>CM054179.1:58047390-58429890 GCA_028829895.1 Sinotaia quadrata
CTGTATGTTTTTATGAAACACATTTC
The DNA here is from genome assembly GCA_028829895.1 of Sinotaia quadrata. Lineage (NCBI taxonomy): Eukaryota > Metazoa > Mollusca > Gastropoda > Architaenioglossa > Viviparidae > Sinotaia > Sinotaia quadrata. The sequence continues at coordinate 58,047,417 of CM054179.1, forward strand.
GATCAAAAGGGAGGAGCTTTAATTCCTGATATTGACTTTCTAGTAGTGGAAATCTATTTATGGTAACTTGTAAGTTCACTTTTTGTGACATGGAAATCTGTTAGTTGTCATGGACGTAGTCACACAACTATGCAATACGGGTTGAACGGGCCTTACTCTAACTCTAGCGCACGCTTCTATTCTTATGCTTGTAACTATGCTTATGTCAATTTTCATTAAGCACTGGGGTATAATATATTTTGCTCTCTTTCAATATATCTGTGCCAAACACTACACAAAACTGGGGTATAATATATTTTGCTCTCTTTCAATACATCTGTGTCAAACACTACCCAAAAGTGTGTATTGATTTTTATCAGAAATTTGACTCACTTCTATACCTTCAGCTCACAAAAGTGTGTATTGATTTTTATCAGAAATTTCTGACTTCTATACCTTCAGCTCACAAAAGAATGGATCACTACTCGCTGTTCTTTTTTTAGTGGAAAGGCCATGTTAAGGTTATACTCAACTTCAACCACAGCGACGACAGAGAACCACATACATAAACTTGCTGAACAAACAGTACAGCCAAAAGCAAAGATATTAGACATTGCGGGTAATTATTGACTAATCCTCGTAGTTTTGTTTCATTCTGTCGTTCATTAATTACCCATTGATATAACAACGATTAGGGTTGGGGGCAGTCATATCATTTATAAAGCTGGGCATTTATTGATATAGCAAGGACTGGGGACTATGTTGTTTTAACGAACTGTATGTGTGAGATCTCTATGTTAAGATGCGTTAAGATGCGAAGAGTGAGTTTTTGTGGGAGTGACTTTCATTTTGTGATTGAAAGAAGTGGCAGAAGATGAATTTAGTGTGTGGAGAAGTAAAGATAAATATATCAGTGACGATTAACACCTCTCCTGCTTAACTGTCTTATCTCCCCTCACTACAAAGTGTTCAGTGTTTATTAAGTTAATTGTATTCAGTCGAAAATACCCCCATCCCAAACTGTAGATAGATAGTGTATCATCATCCGTAGTGAAAAACTAACGACTTCACGCGTGTCTCGCTCTGACCAGGCCAGCGAGTGTTGTGGTAGATTTCCTTCGCACGGGTCGTTACTCTTGCCAGGTAATTCTGGATATCGTCAGTCGTCGCCAACGTGGCTGTCATGAGGTTCTGATGCGAGTTGTCCACTGCCAGTGCCAGTGCCAGTGCCAGCCGATAAAAGAACATAAACTCTGCAGGACTGAAACTTTTCGGAGAACACTTGAGTCTATGTTGCTAACGGAATATTTTTGTGCGTGCTTCTGTTAGTACGTAAACATGGCCATTTATTTGCGTTTCTATTCAGTTTTTCAAACCACTTTTATTTTTATGCAGTTCCATTAGTTAATCAACTCGGACATTTCCTGTTAATTCTGTTCAACCGTAAAACGAAAATTTAAGGGTAATTTAGATAGCACATTAACATAAACTTAGCTGGCAATTCAAGTAGCATATTAAAATAAACATTGCTTCAATTCAGTTAGCAGGTTAAAATAGATATTGTTTGGCAATTCAATTAGCACATTAACATAAACACAGCTGGCATTATGTTAGCAGATTAACACAAACATTGCTGGCAATTCCATTAGCGCATTAACATAAACGTACCTGGCAATTCAAGTAGCAGATTAACATAAACATTGTTGGCAATTCAAGTAGCATAGCACATTAACATAAACATATTTTCAATTCAATCAGCACATTAATATAAACATTGCTGGCAATTCAATTGGCACATTGACATAAACATTGCTGGCAATTCAGTTAATAGCTTAACATAAACATTACTGGCAATTCAATTGGCAGATCAACATAAACAGTGCTGGCAATTAACTTAGCAGTTTAACATTACCGTTGTTGGCAAATAATATTAGCACATTAACATAAACATTGTTGGCAAATCAATTAGCACGTTATCATAAAAATTTCTGGCGATTCAAATAGGGAGTAATATAAACAGTGTTGGTAATTCAGTTAGGGAGTAATATAAACAATGTTGGTAATTCAATTAGCATATTAAACTAACATGAACCAGCAATTCATTTAGAATTATAACATGCTATTAATTCACTTAGAATATAACATGACTATTTGCTATCAATTAACTTAGAACATCAAAACGACTATTGCATGGAAATTTGCTTTTTATCCTGGAAGTTCCAGAATGTTAACTCGTTCATATAATGTCAGCAACGCTTATTGATGACAATTCATAGTACGCTAGCATGACTCTTTGCTGGTAATACATTAATACGCTAGTATTATCCTTTGCTGGTAATACATTAATACGCTAGTGTTATCCTTTGCTGGTAATACATTAATACGCTAGTATTATCCTTTGCTGGTAATACATTAATACGCTAGTATTATCCTTTGCTGGTAATACATTAATACGCTAGTATTATCCTTTGCTGGTAATACATTAATACGCTAGTGTTATCCTTTGCTGGTTATACATTAATACGCTAGTATTATCCTTTGCTGGCAATACATTAATACGCTAGTATTATCCTTTGCTGGCAATACATTAATACGCTAGTATTATCCTTTGCTGGTAATACATTAATACGTTAACATTATCCTTTGTTGGTAATACATTAATACGTTAACATTATCCTTTGTTGGTAATACATTAATACGTTAACATTATCCTTTGTTGGTAATACATTAATACGCTAACATTATCCTTTGCTGGTAATACATTAATACGTTAACATTATCCTTTGTTGGTAATACATCAATACGTTAACATTATCCTTTGTTGGTAATACATTAATACGTTAACATTATCCTTTGTTGGTAATACATTAATACGTTAACATTATCCTTTGCTGGTAATACATTAATTAATACGCTAACATTATCCTTTGTTGGTAATACATTAATACGCTAACATTATCCTTTGCTGGTAATACATTAATTAATACGCTAACATTATCCTTTGTTGGTAATACATTAATACGCTAACATTATCCTTTGTTGGTAATACATTAATACGTTAACATTATCCTTTGTTGGTAATACATTAATACGTTAACATTATCCTTTGTTGGTAATACATTAATACGTTAACATTATCCTTTGTTGGTAATACATTAATACGTTAACATTATCCTTTGTTGGTAATACATTAATACGTTAACATTATCCTTTGCTGGTAATACATTAATTAATACGCTAACATTATCCTTTGTTGGTAATACATTAATACGCTAACATTATCCTTTGCTGGTAATACATTAATTAATACGCTAACATTATCCTTTGTTGGTAATACATTAATACTCTAACATTATCCTTTGCTGGTAATACATTAATTAATACGCTAACATTATCCTTTGTTGGTAATACATTAATACGCTAACACGAGCTAAACACAGCACAGCGCAATATATTATATTTGGCTTCTTTGTGTGATTGACTGATTTGAATTCTTTGATTATTTCAAAAATTAGATTCTAGTGCTGACAATAAGACAACACGTTTTGATGTTATTTTTTCATGATATTTTAAAGTAAGCAGGATATAGTATTGAATATTGTACAGATTCTATTGCTGTCAATAAGACAACATGTTTTGATGTTATTTTTTCATGATTTTTTAAAGTAAGCAGGATATAGTATTGAACATTGTACAGATTCTAGAAGTATTCGTGAAGAGAATATGCAGAACATTTTTGAGAAATTACCCACCAACACACTCAGTATAGAGAGTATAATTATTTATAACATGAGTAAGAGAGTAACCCTACTTAGCACTGTGTTATAGATACAGTCACGTGCAGAGAGTATATTTATAACACACGTAAGAGATTATATCACAGTGCAGATAGAATATTTATAGTACAGCCACGTGCAGACAGTATATTTAAATCACATACATGCATCGAGTATATCTATAGTAGTCACTTGCAGACAGTGTATTTATAGCACAGTCACGTTCGGGCAGTATATTTAGAGCACAATCACGTGCAGACAATGTATTTATAGCACAGATACGTGCAGACAATGTATTTATAACACAATCACATTCAAACAGTATATTTATAGCACAGATACGTGCAGACAATGTATTTATAGCACAGTCACATTCAGATAGTATATTTATAGCACACAGTAAAGTGCAGAAAGTCTATTTATATCTTGCTTAAGTTCTTATGTAGACTCTATCACTGTCAGCTATGCATTTTTGAGGGTAAGCTCAGTTATAAATGAGAAATATGAAGTATGTATCAGTTTCTGAAATCACTATAACTTTGGCGATTACGGGAACGCATATTACAGTTCTTTCAGTAACTGTTCATGCACCTAAAAGTCTTGAAATTCCATTGTACACTAATGTGCATGTTTCAAACTGCATATAAATTTCAAACACCGAGCATAGGCTGTCATGACTATTTTTGTGTAAAGTAACAGCTTTGAGTTCGTTTCAGTTTCGTGAACATTTTGAGATGAACTTATCGCTGATCCATAGCTAAACAAGCTTAAAACCATTAACTATAAACAGCACGGGTGGAAAAAATGGGAAAATTAATTGATTGTCCAATGTTTAGTCCACCTTATTCCAGGTACTGAGTGCAAGCATGCACCGGATTCTTACTTCCAATCATGTGCCAGCTACTGAGTTTAGTCATGTGCCGGCTAATGAATTTAGTCTTGTGTCGGTTATGTCCAAATCATATGCAGACTACTATGTCAAGTCATGCTTTAGTTAACTGAGTAAAATATTGAGCCCGGTTATTATATTTAATTTTATGCCGGCTTTTTTGAGTCCAGTCTTGTGCCTTTTACTGAGTTCAATCTCGCACCGGCTCCTGGTTCAATTGTGCCGGATACTGAGTTCAATCTTGTACCAGCTTCTTGAGTTCAATCTTGTGCCGTTTTCTGATCCAATCATGCCGGATATTGAGTTCAGTCTTGTACCAGCTTCTTGAGTTCAATCTTATGCCATTTTCTGATCCAATCATGCCGGATATTGAGTTCAATCTTGTGCCGTTTTCTGATCCAATCATGCCGGATATTGAGTTCAGTCTTGTACCAGCTTCTTGAGTTCAATCTTGTGCCGTTTTCTGATCCACTCATGCCGGATATTGAGTTCAATCTTGTGCCAGCTTCTTGAGTTCAATCTTGTGCCGTTTTCTGATCCAATCATGCCGGATATTGAGTTCAGTCTTGTACCAGCTTCTTGAGTTCAATCTTGTGCCGTTTTCTGATCCAATCATGCCGGATACTGAGTTCAATCTTGTGCCGTTTTCTGATCCAATCATGCCGGATATTGAGTTGCACTGGCTCGTGAATCCTTAAGTTTACTCTTGTATCTGTTATGGAGTCCAATCATGTGGCAGCAACGAGTCTTGTCTTGTGCCGATTTCTGATCCTATGGAGTAGATTTCTAAGATTTTACCTAATATTAATTTGTCTCAGGCGGCTAAAGGAGTTGTACAAGTCAAGAGAGATTTATTAGAGAGAAAGAATTTGTTCCTTTGTAGGACAACAAAATTGTCAATGTCATGTGCTATAGTAAAATATATGTCTTGTGTTATAGTAATATATTATGTCACGTGCTATAGTAATATATATGTCATGTGCTATAGTAATATATATGTCATTTGCTATAGTAATATATATGACTTTAGACAAATAACTGAGCAATACGATTAAACATAATCTTTATGTACACTCTGAATTTAGTGTATATATATAAAGTACAATTTAATTATAAGAATAACTTTCTCAAAGTAATAAACGCTTTCGTTCTAAGTGGTGCTAAAACTAAACTAATACTATTTTTGACAGTTTTTAGGAAAGCAATACACAAAATTAATATGAATAGCACTATCCATTAAGAGTCATCAAATTTATTTACACTAAGTAAACAACACTTCAATGTTTATTTTGTATGTTATGTTTCTGGGTGATTATTCCATTGATATATGTTTATTTTTTTATTTTTGTAAATCGCACCGCAGTGCGCTATCAGGCTTTAGCACGGATGAGTGTTGATTAACGGGTGGGCGAAAAAAATAGCGCCATGCTTGGGGTGAAGATCTATTGAGGTACTGCCTTAACACATGTCAGATGTGTTTATAAACATATGTCGCACATTTGCAAAAACACTTGACATTACATGAAATCTCATTTATAAGAGGAAAATATGACGAGAAGTGTGAGAAAATAAAAATATAACTAAATTAGTGCTAGAGGTTTTTAGAGAAGAATTGACGAGAAGTGTGAAAAAATAAAAGTATAACTAAATTAGTACTAGAGGTTCCAGAGGAAGTTGCATGTTCAAAAGTAAAGAATTAAAGTTATTAGCATGGCAAGAACACTTACTCAGTAATTTAACTTCATTTCTTTAGCATGACAAAAATACTTACACAAAAATTTAACTTCATTTTTTTAGCATGGCAAGAACACTTACTCAGTAATTTAACTTCATTTCTTTAGCATGACAAAAATACTTACACAAAAATTTAACTTCATTTTTTTAGCATGGCAAGAACTCTTACTCAGTAATTTAACTTCATTTCTTTAGCATGGCAAAAATACTTACACAGTAATTTAACTTCATTTCTTTAGCATGGCAAGAACACATATGAAGTTAGTAATTTAACTTTCATTTCTTTAGCACGGCGAGAACACATATGTAATTAGTAATTTAACTGCATTTCTCAAGCAAGGTAAGACACTATACAGAGTTAGCAATTTTATTTTATTTCTTTAAGAGAGCAAGAACACTGTATATAGCTAATAATTTTAGTTTATTTCTTCAGCAAGGTAAGAAAATTACATACATTTAGTAATTTTACTTTATTTCTTTAGAAAGACAAACACACTATACATGTTTTATATATTTTGGGTTCGTTTCTTTAGCAAGGCAAGAGCACTATATATAGTTAGGATTTTATTTCATCTCTTAAACATACTGCTTTCCATGAAAATCAGGTACACTGTATCAAAATAATCCACTTTAACAATAGAAAAAACCCTTTTTACAATATATGTGTACACATGTATATGAATTTAGATAGTCTTATCTATTTATCTACGAATTAATCCTGCCACCAATCATCTAACTTTTGATCTGTCAATCTGATGGTACCTACATTATGTTCTATCTGGCTTTCTGAGCAAACCTTACCATGTTTACCGACAAGAACATTCTTCTTTCTCCCTCCATTCTGTTTGACGCAAAGAAACACAAGTGTCTGGGCCTTGACATGGCAATGGTCCTGATGATTGATACAGTGTTGTTATTATTCTAGGCTTAGTTGAACTCAGATTATCAGATACCGAAACGATTCCCCATGTTTCATCCACCTCATTCGTAACTTGTCCAAACAAATCATTACCTCAGAACATCGTGCTCTACCCAAGACGCCGACACCAATGAGTGCTCAGCACACACGAGGACACTCCAAAAATTCACAAGCCGCAAAACGAAAAAGGTGATGACTTGAACAGAACTTTATTACTGAAGAATTAGTCAAAGGGACGTAACCAGGCCATCTCCCGCACCCGTAAATCCGTCATCTTCGCACGGATCAGGAAAGACCATCTCTAGAAACACCAGTAGACCCCAAAAATAAAATCAGGTCTGTAGGCAAAGTGCCGGCGCAAATACAGAACACCGGAAGATAGTTTGTGTAAACAACGTCGTTACGAAGGAGAAAAAATATAAAAACACGCACCGGAGATGTTCTCAAGGCAGCTCGAACGTCGTTACTGTTAAAGAGAATAATTTAACGTACTCCAAACCAAAACATTTTGTGCAAAGTATATTTTTTGGAAATAATTTGCTTTCATAATTTTAAATTATAATGTTTTCAGTATAAAACAATTATTATCTTTCTCAAACAAATTACAATTTCATGGTGTGTAGACATTTTCCCTTACTCTTTTGTAATAGAAACTATTTTTTGTTTTAGAAAACAAAATTGAAGTAATTGTGTTCTCTCATTTCTCTCATTTCATTATCTAGCCTTCCGCGCATATAAATATTAAGACATGCATACTTGTCTGAGAAGTTCTAACAGTATTATTGAAATACACTTAATCGCATTTTATACTTATGATGCACATAAATACATTCTCTATGTGCACAAGCACTCATGAATGCACAAATGCATAATGATATAAATACATCAATAATAATGCTCGAGATAAATAGATAAATAAATAGATAAATAGATGAATAGATAGATAGATGGATGGATGGATGGATGGATGGGTGGATAGATAGATAAATAGATGGATGGGCAGTGCAGCATTATCAATAAATGTGTACCTTTGAACTCTAATTAGCAATATCGTAATGATCATAATTGTTTTCATCAGGTCAGGTCCTTTAAGTCTGAATTTATTGCTTTTAAATAGCTTCTACATTCTCTCAGCTCAAGGGGACACTTCCCAAGATATGTTATTGTCTTACTTGTTAAGAACAATTAAAAATGAAGCCATACCACCACCACCACCACCCCCAAGCATGCACACATTTCCTTTGTTTAAAGACAGAAGTGGAAGTGGAACAAATAACAAATTTATTCAACACAATAAAAGTTACACAAGAATAAATGGATGCATAATAAGTAGCATCACAGGCTCAGTCTCAGCTCTTTTTAGGAGTACTGACGTCATCAATCTAATTATTCATGACACACTCATTTTCACAGGTACCACCCCAGGTGAAGCCCTCGAGTCACACTCTCATTGATTTCATTTCTCCACTGGAGACACGCTGTCCACTTGAAGAAACACGCAATCAGTCTGCTAGTTCTTGAAATTCCTTGTGCACAATGTTGGTCAGCCCATTCATGGTTAAGTTAGTCATGACGTGAAACTTCACTTTGCTCAGGCAGAGAGATGGCCGAGGAAATAGCTGTAGGCAACTGGTCTACTCATGCAAGTCGGAGAACATATAGAATTTAGGTCGGGCGACCACGCTGTGTAGGTTTGATTAAATGTCTACACCGGACTGTCCAACTCTTAACTAACAATTAATATTTCAACAGGTCTTTTGTAACCCTACTTAGCAAACGGGTCATAAAGAAATATTTTAAAAATACGAATGTGACGTACTTAATTAAATTGAAAGATTAATAAATAATAAAAAATATAATAATTAATTATTACTCAGATAATTTGCGTTTCGTTTGTTACACATGTAAAGCTGACTGCTCATCACATAAGCCACCATTTTAACTAATATACTGTATATATGATGGCCCCACATATAAGCCACTTTAAGTAATATATTTTCTAGCTGACAATCCATCACAAAAGTTCCTTAAGTAGTATACTGCATAGCTGACTAAACATAAATAAGCCACTTTAAGTCCACATTAAGAAATATATTCTATAGTTGAATGCCCATCACATAAGCCACTTTGAGTAATATATTCTATAGCTGACTAAACATAAATAAGCCACTTTAAGTCCACATTAAGAAATATATGCCCATCACATAAGCCACTTTAAGTAATATATTCTATAGCTGACTAAACATAAATAAGCCGCTATAAGTAATATATTCTATAGCTGACTAAACATAAATAAGCCACTTTAAGTAGTATACTGTATGGCTGACTAAACATAAATAAGCCACTTTAAGTAGTATACTGTATGGCTGACTAAACATAAATAAGCCACTTTAAGTAGTATACTGTATGGCTGACTAAACATAAATAAGCCACTTTAAGTAGTATACTGTATGGCTGACTAAACATAAATAAGCCGCTATAAGAAATTTATTCTATTCTCTCTCTCTTTCTCTCTCTCTCTCCTTCACTCCCTCCCTCTCTCTCTATATATATAAATATATACTATCTAACTCATGAGCCCCGTTAAGTAAACAAATGCAGAACATTTATTTTAATTGGCTGCTTCAAAATGGCTTTTCTTCATTCATTCTCAAGTTTGTGTTATTCTATACTCTTACCAAACCATCTTCCTGCACTAAACACAACATTCCAATGAACTGAAACGATAAATAAATGCATGCACTAAACACAACATTCCAATGAAATGAAACGATAAATAAATGCATGCATTAGACACAACTTTCCTACGAATTGAAATGTGAAATGCATGCACTGTTCACAACTTTCCAATGAAATGAAGTGAGAAATGCATAGGAGTAGATACAACTCTTAAATGAAATGAAATTAGAAGTGCACCGCACTGAACACAACTTGAAAATTAAATGAAATGGTAAATTAATGCAGGTGAAACAACATTCCAATGAACTGAAATAAGAAATGTATGCACTAGACATAAGTCTTTAATGAATTTAAATGAGAAATGCATAACACTTGACACAACTTTGCAATGAAATGAAAAATGCATAACACTTGACACAACTTTGCAATGAAATGAAAAATGCATAACACTAGACAAATATACTAAATGAATTAAAATAAGAAATGCAGAGCACTAGACGCAACTTTCCTACGAAATGAGAAATGCAATCACTAGACAAAACTTTCCAATGAAATGAAATTAGTAATGCATATCACTAGAGAAAACTTTCCAATGAATTGAAATGAGAAATGCAAACACTAGACGCAACTTTTCCAATGAAATGTAATGAAAAATACATAGACTAGGCACAACTTTCTAATGAAATGAGAAATGCACTGCGCACAACTTTCCAATGAATGGAAATGAGAAATGCACGCGCTAGTCACACCTCTGAAATGAAATGAGAAATGCATAGCATTGTCTAGTTTACTTTTCTCAAAGTCCAAATGATAGTGTTAACCTGAAGCTCACTTGTCGTAATTTGACCACACCAAAGAAATATTTTATGTCGTAAATTACGTTAATTCCTATTTTAATTAGATACTTCAACATTTTTTTTTACTAGAAAAAGTACAAAATATTCTATAGAAAGATAGATAGACATACAGATAGATAGGTAGATAGAGAGATAGACAGCTAGGTAGATAGATAGACAGTTAGGTATGTATATAGATAGATAGGTAGCAAGCTAGCTAGGTAGGTAAGTAGATAGATATTCATATATATATATATATAATGTGCTTATAGTTTTTATCAACTCGCAAGAACACAATTCTAAAAAAGAAACAAACGTAATTTTTAAAAAATACTGCTCCAAATATTACAATTCAGGTTAAAAAAAAATTGCTTAGTATGTTTCCAATATAAAGAACTTTTCGTTTTGAGGAAGAAGTTGACCCCAGCTTGATATTGTTCAATTTCTATTATTTTACGTTGCCCGTAAAAAGTGTCAGTCGACATCATTCATCTTCGGTCAAGTCAGACAGATAATTTTGTGAGTTATATTTATGAAATTCATTTGTACATAAAATTATTACTGTAAAAATATGAATTTGTTACTGTGTTAATCAACATTTCGTAAATCTATATAATACAATGATTTAAGAAGGACGATACATCAAATAAAAGAATGTATGAAACTGTAAATGAGTTTAAATTTAAATACGAACAAAATATTATTAAATATGAGAATTGTTTGTTTGTAAGGATAATTTGTAAGAAAATTACACTTATATCAGCAAAACACTTCTCACGCAAAGTCTTTTCTTGTAATCAATGCACTATATTGAATTTTGTATTTTTTGTTAGGAATTCGCATACTTTATATTTTTTTCTTGTTTAAAATATATTCAAAGACAAAAATTATAACTATTTATAAAATATATTTGCTGGGATACCAGTAAAGGACAACATAAAGCCTACCAAGGATTATTAACGATAAAATGTATGTTGTGAGAACAAGTGAAAGAACGAACAAATCAACAATTTGTCGGACAACAAATCTAAACGACAGATTGGCTGCTGACGTCCTTATGATTTTAATTGTCGACACGTCTGAGTCAATGATGAATCTAATGAGACAGGCACACAAAGACAAAACGATGGACTCAGTGACCTCAGACACATGTCGGCGCGTCTGAATCAAGCGGAGACAAATGCACAGACACAAAATCCAAGGGAGACAGCGGACTCAACATCAAAGTAATCTCACTTAGGTTAATTATCCAAAGAAAAAATTGTCCTACGTAGCGACGAATTTTATTTTCTTTCCTTCTTAATATTATCTTATTTTCTAAATCCTGTGCCTCACTCTTCTTCATTTCAATACGACCACAGCATTCTAGTCATGGTACGCCGCGACACACAAAAATGGCGGCATATGTAGGCAACCCGTGAAAGACCGTGTTTGTCATCGTAATAACAGTGCTTATTTGTCTGGTAATTTGCAGCGTCGATAACTATTACTTTAGCCTATAAGACCTGTGCTGGTCGGGACGGCACGCTGGCAGGTTGTGTATTGTTGTAGGGGGACTCTCGCTTCTTTTGCCGAGGCGACATATGTACGCAGCCGTCGATAGGAACGCTATCGTTTCCTGCCCGATGTCGGGTGGGCCGAAAACAAGGACTCAGATTTAACTGAAACGAAAACAGACTTATTTTGCTAACCCGTTGTGCGCACGAGATCAAACAGATCAGTGTACTTGGCGAGGATCTCGTCTAAGATTAAAGGGGGAGTAATAATAGTTTACTTCAATGCTAGTGCATCCCAACGCCAAGTCTTTCCAGAAATCCACAGGACTTTGGTCAGTGAAGATTCTCATCACTTGTAATTATTTATGGACGATTAATAAATAATAATAATCATAACCATTAACTAGGTGGAATTAGCGTCACACACATGTGAAAACCTTGTTGGAGTAATAGTGGGTGGATGGTGGCTCAAATATAAATATAAGACGGATTTTTATTACTCTTTTATTAAGAAATTGCCACATGCAGAAATATTGTGTAATTATTGACTTGAGATATGGTAAATTCTTATGTTGTACTAGACGACAACTGTTGTAATTAATGACTTGAGAACCAGAAAGGAAATGTTATAATTTATTAAACTGTGGAACCCAAATTACCTAAATTAGCAACACGGGGTATAGAAGATAACGCATTAATTAGTAACTGGGAATCTAGAAGATGATTGCTATAATTCGCAAGCGGCCAGTCAAATCAAACGATAGCTGCTATATTAGTATTCTTAGAAACCAGAAGATAACGCTTTAATTAGAGACTGGAGAGACAGGAAGATGACGGCTATAATTAGAGGCCGGTGTAACCAAATGATAAATACTATATTTAGTTGTCAGACAGAATCACCACTTTTTCTCTTGAAGTCAACCTGGTTTTTTTCCGCCTTACTGATTTGTTCAAGCAGAATTAATTGAAGTAATTTCTAGTACTTCACCCTGCCAGAAATTTTCTTGATGTAGTCAACACACTTTGCCACCATACATCAAAGGAGTGTAGTGTATTCCTTTACACGTATACACACTGCTTCCCGCCTCTACCATGGCCGGTTGTATTAGTTTACAATCAGTGAACCACTGATCAAACACAGGAAAAAAGCTGTTTGTCCATCAAGATAGCGGCCACCTTTCAGGACTGGACTTCTTTGCCACTTCAAATTCAAGTGATCAGTCAATAGATTTCTCTACAGCAGGTAACTTATTAGAACTTATTTCATTGGTTGGTCTCGTTGTCATAAATCATAATCATTAGATAAATAAAACTACTCACCCAGTTGGGATGGTTTGCATTACATCAGCAATTTCTAGCATATATATAGCATTGGTTGGTCTCGTTGTCATAAATCATAATCATTAGATAAATAAAACTACTCACCCAGTTGGGATGGTTTGCATTACATCAGCAATTTCTAGCAAATTCTCAACTTGGATACTTTCAAAAATACCGTCATAAGGAATGCCCAAGGTCGAGTCATTCTGACAATTTAAAAGATTATATAACAATCAAATTTTAAAATAGGGACAGGCAAATATAGTCTTAGTGGTTGAGATAAGATATTCTGGATTGGAGACTGCCAATGAAATAAGAGATGGAGTGTATACATGGGGAGGTCGGGCATTTTAGATTGGAGACTGCCAATGAAATGAGAGATGGAGTAGTTGAGATCAGGCATTTTGGATTGGAATAAGAGATGGAGTGTATACATGGGGAGGTCTGACATTTTGGATTGCAGACTGCCAATAAAATAAGAGATGGAGTGGTTGAGATCGGACATTTCGGATTGAATTATTCTGCAAATGAAACCAACAGATGGAGTGGTTTGTGATCGGACATTTTGGATTGAAGACTGCCAATGAAACAAACAGATGGAATGGCTGTGATCATTCATTTTGGATTGGAGACTGCCAATGAAATAAGAGATGGAGTGGTTGAGATCAGAAATGTACTTGATCTGGTCTGTCAGTGCAACAAAACAGAGTGATTGGACATGGTGCTTCATTCTGTAAATATCAAGTAAAGAACAAGAGTAGTACATGTGGAGCCTCTCTTTGAAATGTGGCCGATTCCACCACAACGAAGAAAATGCGCATTTAATCCAATTGGAGTAATCATTCAAGAAAATACACATACGGCAAAGAGTCTTTACATTTACTGATGTTATTGTTTGACAAAATAAATACAGTATGTGAAATAATGATTCTTTAATTGACATGTACTCCTTTATAATCTCAGATTTGGAGTATATTGAAAGGGGTTTCTTTCATGAGGTATCTTTAATTGACATGCACTCCTTTATATTCTCAGATATGGAGTATATTGAAAGGGGTTTCTTTCATGAGGTATCTTTCGGAAAAGTGATGTTTACCTCGGAATTAAGTATCTCTAACATTTCTAAAGTGGAATAGATTGAAGAGATAAGTATCTCTAACATTTTTAAAGTGTTTACAGATTAAAGAGATAAGCGTGTTTTACACATACTACTACAGCAGTTTTATTTGAGGGACAAGATTGTTTACTGACATATAGATAAACGCCTTTTAAGCTAATAACCTATATCGCCACAAGCCATCTTTGGTCTTAAACAATGCGTGAGAAACTGTCCCTGGAGTGTATTGTTTTTCTTTTCTTATTTCTTTTTTCACCCCTTCTTTTTTTTTTTTTTTTCGGGGGGGAGGGAGAGTTGTGATAGTGGGGTGTGCCCTTGTCACAACTTATTACACAGACCATTACTCTTCTGTCAAAAGCGTGTCACTTGCAGACTTGCCGATGTAATAGTAATTAAAACGACGACGTGTGTGTTACTTGTTTAATTGAATTTAACGTCTATACAAAATGTGAGTGAGTTGAGTTCAGTTTGCTGTCTATGAAATAAAATGAACGCGTGACAACATTTGCACAAAGTGAAAATGAAGACATGTCACATTAAATTAATTTATAGTGGCGCAACTCGCTAAATGATTTAAAGCATGATTAAAATATTGTTTGGTTATAAACTAAAGAAAATAAGAATAGTACATCTTATTTTTTAAAAATTACAAATCATTACTAACATGACCTGAACTGTTAGTTGCTGGACATACCAGGTTTAAAAGAAATATTTGAAGAATTATTGTTTTCATGTATTGTATGTCGTCCGCGAAATCAGCTGACGTTGGAACTAAACGCCAAACTTCAAGCACAGCAACCCAGCTAATATTTTATACCTAGCATTGTTTTCGTCACCGAACACAACAAGCAATCCACACAGTATTTCACAGCTAGCATGTTTTCGTCACATACACAGCAATCAAGCCAGTATTTCACAGCTAGCATGTTTTCGTCACATACACAGCAAACAAGCCAGTATTTCACAGCTAGCATGTTTTCGTCACATACACAGCAATCAGCCAGCATTTCACAGCTAGCATGTTTTCGTCACATACACAGCAACCAAGCCAGTATTTTATTGCTAGCATATTTTCGTCACATACACAGCAAACAAGCCAGTATTTCACAGCTAGCATGTTTTCGTCACATACACAGCAATCAGCCAGTATTTCACAGCTAGCATGTTTTCGTCACATACACAGCAATCAGCCAGTATTTCACAGCTAGCATGTTTTCGTCACATACACAGCAATCAGCCAGTATTTCACAGCTAGCATGTTTTCGTCACATACACAGCAATCAGCCAGTATTTCACAGCTAGCATGTTTTCGTCACATACACAGCAATCAGCCAGTATTTCACAGCTAGCATGTTTTCGTCACATACACAGCAAACAAGCCAGAATTTCACAGCTAGCATGTTTTCGTCACATACACAGCAAACAAGCCAGAATTTCACAGCTAGCATGTTTTCGTCACATAGACAGCAATCAAGCCAGAATTTCACAGCTAGCATGTTTTCGTCACATAGACAGCAATCAAGCCAGTATTTTATTGCTAGCATTTTTTCGTCACATAGACCTCAAGCAAACTAGTATTTCATGGTTTGCACGTTTTCTTCACATTAAAGTTTGAATTTTGCTCGTGGTAGTGATGGTGGACATGTTGAAATACCACATTTGTATGAACAACAAAAAATCTATGTTGCTCAGTTGACCACAAAACAGAACAACATTAAAATAATGACACCACAATTTCTGGACTTCCCTTCTTTTCCAAACTCTCCTCCCTCTCCACTTTCTCACCGTGCTATTTGCAGCCCTTGACATGTTTCTGTTACATGGATCCAACTATATTTAAATTTGATGATTCGATTTAAAGTGACCACTGTTTAATGACTTAAGCATACATTTATATAATGTAAGATGCGATATTTTCCTGTTACATGGATCCAACTATATTTAAATTTGATGATTCGATTTACAGTGACCACTGTTTAATGACTTAAGCATACATTTATATAATGTAAGATGCAATATTTTTCTGTTACACGGATCCAACTGTATTTAAATTTAATTATTCGATTTAAAGTGACCACTGTTTAATGACTTAAGCATACATTTATATAATGTAAGATGCATAATTTTATAGTTGCATTTGGATATGTAATTAAGTTTTTTGGATATGTAATTAAATTTAAATATATAAATTACAATTTAGCAGTTGTGCCCACATACTTTTATTGTTGCATTTGGATATGTAATTAAATTTAAATATATAAATTACAATTTAACAGTTGTGCCCACATACTTTTATTGTTGCATTTGGATATGTAATTAAATTTAAAATTACAATATAACAGTTGTGCCCACATACTTTTATTGTTGCATTTGGAGATGTAATTAAATTAAAATATATAAATTACAATTTAGCAGTTGTGCCCAAATGGCATCAACAAAGCACCGACACCGTCGTCAGCCCAGCTCCAGGTGTGTAGTTTCAGTCCCAGGCACTCAATGCACCGTGTCAATCAAGTCCACCTGGCCCGTGTCACCCAGTGCACATGACAGCTTACTTTTTGCAGATGGCACTCATTCCAGAAACAAACGAGTTCATCTGTCGCCTACTCTATTATAACTGGTACAGTAAAACAATCTGACTGAAAACAAAACAACTTAAAACATAAACAATCTCAACAAGAAGTAAAACAATCTGACTGAAAACAAAAGAACATAAAACATAAACAGTCTCAACAATAAGTAAAAGACTCCTAAATATTTTGTTTCTTATATAAAGAATAAATTCTGCAATTCGTTATTAATTGAGAGATACTTGCCTCTTTACTGTACAAATCTGTTATTAATTGAGGGATAATTGTCTTTACTATACAAATCCATGATTAATTGAGGGATAATTGCCTTTACTGTACAAATCTATTATTAATTGAGGGATACTTGCCTTTACTGTACAAATCCATTATTAATTGAGGGATACTTGCCTTTACTGTACAAATTAATTATTAATTGAAGGATACTTGCCTCTTTACTGTACAAATCTGTTATTAAGTAAAGGGTTACTTGCCTTTACTGTACAAATCTGTTATTAAGTGAAGGGTGACTTGCCTTTACTGTTTACATTTATTATTAATTGAGGGATACTATATAAACTTATAAAGGTAGTGGTGGCATATTAACTGTTATTAAAAAATTGCATTTCTTCAAATATTTATTCAAAAATATTTATTATGCATTATTTGACTAACTGATATTATTTTTTTTAAACTGCTTAATTGGTCGTATGGAGTGTGTACTCAGTTAAATTGCTCTAAGGCCAAGATTTAAAAAATTAAATCTGGTTCTATTAGTAAAAAAAAAGGAAATATAATTATGTAGATGCTCATATTTATAATTATATATATTACCATTTTATTTTTACAATTTCTATTTATTTCAAAATTTACTTTACAAAATCTCTTATTACTGATAACTTGAGATATTTTAATTGAAATTCTCATTTTGCAAATGTTTGAGTATAAATACTAATCTCGATGATAATGTGCAGACTAAGGTTTGAATAGTATCATATTAGAAAATGATCTTATGATATAGCGACCACTTAACATGAAAAAAGTAAAGTAAGAGATTTTCTTGTTTCCTAAGCAAGAAATTTAGTTACTAGCATAAGAATCCCTCCCTTCCACTCCCCATCCTCTCTCATTTGTAGTTGAGGAATGACTTGAAGGCATTATCGTTTTGTATTTAATTTGCACTGTAGTGATACACAGAAGACTGAGCGTTGACGTTCCAGGAAGCTCTTATAGGCTGAAAACATAGCCAGCAGTCCACTGTATACATAGTCGGTTATCTACTATGTACATAGTCAACAGTGCACTTAAACTTGGCGAACAGTCCACTATATACAGCCAGCAGACTTCTATAAACATAGCCAACAGTTTACCATAATATAGCCAGCAGTCTACTATAAACATAGCCGACAGTCCACTATAAACATAGCCAAAAGTGCACTATAAACATAGCCAGCAGTCTATTATAAACATAGCCAAAAGTGCACTATAAACATAGCCAACAGTCTGCTATAAACATGGCCAAGAGTTCACTATAATCATAGCCAACAGTTCACTATAAACATAGCAAAAAATTCACTATAACCAACGCAAAGAATTCAGTATAAACATAGCTAATAGTCAACCATAAACATAGCCAAGAGTTCACTATAAACATAGCAAAGAGTTCACTATAACCATAGCCAATAGTCAACTATAAATATAGCCAATAGTTCACTATAAATATAGTCAACATCCACTATATTTCCGTGGGTCAGCTCATGTACATCACTTGTTTACTGAGAATCATTTAGAACTCTTGCTTGAAACCTTGTAATATCCATGCCTGAATAGAAAGATATAATAATTAATTATTATAGCCATTTCATAGACTGAAGCTAATTTTTACCACGGCATGATTTACGATGAAAAACTTTATATTTTCTACTATTGTAATTTTTAATTATTCTCTAAGTTGGGAGAACATTTCCTTTGCTAATATTTTATGTAAAATTTATTTGTCAAATATTTTATTTTCTAACGCATTATTTTAATGTCTGCTCTTTGACTGAAATACATTTTTTTTTATTTGACGAACTACGACGTCTTTTTGTTAGATATTATTTGGAACGATATTTTCCAGCTTTTGTCTACTTTGAATTATATTATTGTCATGAAAGAGTTTGTCTACTCTTAGAAGATGAATTATATTATTGTCATGAAAGAGTTTGTCTACTCTTAGAAGATGAATTATATTATTGTCATGAAAGAGTTTGTCTACTCTTAGAAGATGAATTATATTATTGCCTATGTACCTAGTACAAATTAAAACCTATATGTCTGCACCTCTTGTTCATAGAAATGATGTAATTTACTGTTTGCTTTATTGATTAGTTGAAAGTAAGTTATTTAATCTGAGAATATCTAGGACTAATATTGTATACTGTTATCTTAATAAGTGTTTGCATGTAACTTGTATTATATCATCCATTGTATTGTGTAAATCAGTGTGCTAGCTCTTTGACAACCGTACAACTGAGTATAGCATTACTACGAGACTGTTTTATGAGCTAGATAGCTTTCTACTTAAATACTACAAATGTATACAGGCTCTGGTTCCCGCTTCGATAAGTTTTGGCGGAAGACCACATACTACATTGTGGACGTGATCTCATTTTGACTATCAGTCTGCTTTGTCTTAGACCTCGCTATCAGTCTGCTTTGTCTTAGACCTCGCTATCAGTCTGCTTCCTCTTAGATCTCGCTATCAGTCTGCTTTGCCTTAGACCTCGCTATCCTTGCCCTCAGTCAGCAAACCTATTTGGAAAGACATCTCCTAGAGGGCTACACTGGTTTAGAAGTATTTATCCAATCAGCGATAACATACTCCACGATCTTCCTCTACAACACAAATAAAGCGCTGCCAGTTATATTTAGACACTGTAAACTTAATCACTCTCGTCATCTTGTTCTCAGGGTGAACTCCCTTATACTATAAACAAGTTATATTTAGATACCGTAAACTTATTCACTCTCGTCAGTTTGTTCTCAGTGTGAAATCCCTTATACTATAAACAAGGTATTGCCATAAATTATACTTTAAACAAGTTATTGACATAAATTATACTATAAATAAGTCATAAATTAAGCATATTTATTGTGCCAAACATTTTTTCTCTTGGTTAGTTATATCGTCTTTAAGTATCCAATAGTTTCAATTTATGGTTGTCCTTACAAATTAAATAGTACTAGATCATTCATCAGATCCTTTTGTTTATTTTATCAACTGTCTGGTATGAGTGAATGTTACTGGGCGTGTTCCAATAACTGTCTATCAATCTGTCAGGTGAGTAACCAATTACGTCACGTGATTACATTCGTGCCTAAGTTGCAAGGTGGTAGGTGTTGGAGGAGTGGACTGAATATAGTACACGAAATCACAATCTATACTTGCATTCATTAAACATCCAACACTGTATAATTCATTGTTTAATGCATAACCGACTTAGTTCGTCCATATACATGCACTAAATTGGTGTCCACGCCAAATATACATAGATAGATAGATAGACGGACGGACGGACGGGTAGATAGATAGATACATTTCTCAAGTAAAGAGAGGAAAAACGAGAGAGTACAGTAGAGAGAGGAAGGAGAGAGAATATAGTAGAAAGAGGAAGAACGAGAGAGTACAGTAGAGAGAGGAAGGAGGGAGAGTACAAGAACGATAGTACAGTAGAGAGATAAAGAACGAGAGAGTACAGTAGAGAGAGGAAGAACAAGACAGTAGAGAGAGGAAGAACAAGAGAGTACAGTAGAGAGAGGAGAGCGAGAGAGTGCAGAGAGGAGAGAGAATGTAGAAGAATAGCGAGAGAATACAGAAGAAAGAAGAGAGAGGAAGAACGAGAGAGTCTCCAGTAGAAAGAAAAGAGAGGAAGAGCGAGGGAGTACGATTGAAGGAAAGATGGAGAAAGGGAGAAAGAGAGACTGTTTTCTTATTTAAAAAAGAAATATCAAGAGAAGTCCTTCAAGAATATAAGAGATAATTTGTTTTCTGTTTTCCGTCAGTTTACTCCATCAAGGCATGCAAACTATTAGTTTTTATTTCACTTGCTCTGTTCACCATGTGGTCTTCACAGTGGCCTTGAACACTCATCGTCATGAAGTTCGCTTGTGGACAGCAGCCGGCATTTTTATGTGCATACTGGTGACTTCTTCATGCTGAACTAAACAAGTCAGCTAAAAAACAATTATATATTATTGTGTGACTTTGCAATGCGAGTTGGTTTGTGAAACACTCTTTTAGTGTAATTTTCCAGGTAATTTAATGATTTAGTTAATTTCAGTTATTGTTGAAATTTTTGTTTGTAATTGTGCCCTTAATTGATGTGGTCGGTTAACTGCAATTCACTTTTGAGTATTTTTTGTTCTTTGTATAACTGAAGTGTCACCAAAATGTTCACTGGACTTTTTTCTTTCAGATTTCATCCAGTCGTTTCGATGTAATTGACCGATTGTGTAACTCAAATGCGTCGTAGAATTATCCGAAAAGCGAATGATGGACTTATAAAGATTTACTTTGCCTCAATGATTGTTTTAGATGGACTTATAAAGATTTACTTTGCCTCAATGATTGTTTTAGATGGACTTATAAAGATTTACTTTGCCTCAATGATTGTTTGAGATGGACTTATAAAGATTTACTTTGCCTCAATGATTGAGATGGACTTATAAAGATTTACTTTGCCTCAATGATTGTTTGAGATGGACTTATAAAGATTTACTTTGCCTCAATGATTGTTTGAGATGGACTTATAAAGATTTACTTTGCCTCAATGATTGTTTGAGATGGACTTATAAAGATTTACTTTGCCTCAATGATTGTTTGAGATGGACTTATAAAGATTTACTTTGTCTCAATGATTGTTTGAGATGGACTTATAAAGTTTTACTTTGTCTCAATGGTTGTTTGAGATGGACTTATAAAGGTTTATTTTGCCTGAATGATTGTTTGAGATGGACTTATAAAGTTTTACTTTGTCTCAATGGTTGTTTGAGATGGACTTATAAAGGTTTATTTTGCCTGAATGATTGTTTGAGATGGACTTATAGATTTACTTTGCCTCAATGATTGTTTGAGATGCATTTTCATTTCTTGTTTTGTGCTATCAAACAATGGATAATGTCAACGACGTGTTTTCTCAGTCTTGTATACCGCTAGCAGTACTAAAATAGGAATGATATACAAAAGAAGACTTACAAATAAAACATTTGTATGAATCGCAAAGTAAAACAGATTTTGAAGATTACTACAGTATGTCTAGGGTTAACCAAATTATTCAGTCAAGAAAAGGAATATTGAAACAAAAATATGTTATTCAGTTTAGAAGGCAAATATTGAAAATAAAGCATGCGTTATTCAATCAGGAAAGCAAATATTGAAAATAAAGCATGCGTTATTCAATCAGGAAGGTAAAAGTTGAAAATAAACCATGTGTTATTCAATCACGAAGGCAAATATTGAAACAAAAGATGCTATTCAGTTGTGACGTGATGTGTGGGTCATTTGCATAAATCTGTTTACTTATGGGTTGGGATGCCCAACCATGTGGCAACATACATAGTCTCACTCACACTTGAAGTACAATCAATCGTCAGAGTTTACAGAACAAAGTAGAAATAAAGGAAAGACGAGAATGGCTAATTAACGAGACAACCCCCTCCCCTCCCGAGTTGTGTCCCGTGACTCTGACGTTCATACAATACTAAACAAATTCACTAGATAGGCAGGTAAGTTTATGTGTATAAATTTAATATGTAATATTTAAATAATTAATTGGGAAAGAACTAAATAAAAGGTTGCCCATTGTTCAAACGATATTACTTAGTCATGAGGTAAAAACTATCTATCTTTCTATCCGCTGTGTGATAGTCTTGGTAGTTGTTTGGAGCCAACTTATCTGAAGTAGATGACTGTGACGTGTCTCTCTGAGTGACAGCGTGTCAAACAATTCCCAGCAACAACAACAACGTCTGCCTAGTTTTGGCCAGTCGTGTGAAAGTAATGGCTGTCAGGTCGCCGAAGTTCAGCTTCCTCGTTCATCCTGATTATATGCACTTAGCTCACAACACGAGTCAGTCATGGAGTCACAACATACAGGTTGCCGATCCACAAGAATTAGTCATCCATTGTTCAGTACAAAGCTAAAACGTCATCACACAGAGAATTTAACTGGCTTACCTTCAGATATGACAATGTTAATTGAAATATAGGTTTCTGTCCACAAGAGTTGTTTAACTAAGTCATAGACGTAATAAGAGTAGGTTAAAATAATTAAAACCTAACATAACAATATCATAATAGAATAGTGTCCAGCCATCACGGTTTTAAGTGATGCACTCTGATCATCCATACATATAAACATTTTTAACCAATTACTATATACTATAGGCAAATGTTGAAATCAAAAGATGCTATTCAGTCAAGAAGGCAAATATGAAACAAGTTCATGTTGTTCAATCAAGAAAGCAAATATGAAGCAAAACCATGTTATTCAGCCATGAAGGCAAATATTGAAACCAAAAGATGTTATTCAGTCAGGAGACAAATATTGAAATAAAAACAAATTATTCAGTCAAGAAGGCAGGTAGTGAAAAAACGTTATTCAGTAAAGAAGTCAAATATTGAAGCAAAAAACATGTTATTCAATCAGGTAGGCAAATTGAACTCGCTACGTTTATTTCACAGTTATTATTAAAATGGCGTTTGTGTCCTTGTAACGCTTGTAAAAGGTGTTTTAACTTAGATTTACTTCATTGCTTCATTTCAATTTATTTCACAGTTATTATTAAAATGGCGCTTCACTGTCTTTATTTAAAGATAACATTTCAATTTATTATTCTCGAGCCTGTTAAATCATCAAATGAGGAATACCAGTTCAATACCAAATTAAACACAAATATTTATCTCTCAAATTATAATCTAATCTATTATAAATCAAATTTAGTAATGCAGTATCCATCACTTAATCATAAGTCTATATATCATTCACTCCATTATCCAATTTCAGGAATCCACTGCATTAATCTATTATAGCTAACAACTAATCATATACACAGTTTTATTATCAAG
This sequence comes from Sinotaia quadrata, assembly GCA_028829895.1. Taxonomy (NCBI): domain Eukaryota; kingdom Metazoa; phylum Mollusca; class Gastropoda; order Architaenioglossa; family Viviparidae; genus Sinotaia; species Sinotaia quadrata. Next base: position 58,071,837 of record CM054179.1, read on the forward strand.
TTGCTACAAGGAAGTATAGTTATAAGAATGTGTGGTCAAAGTAACTGGTGTTTTTCCTCAAAGCGAATTTAGTGGAGAGGTGTTTGGTAAACTAATGTTTTTAATTTAAGTGGCTGGCTTATTGTGTGATTGTAAAATACTTATTTCAAATCTAATCCGATTCCAAGGTTAAATCCCAGTGGTTCATGTCGAACCCCGAGTGCGTGTTCTCAAAGTGCGAACATTACAACACATGTGCAAGAACTCATAGACATAACGCAAGAATACACACACAATAAGATATAAGTCACGATAATGAAAATCTTTTCACAACACGTCGTTGTCTTCGCAGATGACTTCACTAGCATAGGTCACGGCGCCGGAGTCAAAGTGCTTGGTGCGACGGAATACCGCCTGTTGAGCGCTGTCAGGAAAAGGGAGCTAAACCTCATCAAGGGCCGCAAACCTCATTCCCTTCTCTGCGGTTTTCCAGCTTTGTTCTTTAGATGCGGAACGGCGTGAATGAAAGAGCGATAAAGCCAAAAGAGTTGTGCGAGTGCATGCGCCTTGCCAAATCTTAAGCAATCACAGGAAGCAGAATTCCACTAAGCAAACATCGTTTCATCAGAAGCAGCTACGCAGTCCTGTGTACCGCGCGTGACCCGCTTCCAGCCTCGTTTTGGTATCTAAGCTAATGATTGCAATGTCTGCGGTGTTAGTAAAGTACACGATTATTTTTTACCTGTATAGTGTCAGCTGGGTTTTCCTTTGCTAAATAACTGTCACTTTCTGATAGGCTGCTATCTAATGGCGACCGTTCCATTTTCAAGGCGAAGTGGCTATATTGATTAACTGATTGATTTATATCTGTTTAACGTACGCTTTCAACGTTTGTTGATCTAGCAGACAGTTGAAATGAGAGTTGAAATGACTATAATACAAAATTTCTCACTAAAGACAATGTATGTCTTGCACGTGGAATGGCAGTAATGACCACATGCATAATGTTTTAAATGAGAGTGAATCAGTGATTGCTTTTTTTTTTTTTTTAATGGCATTATGAGAGTAATGACCAACAAAAATTTTCCAGTGAACGTAATGAGTGACCTTTTTATGGCATTATGAGAATAATGACCAGCAAAACAAATTTTCCAGTAAACGTAATGAGTGACCTTCATATGGTATTATGACAGTAATGACTACAAAAATAAATGTCCACTAAAGACAAGGAGCTGACGTTATCATACTTTGTCATGACATCACGACCATTGCTATACCATGCTCTGTCTATCACTGCATTCAAACTTTAGCAGTAAGAATATAATTTTTAAAAATTTATCTTTTCTAATCTGCAGTTGTTAATTTTTTTAAATACAATTTATCTTATTAAAACTCTTAATACCAAATTTTTATTTAACTATATTGTTATTTAATCTCAAGAATTACATGTTACTTAAAATGTAATTCACTGAATCTATGCTGCATTTTAAGAAGTAGAAATTCATCTGAAAATTTCAGAAGTGTATATTTTATCTTATTATAATTCTTAACCTTTTAAAAGAAATATAATTTTATCTTAAAATTTATTTTACTAAAATACTTAACCGTCTTTAAACTTTGATGCAACACTTTGTGCAAGTAGAATTATATTTATACTTTTGTGTCAAAATAGACAAAAGAGATAGACAGATATACCGACAGACAGACAAAGATAGATACATATAATATAGACAGACATAAAGATACAGAGAGAGAGAGAGAGAGAGAGAGAGAGAGAGAGAGAGAGAGAGAGAGAGAGAGAGAGAGAAAACTATTTACCAGATAATAGAAATCCTGATTTCTCTTCCATCGATATAATGTGTTCAACAACAACATAAAATGTTATTTTTATTTTTAAAAAACTGTATTATAAACTTTATTTATTTGAATTCTTTTAAAAGGAAAGCAGTCAATTTTCCCATTTATTGAAGCAGCCATCCAGACAATGCATTAACTATTTCCCATTTTAAAAAATTCCACTTTACTGTAAACTTTCCTCACTTTGACTGCTCAAACACCACGTGCTGGTGGAAGTAAAACTATCACTGTAGACTTTCTTCACTTTGACTGCTCAAACACCATGTGCTGGTGGAAGTATAACTCTCACTTTTGTAAGGATCTTCTTACATGAAGATTATTTTTATTGTTTTCCCAAGTGATACACCACTCGCACAATCAGAATCCTGCTAACTGGAGAAAAATTATTTCACAAATATTAACCACTGTTGCAATCATTCTTTTACCGTCTGATAGTCACACATTTTCCCCCAAAACATTTCGTAATTACTTCTAAGTGTTGGTCTTTAGAAAGACATCCATTTGCGTTTTGATATGCACGAGTGTGTTTTCAACTTACAAATAATAAGTACACACGAGTGTGTTTTCAACTTACAAATAATAATTATACACGAGTGTGTTTTCAACTTACAAATAATAATTATATACGAGTGTGTTTCAACTTACAAATAATAAGTACACACAAAAGGAACAAAGTACAAGTTTCTTGCAATACATATCAACACCGATCTCAGCTTTGTTATAATGTGGCACTTAATTTTTAGCAGCCATCTTCTGGTATCCCATAGTTTTTGCATTCCTCTCTCAGTGGACAGTATCGAACAGTAGTTGATATGTTTTGTCTTGCACGTTCCGGTTAACCGAATAATTGTCAGTCTTCTACACACATACTCACAGTTATCTTATCAAATGTGTTTTATATTACCTTCCAGAAATGAATATAACAGTATAATTAAAATTTATCTCTTTACATGATTGGCTATATTCTTTGAAAAAATAGAATATTCTGATGAATAAAACATGTTATTGCATGCACTTACTGTGAAGAATTTGTATGATTTGACCTTTTCAATGTGACACTTTAAAATTAAAAATAATATTATAGAATGTGCGAACAATGTGTGAAATTATCTAAATCAAATTCGGAGTTAAATGCTATCTTTAACGACCCATTGCGCTGAAAACAAATTATCTAAATCGAATTCGGAACTAAATACTATCTTTAACGACCCATTGCGCTGAAAACATAAACTTTTCACCCATTTCCTTTGCCACTCTAAAAATGCATAACTCTCTTCTTGTCTTAGACGCTGCGACGTTCAGGGTCAAGGGTCACACAGGGTGTGAAGATTATCTTCTCGTGACACGCTAATCCCTCAACTCGTGGTATACCTCACCCTCCTGCCAAATGAGCGCGCTCTCGCACCTCTGACTTCTGGGCCGGCGTGAGTTGTCGTTACTGTTGCTCGGTGCACGTGTGTCGTCCTCACGTAGAAAAACGTCTGCATCGAGGGCTGCACAGCAAACACTGATGGCGCAGATGTATGCATCGCTAAAAGTCCATTTATTTAGGAACCGACATTCTTGAGTTGGAGTTAATTTACAGTACTTAACTGACTAATGATAGAAGTTAAATTAACTTTTAATAAATTTACAGTACTTAACTATAAATTAACTTTTAATGAAATTTACAGTACTTAACTATAAATTAACTTTTAATGAAATTTACAGTACTTAACTATAAATTAACTTTTAATGAAATTTACAGTACTTAACTGACTAATGATAGAAGTTAAATTAACTTTTAATAAATTTACAGTACTTAACTGACTAAGGATAGCAGTTAAATTAACTTTTAAATAAAATTTACAAGAAAATTTGAAAGAATAATAAATCACAACAGTATCATAACTCAGCAGTTATGCTACCTCTGTAATAATTTTTATAATATAATGCTATCAAAAGATTATCTTATCCCAATAACAAAGTTTTACTTTTACAAAAATCTTAACCTAATGTTAGGAAAAACACCCATAATTTAAAAAAAAATAAATCTTAATAATCCATATAAGTGAATTCTGCATTAACTGAATACTTTTGATATTCACACGGGAATGATTATCCGGTGGTAATGAATCATTTTAACCTTCTTGCACTTAGATGTTTTACACATAATGTCAGTTTCTATCCAATTGATTGGAACGTTCATTTTTAGTAGTGTTTACAAACAGCATCATTTTCTGTACTAATGCGTGTGTGTAGATAGGTAGAGATTTACACATTGTAAGATATATATATATATATTTATTTATTTACACCTTGTTTTTCACGGGACTCCCTTTAGCCGTAACAGGACTCCCTTTAGCCGTAACAGGACTCCCTTTAGCCATAACAGGACTCTCTTTAGCCATAACAGGACTCTCTTTAGCCATAACAGGACTCTCTTTAGCCGTTCATGACAATACAAGATGGTCACTCATCTAACAATTGTGTGTCTCAGTTGTACATTTTGTAAAACTTAGTACTGTAACGCAAACACAGCCATAGCATACTGAATGACGTAAACTTGTGTAAAGTTTCCCTTTTCTTACTTACAGAGTGAACAGATATTGTTATCTCTCTCATATGGGAAAATTGTGAAGATCTCACATCAATATTTTAAGCTACTATAAGTTCTAAGTGGTATATTCAAGTCAAACTTACAAAGCAATGCATACAAAGGATTACATAAGAACAAATATTTAATGCAACATCTACTCTAATCAAACTCTCACTTACATCTACTCTCATCAAACTCTTATCAATGTCACCTTATCTCTCCCTGCAAAAAATTTAAAATGGACGTGAAATCTAAATCAACAGCATATTTCACGTAGCCAACGTTGCCATATTACACTGCAACTATACTTCCTCCACACTCCAATCTGTACACTGTCGCTATACTTCCTCCACACTCCAATCTTTACACTGTCACTATACTTCCTCCACACTCCAATCTTTACACTGTCACTATACTTCCTCCACACTCCAATCTTTACACTGTCACTATACTTCCTCCACACTCCAATCTTTACACTGTCACTATACTTCCTCCACACTCCAATCTTTACACTGTCACTATACTTCCTCCACACTCCAATCTTTACACTGTCACTATACTTCCTCCACACTCCAATCTTTTACTGATTATGAAGTCGTACTCCAGGAGATTAATTCATAGTTTTATCAATTGGCTTTATTTCTATTGTCTCTAGCTTTATTCTTTTTCTAAACGATGTTCTGGTTGAAACCGTTCGGTGAGAAGAAATTGATGAATAAAAAGGCAAAAATGGCGCGCCACAGGGAACCGTGTATGCACCTCGTCGACTTTATGCTATCGAAACACGAGAACGAGGCTCATTTCTCTATCCCAGTGCGCCATCGCGAGTAACGACTTCTAAATCAGAGTCACTCATCTTCACTACTAGCGCCACCCACCTTGTGTGGACAACGCCATGCCGCGACTCAGGAGGGGGGACAACTCTCGAAAGGCTTTAAAATTACTTATTAGCTATTTTTCAAATCGTTCTTTATCGGTGCTAGGTCGAAAGGCTGCGTCGCGAGAAAACAACCCACTGTACCCTAGTAAACTATCTCACAACAAGTCTTAACGCATGTAAAGAGTACTTAAAATATTTGATCTTTTAACTGTAAATATTGTTCACCTACACTGTTTCGAAACTTCGCTTGTAACTTATACAGCGCCATCTTTCTTTATCCTTTTCAAAACATAACATGACGCACAAAGAAAAAATTATGAAGTTCAAAAATATTTTCTTTAGAGTTTGACTGAGACAGTGCTACGAATAGAATTCTAAGCTAACTGTTTATTTATTTATTTGCTCACACAACGATATCTGACAATTTCTTGCCCACTTCTCTCCTGTATGATTCTTCATTGTTCACACTGAGCTGTCTGACTCTTTGTTGACACACGTCATCTGATAATTATGTCTGTCATTTCTTTACAAACTCTAAGCTCTTTGACATATCGTTACTTGCACTAGGCTTGACATGTCGTTACGTGTACTAAGCTATTTGACATGTCGTTACCTACACTAAGCTATTTGACATGTCGTTACCTACACTAAGCTATTTGACATGTCATTACTACACTAAGCTATTTGACATGTCATTACCTATACTAAGCTATTTGACATGTCATTACCTACACTAAGCTGTTTGACATGTCATTACCGACACTAAGCTATTTGACATGTCATTACATACATTAATCTATTTGACATGTCTTAGCCTGCACTTAGCTATTTGACATGTCTTTGCCTACACTAAGCTATTTTGGATGTCTTTGCCTGCACTAAACTATTTTAATATGTCTTTGCCTACTCTATTTCTTCATAAGGATTCTGCAAGGCCTATGATTTCTCCTTTAGTAGAGTATTTGATTTTTCTCCTTCATCTTTTTGCGAACCACATAGTCCTATCCCGCTGCTGTTCGGGTGGAAATGCATAGTTCTATATAGAGTTATCCTCGTAGAAAACTATAAGTACTGTGAAACGCTTGGGAAACGAGTTCTTTGATCTCGTGTGGTCAATTCTGCCAAATCACTTCTTCTTTCTCAAACACACGCATCTCCTTACCGTAGATTATGGGTATGGCAAATGAATTAACGACCTGTCTCTATTGTATATGACATTCTCCCAAGCTTTATATAATGTCTTTCAACTTTAGTATTCTTTTGGACTTGCATATTTTCCAGATGTCGAATTATCACAAGATATTTGTATCCTTTGTCCAATGACTTTAACACTTTGTCCAATGACTTTAACACTTCGTCTAAGGACTATAAAACTACTTTTCAATGGTTATAACACTTTTTTCAATGACTATAATACATTGTCCAATGGTTAAAACACTTTTTTCAATAACTATAATAATTTTCAATGACAATAACACTGTCCACTGACTATAACACTATGTTCAATGTCTTTAATACATTGTCCAAAGACTATAATACTCTTCAATGGTTATATAAAACTTTGTTTAATGACTATAACACTTTTCAATGGTTATATCACTTTGTTCAATGACTATAACACTTGCTCCATAGATTATAAAACTTTCTCCAGTGACAATAGCACTAATTTCAATGTCTTTAACGCATTGTCCAATGACTATGACACTTTGTCTAACACATTGTCCAATAAATAGAACACATTGTTCAATGAATATAAGACTTTACAATGACTACATTGTCCAATGACTATATCACTTTTAAATGACTGTCACTTTGACCTATGCCTATAACACTTTGTCCAATGACTAAAACACTTTTCAATGACTATAACACTTTATCCAATGATAATAATACTTGTCCAATGGCTATAATATTACGTTCAGTGTCTTTAACATGTTGTCCAATGACTATAACACTTTGTCCAATGATGACTAACACTTTGTCCAATGACTATAACACTTTGTACAATGATGACTATAACCCTTTGTCCAATGACTATAACACTTTGTACAATGATGACTATAATCCTTTGTTCAATGACTATAACCCTTTGTCCAATGACTATAACACTTTGTACAATGATGACTATAATCCTTTGTTCAATGACTATAACACTTAGTTTAAAGACTGAATCAATTCTTAAATTTTGAAAGAACAAAATATCCTAGAATACAACATCTATCTATCTATCTATCTATCTATTTATCTAATGTAGATAGATAGATAGACTAAATATTAATTATATTAATTTGATAACACACATAGAAATCCAGTTATAAAGATTTAGATATTTAGAGTTAAATCTAAAGTTCCTCTTGCCCTTGTCCTAATAATAACCGTACTTTGCTTTAAATTTTAATACGAATAATCTTAAAGTGAAAAAAACTAATTGTCCTTGTTCTTGAAGTACAATCTATAGTTTCTTTATATTAGTGTTTTCCTTAAGAATATAGAATCATTTTATCACTTTTTTGTCGGAAGTTAAATAAGGAAGTTAAAGAGGGAATTTAAAGAAGGAAGTTAAAAAAGGAAGGATTCTTCAGAAAATTGTTGGATTGACATTTCATCTTTTGATCATGTTCATAGAAAACAATGCACTGAGGTATTTCATGTGCTTCTTGTATTCCGCACCTGCATTTTCTGAGTGTCATCTTTGATAAATTGTGGGAAACATTTCCTTATAAACTCAGAATGCAGTGACTTTTCTCTTGGTTGTTTCGTCAGCAGAATGCGCCTGAATGTACGCGAGTCGTGTGTTTTTCTTTGTTGTTTATTTTTATTTTTCCATAAAATATATTCACGAAGTAAATTGGTGGCCTTTATCACAAGGGTTATTAGTCCGTTATAATAAAGGTGACCTCTACTTAGCAGAAACACTGGTATAAAAGTTTTAAAAGTAATTTTTGTTATAATTTTACATTTAACAATTTATTTTGCCAAATTTAGGGCTGGAATATGTAGACTTTTTCGCATCATTTTTACGTTTTTACTGTAGAAAAGATCTTGGCTATTTAATTGCCTTGATGTGCGTGCATAGGATGAAAATGATTGAATACACGTATTTATTTCAGTGAGAAGAGCACGGACATACGTACACTTACACACAGATTGACAACAAAGGTTGGATGTCAGGTGACAATCTCATTTCTAATAATTGTTTTTTAAACAGAAATTGTCCGAGTGGAACTGGATTTTAGTCACAGTCGGAAAGGGATAATCGTTCCCAGGTCTGTTATGGAATTCTAAAAGTCCGTTTAGGTAGTTGTTTCACTAATTAATTCATGAATGTTTGTATTCCTGAATGGAAATGGCATTCATAGGCACAAGTGCAAGCCATCTCCGGCAGTGGAACATTAGGGCGACTGCGGGCATGGAATACTTTGGAATCAGTGGCTTAATGGGTTATTAAAAACTGAGTAGGCATGGAATACTTTGGAAGTAGTGTCTTAATGGGTTATTAAACACGGAGTAGGCATGGTAGGCGTGGAATACTTTGGAAGTAGTGGCTTAATGGGTTATTAAACACGGAGTAGGCATGGTAGGCGTGGAATACTTTGGAAGTAGTGGCTTAATGGGTTATTAAACACTGAGTAGGCATGGTAGGCGTGGAATACTTTGGAAGCGATGGTTTCATTAGGTATTGAACAATGAGTATACTTGCCCCGAGCTCGAAGCAAGCGAGAGACAGGTGTGAACTGACCCTGAGCAAGGAGTGGGTAAGGTAATGACAGGTTAATCATTACAGTTGAGGGCTTCCATGCTTACTGTAGGAATTTGTGTTTCGTTTAAGGACTTTGAGAAAGTGCAATGGGAATCAATTGACTATTGATGCATAGTCAGTAATTAATAAATAATCATAATTAATATTTGTAGTGAGTAATTAATAAGTAATCATAAATAAGACTTGTAGTCAGTAATTAATAAGTAATCATAATTAACACTTGTTAGTATCTCATTAGGTAAGCACGTGACTGAGCTGATGGCACAGACTTGAGACATTTATTACGACGAAGGATGATCGAGATTCCAGAGAAAGAAAGTAACGACAGTCCAAGTCCTGAGTCAAATTGCCAGACAATAAAATAGTGAAAGTAACGACATTCCAAGTCCTGAGTCAAATTGCCAGACAAAAAAATAGTGAAAGAAAGTAACGATTTAATTTTGTAAGTATGAAAATTAACTAAAATTCTGTAAGAATGAGTGGATTCCATCTTTATAAAAATCACGTTAATACGAAAATATATATTATATTGAAACTAATCTACTAAACTATATCATAGTATGTAATGTATTGGAAAGAAAGAAGGATGACTGAATTAATCTGTATTCTTCTGTCAGCTGCTGACGTTAATGGTAAAAGAAACATCGTGGTTAATAAAAGAGATATACTAATTTTGAGATTTATCGGGTGTAAATATCTTTTTCAGAAGTTTTGTGTCTATATGAATGTATTTTGTGTATTTGCAATTTAATTTAAGCATTTTAAAACTAAAAAAGTAATGATGCATTGTCAATGATGAGTAGTTCTTTGTCATTTGTTTCACTGATGAGTGGTTCTTTGTCATTTGTTTCACAAGCTCGCTCGGAATTTGTCTCTTACTTCTATTTGTGTTCACAACGCATGCCAGATATTCGCACTTAATTAGTTACCTAGGGTGTCTTTTTTCCCCAGGGAATCAGCTTAGTCTTGCACCGCGAAACTCGACAGATGACGAGTTTTGACAACTGTGCACTGGCGTGAGGGCAAAGTGGACATCCTGCTGTTTTAATTTCCCCGTCCGACACCTCGATCTCTCAAAACATAGTGCACCGAGTTACATCCCCTTTCTCCAATAGAAGATATTTGTATATTCCCGTTATTGTGCAAATTTATGTTTCTCCTTTCGGACTTAATAAGAGATGAATATATCTTTCTTGTAAAGCGATATAAAGGCTGTCCATAAAGCATATTTCTCCTTTCGGACTTAATAAGAGATGAATATATCTTTCTTGTAAAGCGATATAAAGGCTGTCCATAAAGCATATTTCTCCTTTCGGACTTAATAAGAGATGAATATATCTTTCTTGTAAAACGATATAAAGGCTGTACATAAAGTCACATACGATTGGGCAGAGTTTAGGAGAAAGTATGACATGTGACAAGAGGGAAAAAAATGTCCGATAATTATGGCCACACTTTGTTTTTCCCATCTCGGTTTTTGTGACCAGCTAAACTACAATCGTTGTATTAACGTTTTGTGACCAGCTAAACTACAACCATTGTTGTAACGTTTTGTGACCAGCTAAACTACAACCATTGTTGTAACGTTTTGTGACCAGCTAAACTACAATCGTTTGTTGTAACGATTTGTGACCAGCTAAACTACAACCATTGTTGTAACGTTTTGTAACCAGTTAAACTACAATCGTTTGTTGTAACGTTTTGTGACCAGCTAAACTACAACCATTGTTGTAACGTTTTGTAACCAGTTAAACTACAATCGTTTGTTGTAATGTTTTGTGACCAGCTAAACTACAACCATTGTTGTAACGTTTTGTAACCAGTTAAACTACAATCGTAGTAGAAACGTTTTGTGACATTCTAAACTACAATCGTTGTTGTAACATTTTGTCACAAGCTAAACTACAATCGTAGTTGTAACGTTTTGTGACAATCTAAACTACAATCGTAGTTGTAACGTTTTGTGACCATCTAAACTACAATCGTAGTTGTAATGTTTTGTGACCATCTAAACTACAATCGTAGTTGTAACGTTTTGTCACCAGCGAAACTACAATCTTTGTTTATAACATTTTAATTAATTTAATATTCCAATCTGGTCATCATCACCTCCAACACCAAAATCAACACCAACGTAGTGTGAGACAGATTTTCCTTTTTTTTTATGGGGAAAGTGCAACTTCTAACAGAACATTAATAGCTTGCATCTTTATGATCACAATATTGAAAGTTGTTGTAGATTATACTATTATTAGAGGTAATCATTTTAATTTTATCTGTAAATGGATCTTTTATAGTTGTTTGTACATCAATTCTGTCATTAGGAATTAACATTACATGGGAATCTTCCCTTGCAACAAACGCTCCTTTGTAATAATATTTAATAAATAAGCTCCTTTGTGATAATATTTAATAAATAAGCTCCTTTGTGATAATATTTAATAAATAAGCTCCTTTGTGATAACATTTAATAAATAAGCTCCTTTGTGATAACATTTAATAAATAAGCTCCTTTGTGATAACATTTAATAAATAAGCTCCTTTGTAATAATATTTAATAAATAAGCTCCTTTGTAATAACATTTAATAAATAAGCTCCTTTGTGATAATATTTAATAAATAAGCTCCTTTGTGATAACATTTAATAAATAAGCTCCTTTGTGATAACATTTAATAAATAAGCTCCTTTGTGATAACATTTAATAAATAAGCTCCTTTGTAATAATATTTAATAAATAAGCTCCTTTGTAATAACATTTAATAAATAAGCTCCTTTGAGATAACATTTAATAAATAAGCTCCTTTGTAATAATATTTAATAAATAAGCTCCTTTGTAATAACATTTAATAAATAAGCTCCTTTGTAATAACATTTAATAAATAAGCTCCTTTGTAATAACATTTAATAAATAAGCTCCTTTGTAATAACATTTAATAAATAAGCTCCTTTGTAATAATATTTAATAAATAAGCTCCTTTGTAATAATATTTAATAAATAAGCTCCTTTGTAATAATATTTAATAAATAAGCTCCTTTGTAATAATATTTAATAAATAAGTTCCTTTGTGATAATATTTAATAAATAAGCTCCTTTGTGATAACATTTAATAAATAAGCTCCTTTGTGATAACATTTAATAAATAAGCTCCTTTGTGATAACATTTAATAAATAAGCTCCTTTGTAATAATATTTAATAAATAAGCTCCTTTGTAATAACATTTAATAAATAAGCTCCTTTGAGATAACATTTAATAAATAAGCTCCTTTGTAATAATATTTAATAAATAAGCTCCTTTGTAATAACATTTAATAAATAAGCTCCTTTGTAATAACATTTAATAAATAAGCTCCTTTGTAATAACATTTAATAAATAAGCTCCTTTGTAATAACATTTAATAAATAAGCTCCTTTGTAATAATATTTAATAAATAAGCTCCTTTGTAATAATATTTAATAAATAAGCTCCTTTGTAATAATATTTAATAAATAAGCTCCTTTGTAATAATATTTAATAAATAAGCTCCTTTGTAATAATATTTAATAAATAAGCTCCTTTGTAATAATATTTAATAAATAAGCTCCTTTGTAATAATATTTAATAAATAAGCTCCTTTGTAATAATATTTAATAAATAAGCTCCTTTGTAATAATATTTAATAAATAAGCTCCTTTGTGATAACATTTAATAAATAAGCTCATTTTATTCACACGGAAAGGAGTTTCAGCTCAATCCGTCCTGTTCCATATAAATCTATTAAATTCAAAGCAAAGGGGGGAAAAAACAATTTTGGAATATGCGCAGATGCTTTTATTTGTGACGGATCGTGAAAATGGGGAATGTGTGTATGTTTGTGAGGGTAATGTTCCCCACGGTGTAACATACTTTATGGACTGCCCCTTTCACACTGTACATGTGTTTATCCTTTCAGATGTAATAAGCGATGTCTCATTCTCTTAAACGTAATAAGAAATTTATTTTCCTTTTATCTAACTCGAAATAAGACATTTTGCCCCCTTTTTCTTTTAAAACTTAATAAGTGTGTATGTTTCTTTCTTTTGAAATAAGATATTTATGTAAGTAGTAAAGTAGTAATAATGCATTATATTTCCTTTTTGTAAATAGTAATAATACATTATATTTCCTTTTTGTAAGTAGTAATAATGCATATTTCCTTTTTGTAAGTAGTAATAATGCATTATATTTCCTTTTTGTAAGTAGTAATAATGCATTATATTTCCTTTTTGTAAGTAGTAATAATGCATTATATTTCCTTTTTGTAAGTAGTAATAATGCATATTTCCTTTTTGTAAGTAGTAATAATGCATTATATTTCCTTTTTGTAAGTAGTAATAATGCATTATATTTCCTTTTTGTAAGTAGTAATAATGCATTATATTTCCTTTTTGTAAGTAGTAATAATGCATTATATTTCTAGATTTTTTTTTATTACTCTTCAAACGTGCGTATTGAAATGTTATAATATTAATGCATTTCTTATAAACATGTAATAAATAATTTTGTGTGATGTTATTGTTACTGTGTGTCAGTAATGTGGTGTTATTGTTACGACTACAATAAGGCATTATTGTGTATGTCAGTATTGTGATGTTATTGTCATGACTATAATAAGACATTATTGTGTGTGTCAGTATTGTGATGTTATTGTCATGACTATAATAAGGCATTATTGTGTATGTCAGTATTGTAATGTTATTGTCATGACTATAATAAGACATTATTGTGTGTGTCAGTATTGTAATGTTATTGTCATGACTATAATAAGACATTATTGTGTGTGTCAGTATTGTAATGTTATTGTCATGACTATAATAAGACATTATTGTGTCAGTATTGTGATGTTATTGTCATGTCTATAATAAGACATTATGGTGTATGTCAGTATTGTGATGTTATTGTTATGATTATAATAAGACATTATTGTGTATCAATAATCTTCTTTAAATGAATGATTGTATAAACAGTTGTGATGAGATAAATAACAATTTTTTATGTCAAGATCTGTGTTTGAGTTTAATCAATAATCATGCATTTAAATTAATGCTGTGGTAATAAAGAGTGAGTGAGTGATTATAATCAAAATGGTTTTGCTTTAAACAAATGCTATGATTATACCTATTTATGTCTTAGTCAGTTTACTGTGATTATGATAACTAATTAAGTGTTTGTTTTGCTGTGATTATGATAAGATCTTGTGTGTTAATCATTTGTGCTGTGATTATGATACCTAATTATGTGTAAGTTGTGCTGTGATTAAAATAAGAACTTGTTTGTTAGTTGTACTGTGATTATAATAAGATCTTGTGTGTTAGTCAGTTGTGCTGTGAATATAATTATGTCAGTGAATTGTGCTGTGAGCGCAATAAAGGACTCAGTGAGTCTCATAATTCAAACAGACAACTTAAACAAAACAAAACAGTCATCTCTTTTTTATTTCAGCCAGGTCTCCACACACATTTGTAATGACAAAATAAAACAGTCATCTCTTTTTTATTTCAGCCAGGTCTCCACACACATTTGTAATGACAAAACAAAACAGTCATCTCTTTTTTATTTCAGCCAGGTCTCCACACACATTTGTAATGACAAAACAAAACAGTCATCTCTTTTTTATTTCAGCCAGGTCTCCACACACATTTGTAATGACAAAACAAAACAGTCATCTCTTTTTTATTTCAGCCAGGTCTCCACACACATTTGTAATGAAAAAATAAAACAGTGTCAAAACATTTTGTTCACCCATTAAATTTATAAATGCTATATGTATAATGTACAATATTATTCAGCCCTTAGCAAATTGAACTTGACTGGACTGAGCAAGTTACAGAGAAAGAAAAAGTCCATGTTCAAACAAAACCGTCCATTCACTGTCAAAATATAAATTTGCGAATTAATACAAAAAAGTGTAAATACATCTTGCGTACATATAGAAGGCACTTGCGAACAATGGTTTAGAAGTTTACATAATATAATAGGTACATAAACAATTGATCGTTTCGTTTAAGCATCAAGATATAATTTTAGTTCATAATGTCACTTGTAAGGCTGGAGTCTGTTTCTCTTATTTATTATTTGACACAAATAATCGTAGTATCAAATGAGTAAATTATTTTGGCACTCCTCTGAAAAATATTTTACAGACTGTTTTGCGCTCGAGTAAATTTTACATAAAAGAAGGTTTGTTTGGAATTCTCCAAGCGGGCGACATTTTTCTTCTTGTAGAGCTGCATGTTCCGAATGCCGCTGCCAACGGCCCGAGACGCCCTTGAACGAAATCACATTCTGGTGTGGAAAGATTTCACTAACCCCTTGTTTCTTCCAGCACTTCATAAAAGGATAAGAACTATGCTTAGCTTAACTGTGTGTGTGTGTGTGTGTGTGTGTGTGTGTGTGTGTGTGTGTGTGTGTGTGTGTGTGTGTGTGCGTGTGTGTGTGTGTGTGTGCTTTGCCATCACATTTGTGTCAGTACATGTGTTCACTATTAAAAAAAGAGTGCTAATATTTTAAAGAGATAATTTTAAAAATATTCCCACAACACATTTATACAGTATCAGTACATGTGTTCACTTCTCTATTAAAAAGAAAAGAGTGCTAATATTTTAAAGATATAATATTAAAAATATTTCACAACACATATATACAGTTACAAAATACAAAGTTACAATGAAAGTTAATTTTTTAAGTAACACGTACACCAGTGATGTGATTTACTACACATAAGTACAGTGATGTGATTTACTACACACAAGTACAGTGATGTGATTTACTACACACAAGTGCAGTGATGTGATTTACTACACACAAGTACAGTGATGTGATTTACTGCACACAAGTACAGTGATATGATTTATTACACACAAGTACAGTGATGTGATTTACTACACACAAGTACAGTGATGTGATTTACTACACACAAGTACAGTGATGTGATTTATTACACACAAGTACAGTGATGTGATTTACTGCTCGCGATTATAGTTAGGCCTACCAGCAGTTCAGATAATAGACATGCGTAAGCACTGACTTTTCGTGGAAGTTCAAGAAAATGCTGTATACTGGTCGCGAGCATAGTCATTCTGATATTTAGACAATAGATCTACTCACATAGTCATTCTGATATTTAGACAATAGATCTACTCACATGTAAACTATTTACATGTATTGTGTGACCAGTATTTAAAGCCGCTTCCGTGTGATTTGAGTTACTTATTTACGAAACACTTTCGCGACTTGCATTTGAACTGAAACGGAAACTTAATGCGCTAACAGCACTGTTGTGACGAAATAACAAAGAGTTTAACAAAATGTTGTGTTCACTATGTGTAACGTGATCAGCTATAAATAAGTAAGTTTCATCTGCCAGAACCTGAGATGTGTTCACTAGGTGTAGATTACGTTTGTCAGAGCCTGAAATGAGGAGTTCACTTGTGTAAACGGAAAGTTGTACTGTGCAAGTACAAACTGGGGAGTTCTGTAAACGGAAAAGCTGAAAGGAAAGCTAGATTGAACAAATAGCAAATTAAAATACATTTCTCAGGGCCTGGTTAGGCAGAAGAAAACTAACACTTGTAGAACGATTTATTTTTTTACAGCTTTTCTGAAGCGAGAGATATATTTTCTTGTCTTTAAGAAAAAGAAAGTTAATTTCGAAGGAGAATGCATAGACTGGTTACACGGTCGTCACCAGTCTCACTTCACGCACGCTTTCAAAGTTAATTATTTGTCAAATAAACCAAAGAAAAAGAAAGAAAAAATCCGTTAAAGCAACGCCATATTCGGTGTGAAAAATTGCAGTCAGTCTACAGAAACATTATTTGTCCGGAAAGTGCTCTAATTTGTCTATACAGACAAGGGGTGTTTTCAAGGAATATATTTAGATCTACACAATATAATGTTTTCCGGTAAGTGCTCTATTTTGTCTATACAGACAAGGGGTGTTTTCAAGGAATATATTTAGATCTACACAATATAATGTTTTCCGAAGTGCACTATTCTGCCTATACATACAAGGAGTATACTCTAGGAATATTTTTATATCTGAAGAAATATCTTTTTAAATAAGTGCTAAAGTCTGTCTAAAGAGTTTTTTCTATCAGTGTTTTTTTTTTAAATCTAAAGAAGCTGTTATTGTTTAAATTAAATTAAGTGTATTATTTTATTTATAGAAAAAAGAGTATTTTAGGAGATACTTACTCAGTCTCACAAATAAAAGTAGTGTTTTAGAACATATTTATCCCATCTATATAATTAGTAATTAAGAGCACTGCTTGTCCTATCTTTATAATTAGTAATTAAGAGCACTGCTTGTCCCATCTTTATAATTAGTAATTTAGAGCAGCATTTTATTTAGTCTGTAGAAACAAAGAGTATTTGAATGTATTTTTTCTTTAAGAGTTCAAAATCACGAAAGAATGTTTTAGAGCAGTTTCACTGAGTAAAATAATGCTTCCAGAGCAGTGATTTATTCATTCTAATAACATATATATTGTAATATACAGGACTTGGGGCAGTGATTTATTCATTCTAATAACATATATTGTAATATACAGGACTTGGGGCAGTGATTTATTCATTCTAATAACTTATATATTGTAATATACAGGACTTGGGGCAGTGATTTATTCATTCTAATAACTTATATATTGTAATATACAGGACTTGGGGCAGTGATTTATTCATTCTAATAACTTATATATTGTAATATACAAGACTTGGGGTAGTGATTTATGGATGCTAATGTAAAATATAATGTAAAATACAGTTTCTTAGAGTAGTGATGTATGGATCCTAATGTAAAATATAGTGTAAAATACAGTTTCTTACAGCAGTAATTTATGGATCCTAAAGAAAGATATATGTAATATACAGAACCTTACGGTGAGTGATTCCTTAAGTATAACAATGACGTAGTCAAACAAAAGCTGTAGTGTCATATACAGTGCATTACAATAAAGATTTATTTCATAAATAATGACAAAGAACAATAAACAGTAGCAATTTATTCATTGTAAAGAAAGTTATAGTTTTAACAGAGAGTGTCTTGGGGCAAGATTTATTCATTGTAAAGAAAGATATATTTTTAATATACAATGTCTTGGGGTAGGGATTTATTCAACCTAAAGTAAATATAGTGTAATGTTCAGTGTTTTAGAGCAGTTATTTCTTAAAAATATATAGTGCACATATGCAGTGACATAAGGCATAGTGTAATATATAGTGTCCTACACAAAAAAAAACAACAAACATTTATTCATCTAAAGAAATATTTAATGAAACATACAAACTTACTATAGTGATTTACTCTCTCTAAGAAAGATATAGTGTCAAATACAATGACTTAAAGCATTATTGTAATTTATTCGTATGAAGAAAAGCCTAGTTAGAGACCACTGGCAAAACCTTCCAGATTAGTGTCCAGTGTAAACTTAATGATTAGTCGCCATTCTAAACTTTAGAAACCAGAGATCAGACGCTGATGTAAATGACTTAACGCACTTCGAAAAGTTACGACAGTTAAGTATTGCATTAGCACTGGTTTCCAAAATGTCTCGGTTTACGACATACTTAGTATATCACGATTGTCTACGGCACTCAGTCACAAAAACCGACCAGTTGCAACACTTAGCTGTCGTAACTTTTCAAAGTGCACTAACCACAGCCTAGTTCGTTGATGACAAAACTTGTTGAATGATAACAAAACAACAATTAGACAGAGATAAGTGTCGGTAGGCAAATGGACAGTCAAGTGAGGATCAGGACTATACTCTCCTTGCTAACTTTTGATTGACAGTTGGTAGATTTGGTAAAAATTTTCCAATGATTGATTTGGTACTAAATACTAACCAATAGGTAGCTCACTAACACCTATGATTGATTTGGTACTAAATACTAACCAATAGTTAGCTCACTAACACCAATAATTGATTTGGTTATAAATACTAACCAATAGTTAGCTCACTGACACCTATGATTGATTTGGTTATAAATACTAACCAATAGTTAGCTCACTAACACCTATGATTGATTTGGTTATAAATACTAACCAATAGTTAGCTCACTGACACCTATGATTGATTTGGTTATAAATTCTAACCAATAGTTAGCTCACTAACACCTATGATTGATTTGGTTATAAATACTAACCAATAGTTAGCTCACTAACACCTATGATTGATTTGGTTATAAATACTAACCAATAGTTAGCTCACTAACACCTATGATTGATTTGGTACTAAATACCAATAGTTAGCTCACTAACACCAATGATTGATTTGGTTATAAATACTAACCAATAGTTAGCTCACTAACACCTATGATTGATTTGGTTATAAATACTAACCAATAGTTAGCTCACTAACACGAATGATTGATTTGGTTATAAATACTAACCAATAGTTAGCTCACTAACACCTATGCTATCGAAATAATTGTGGACATTTCATGTCTGGTTAAATATCCTTGCACCTTTATTGTGGGACTCCTAAATTTATGTCGAAGTCCGTGCTAAGTGTCACGATATGACCGAATTTAGGTGAGTTATTTGGGCCATGTACGTGTCACGATAGGACCGAATTTAGGTGAGTTATTTGGGTCATGTACGTGTAACTTACTTTCGACAGTCATACCTGTAATATGTGGAAAAGATCGTTGCGAACATTACCTCGTGGTGTGCATTGAGACAGGTGTCAGGTTGTTCTATTTATTTATTCACTGGTCCCGACCTTTATCTACCCCCCCCCCCTGCAAAATTCTAAACTGTCCCTCCCCTCCATTTTGTGAATGCACACCCACTCGCACTGCTCCACAGAGAGCCGGCTTGCCATACGACTACGTGATCAATTTTTCAAATTTCAGTTTTTGTTGGAACAATTATTGGGGCCCTTCCGTTGAGAGGTCCACAAGCACTGCGGGGGCTGCAAGGGCACCTAGTTAGGCCACTAATAAATATTGTTTGACTCCTCTGTGTTGACTGTACCACAAATTTCGTGAATCGTTTTGTGGTCCAATAATGCATTTTTGTTTTTCATATTTTGCTATGCATTTTTTGTATTGACACGAAAGGGACTTAGCAGGGTGAGAGCTTAAGTAATAATTGATAGGTCATGTCGTTAATTAGCAGGGTGGGAGCTTAGGTAATAATTGATTAGTCATGTCATTAATTCCTTGTATAAATGAAGTTCCTACAGCTAAGATTTCGGTACGTCGACACTTAGGGCCACAAAGTCACTTAGGGTCACAAACACTCATAGGGCCATGTTGGTACGTCGACACTTAGGGCCATGTTGACAGACATTTAGGGCCAAGTTAACAGAGACACTTAGGGCCATGTTGACAGACATTTAGGGCCAAGTTAACAGAGACACTTAGGGCCATGTTGACAGACATTTAGGGCCAAGTTAACAGAGACACTTAGGGCCATGTTGACAGATATTTAGGTCCAAGTTAACAGAGACACTTAGGGCCATGTTGGTACGTCGACACTTAGAGCCATTTTGACATATATTAAGGGCCACGTTGACAGACATTTAGGGCCATGTTGACAGACAATTCTAAATTAGGATCTGCTCATTGGAAAGAGATAATAATGTTGATGTTCAAGTTAAAAATGTAGTCATTTCATTATATTTTGGGCTTGTAATGTTTATTAATTATATATGTATATATTAATACAATATTCATTAATTAGAGTGTGCAATATTTAAAAAAATTATTTTCAATAAGTGCACAGGAGAACCAAATAGTGTAATATGTATCTTAGTGAAGTTTCAAATTCGATAAGAAAGTAGCGCATAATTTTGTACAGCAGGTTCATATTAAATTAGGAATATGTTTATATAGTGTGACATTCAGTGTTTTAATACATCACTTCATTATTCAGCGTGAAACATAACGTCTCTTGTTTCACTTTGTCCAGTACGTGTAACGGTGTCGCTGAGTGTGACAAATCCTTATCGTACGCTAACAGTCTTCCAGTTTTTTTAATTTAGAACAAGAAGTTACACGAAACATAAAAGAAAATTAGGATAAAACATGTGTTCTTATTTACAAAGATGGCAGGTAACTATGAATTATAATGGTCAGATTTATTCTTTAAGTTAATATAAAATATTTGATTTTATGACGACAATTAAAATTGTATTATAAAACGTATTTGTCTCATGTTTCATTTATAAACAATTGTGTTTTATAGTGGAATTAAACACATTTTCTACTTAACTTTGAAATAATACATGAATATACTCTTTCGTTATGAAAACACTTTTCGTCTTTAACAAATAAAACAAAATAGCAGCAATCTAAATATGATCTTTTATGATTTTGTAAAATGTTTCTTTATTGCAACTACAGAAACAAAAATCTGAACTTAAAAAATCCAGTCTAACTAGCAAACAGAAAAGCAATAATAATAAATTTAAACTGTAGATTGCAGGTGTTTGGTGAACTGTTGATTAATGGAACTGTGCTGGTTGAGATATAGACATTGTTTATTATGATGACTATTTGTATGTTAGTACTAGGCTAACTAATAGATTGTTTGCTGATTCATGCTGAATGAGATGCGTATTTCTTTGGTGATATACTGTTAACTATTACTGAATGGGAAATTTGTTTTATTAAGATGTTATTTATTTGTTAATTCACGTATCTGTAAGCTACTGATTTGGTCGTTATGCTATTATTATAGTCTGTTCAATATTTTTTATATGGAAACCAGACGTTAATTCTTTCGAAATAAAATACCTATTCCAAGCTGCAGAAAGCCACATGAAAAATAAAATAACTACGACATACTGCAGAAATGCAACGTCCAACAAAATTAATATTAAACATATGGTCACAATGAAATTGCTTATTTAAAACTGAACGTCTGACATAATATACTCTCAGAAAGACATTAAATAAATTAAGTGAAAACTAACAAGAAACATTTCTGGAAGAATATAATTCATAATGTATTAGAAGACTGGAGATGGGTTTATTCTGTTGTAAAGAACAAAAATCATAATATATTAGAAGACTGGAGATGGGTTTATTCCCACCCGACACGCGCATTGTCGAAATGTTAACATGCTACCATTTAAAGCCACGTTTTCATCTCTTACACACAGGCATCCGTTTAAATGGCTACAGTTGTATGATACACCTCTTGTACAGCAGGCGCCCTTTTAAATGGCCTAAAGTCTGTATGATACACCTCTTACACACAGGCGCCCTTTAAATGGTTACAGTCTTTATGATACACCTCTTACACACGGGCGCCTTTTTAAATGGCTACAGTCTGTATGATACACCTCTTACACACGGGCGCCCTTTAAATGGCTACAGTCTGTATGATACACCTCTTACACACAGGCGCCCTTTAAAATGTTACAGTCAGTATGATACACCTCTTACACACGGGCGCCCTTTAAATGGCTACAGTCTGTATGATACACCTCTTACACACAGGCGCCCTTTAAAAGGTTACAGTCAGTATGATACACCTCTTACACACAGGCGCCCTTTAAATGGCTACAGTCTGTATGATACACCTCTCAGCACGAATCTAGGTAATCTATCATTCACGTCCTTCGATAGATCTTTATTTCGCATAGTGCGACAATCTCTATATGGCGTTTTTTAGACACAACTTTGTTTTATTTGCATCGATAATACAGAAATGACGTACGATTAAATCTTGTTTTGCACGCAGCGTTAATTTGCCAAAGACGTCTTTAGATAATCTCTCAGTCACGTGTTACGGTAATCTGCCAATCTTGATAGTCTCTCAGTTTAGTAAAAAAAAAAAAAAAAAGTCCTGTTGTTTTATATATATATTGGTAGTGATTCATATTATGAATTCACTGATATAAACTTAGGACTTGTTAGTGAAATTATTATACCTATAACTTATTGATTGTGTGAGTGACTATAATAGATTTTATTGACACTGAAACTGCATTCCCGCATAAACGCCAATTAAGGAATTGTAGCTATGTCCCCTTAATGTGGAGAACTCGGTTATATGGTAAATTAACATTGCTTGGACTTGAAAACCTCAGTTTAACTTCTCTCAACAACAATGACAACTTTTTTAAAATGAAAACTAAGTTAAAGAAAATAGTTTACCTTCTCTTAACAGCAATGACACTTTTCTAAAATGAAAACTAAGTTGCTAAAATTGATCTAAATTATAACTAATGAAAATTTAGTTATTGAGAGTTTATTATTAAATCGTATTTAAATACCTTACCAAAAACCGAAATGTGTTCATCAAATAAACACTTTTGAATGTTTAAAGTACAAGAGAATATCGATATAATTAAATAAATAAACGTTGTCTTGTTTTACTTCTTTCATTTCCATCTTCACATCTGTTTTTCATTGTTACTTGCTTCGTCTGTGTTTGTTTTTTTAAAGCTACAAACATAAGAGAAATTAAATAGTTTTCTTTGAGTAACAGTATTCGTCTTTCACTCCTCTCGTGTTAATCCACAGTCGTCACCGTCTCTCCATTCCGTGCAGAATGGAGCTCAGGACCGAGGTCACGTGATAAACACACGAGGACTTAAAGGACATAGATCGTAAACTATTCTTATAAGCAAATGGGCGACGAAGTTGTTCAAATATTCTTTGACTGATAAGTGCACAAAATAACCTGTATTCATTATTTGACCTTTCCATTGTGACGACACTCCGCCGTAAATACACCTCTTGAGTTTTGACCTATTTAAGGTGTACGTCAAAAGCGACACATTGTACATTCATTTGAATGAAAGACTTTCGCCTCACCTTCGCAATTATAACTTTACTTCAGGATGAAATGACTCGTACTTAACGTCACATTTCCTTCACTTGGAATCTGCCCTGCAAATACAGTATAATTTCACAGCACTTTACTCCAATTTGCCATATGTACAATGTATCATTTCCATACAATCCGAGTAATTTCCAAATAAAGTGAGTCACTTCCGCTAAGGCTGGTGCACATCTAGAACGCTTTACTTGACGCCAGATATCAGTCTATCTGAAAGAAAAACAAGCAAGATTGTGGTTATTTAACTTCAGTCATCATCTATACAGACACACACACACACACACACACACACACACGGCAAGAAGGATGAAGAATAGAGACATAAATAATGATTTAAAACTACGATCCATTTAAAATTAGTCAGTATTTTATAACATTGTCGGTACTTTATCTTCTCATAAAAACTTATTTAAAATTATCAATCTGTTTTAATATTCGCGTGTTGGGCCAAATATTACCGGTTGTCTGAAAACAAAAACAAGAAATGTTAAAACTTTCTTATGAAAATTTAGACAGAAATATCAACTGTTTGACTGCTATATCCTGCTTGCAAATATAGACAAAAATGTTAACACTGGCTGCTGTCTTGCTTGCAAATATAGACAGAAATGTTAACACTGGCTGCTGTCTTACTTGCAAATATAGACAAAAATGCTAACACTGTTTGCTATCTTGCTTTCAAATATAGACAAAAATTTTAACACTGGTTGCTATCTTGCTTGAAAATATAGACAAATACAATTGTGTGAAAGGACCGAAAATAATTAGTGATACATCATAACATTACTTGAAAGAAATACAAAGATTTTGAACAATTAAAGAAAAATATTCCTTGTTGACAATGCCACATCTCTACAAGTGTGGGGAGAAGTGGCAGTGTACGCTCTCTCTGGAGTGGAGATGTGTCAGTGTATACTGTCTGTAGTATGGAGAAGTGTCAGTGTATACTGTCTATAGTATGGAGTATGTGTCAGTGTATACTGTCTGTAGCATGGAGATGTGTCAGTGTATACTGTCTGTAGCATGGAGATGTGTCAGTGTATACTGTCTGTAGCATGGAGATGTGTCAGTGTATACTGTCTGTAGCATGGAGATGTGTCAGTGTATACTGTCTGTAGCATGGAGATGTGTCAGTGTACACTGTCTGTAGCATGGAGATGTGTCAGTGTATACTGTCTATAGTATGGAGTATGTGTCAGTGTATACTGTCTGTAGCATGGAGATGTGTCAGTGTATACTGTCTGTAGCATGGAGATGTGTCAGTGTATACTGTCTGTAGCATGGAGATGTGTCAGTGTATACTGTCTGTAGCATGGAGATGTGTCAGTGTACACTGTCTGTAGCATGGAGATGTGTCAGTGTATACTGTCTGTAGCATGGAGATGTGTCAGTGTACACTGTCTGTAGCATGGAGATGTGTCAGTGTATACTGTCTATAGTATGGAGTATGTGTCAGTGTATACTGTCTGTAGCATGGAGATGTGTCAGTGTATACTGTCTGTAGCATGGAGATGTGTCAGTGTATACTGTCTGTAGCATGGAGATGTGTCAGTGTATACTGTCTGTAGCATGGAGATGTGTCAGTGTACACTGTCTGTAGCATGGAGATGTGTCAGTGTATACTGTCTGTAGCATGGAGATGTGTCAGTGTACACTGTCTGTAGCATGGAGATGTGTCAGTGTATACTGTCTGTAGCATGGAGATGTGTCGTATGATGTTTTTGAATATTGTATGTGGCAAAAAGATGTGTCGTGTGGTTTTTTGAATATTGTATGTGGCAAAAAGATGTGTCGTGTGGTTTTTTGAATATTGTAGGTGGCAAAAAGATGTGTCGTGTGGTTTTTGAATATTGTAAGTGGCAAAAAGATGTCGTGTGATGTTTTTGAATATTGTAGGTGGCAAAAAGATGTGTTATGCGATGTTTCTGAAAGATGTAATAATGTATATGAAGTCTGAAGGCATTTTGTTCCCAAGACCCTGTTATAAATAAGAATATTCAGGATTCACGAAGGGTACATTAAGGTCTTAAATGCCATAAGAAGAATACAGATGTATTGAATGGTGCGATTGGACAGGTCAGAGTAACATAGACTAATGGTATCTTAAATTTGTGAACAGGCAGTCAAGTTAGGGGTGAGTGAACAGGCAGTCAAGGTAGGGGGTGAGTGAACAGGCAGGGAGTTCAGTGAGTGGAGAAGTGTAGAAGTGTATACTGGAGTAGTGGAGCTACTGTGTGCTAAATTCTAAGGCTCTTGGAGTAATCCGAGCTCAATTCTTTTTTAACATTTTAAATCTGAAGCAGTAGTGTGGCGAAAATATGAAGCAAAGAGTGTGACGAAGCAGACAGAAGTAAAATTCAGAAATCTGGTCTCGACAACAGTTATGAATACACGAATGGTTTTCTATTCTACTTGGTGTTTGTTACTCTGAAAGTATTCGTGACGTGTAGATGTCATGAGAGTTTACTGTTCAGTAGATATTCAGTTATAACGTGACATTTACAACATTCATCTGTGTTTCATTGTCTATGTGGTTTTTTCCTCTAACAATCCTTACTACAAATATGTGTTAGAGAGATTTACAAGTAACTTAGATGATTTATTACTCTCGTGATGTTGCATAAACAATATGAACTGATTGACTACTACATCTCTATCTAAAACATTTACACTGTAGTTGTGACAATGACTACTACATCTGTGTCTAAAACATTTACACTGTAGTTGTGACAATGACTACTACATCTGTGTACACTATACTTTTGACAATGACAACTACATCTGTGTCTAAAACATTTACACTGTAGTTATGACAATGATTACTACATCTGTGTCTAAAACATTCACACTGTAGTTATGACAATGATTACTACATTTGTGTTCTAAAGCATTCACACTGTGCTGTACTCTATGTGATTACTATGAAATTACGATGACTTGTTATCCATTGTTTTATGTGGGTGACAATGTAAGTTGTGCAATGTGCACTGCATTGTAAGTGTGAACAAAAAGCGAAAGTATTTCCTGCATTGTAATTATCAGAAATTAATGTGTGAACAAAAAGTGAAAGTAGGTTCGTGAGGTGTTCTCCAAGCTTTGGGGCCTAATTATAAAATGACCCTGACATAATATTTGTTGTTCCGTTGACTCACAGGGAAATTACTTAATATTCATTATCCTCCGGGAATTTGCTAGGAAATTTGATAACTTGGTATCCGTTATGTTGTGTGGACTTACTAGGAAATTTGATAACTTGGTATCCGTTGTGCTTGTGGACTTACTAGAAAATTTGATAACTTGGTATCCGTTGTGCTTGTGGACTTAACTAGGAAATTTGATGAAAATTTCAGTTTGGGGTCATTGGAATCAAAAGGAAAAATCCTTATGTTGCGTTCTCGAGGCGTTGTGAGTTATCTTTGTTGGATGATAATCTAGATAACTATATGGATGATAATCTAGATAACTATATCAGGTACACCTCTAATTCCAAGCTGTGATTTTAAAGTTGTATAAAATTCACAAAATGTCTGTACTCTTGTGTTACTATGAGATTCCAGGCCGAATATTATTTTAAAAACTAAAACAATGTTGAAAAGTAATTTTATTAGAACTATTTCTTGATATATGTTATTATGGTACCTAAGTTATTTTTGAAGAAGAAATAACGGTCTTGTCCGATTCCAGACAGCACGATCACTGTCAGACTATTTTTAAACGTTAAGCTAGCACTTCAGTGTCGACAGAAGCATTCTGATGAAAGATATACAGAAATTCTGACTACTTACAGCACCCGAAAATGTGTTGAACTAACACACTGATAACATGTCGTGCCGAATTCCTGACGCCCATTCCAGTCAGTTAGTGGTGAGAAGCCAGAAAACCGTTATCGCGTCACGCGAAATGGCTGTGCAAATTGAGGCTGACAGCAAGCCTAGGTCCTAATCACAGTGGTGGCGGGTAATTACCAGACTCTTACTTTGTCAACTCACGTCGAATGTTTAATTACTACTGTGAAACTTGCAACTCTAACGGCGGCTTTGGACAGGAAAAGTATAAGCGATGAAAAATTATGATGATAAATCAGGAGAAAAAATAAATAAAAAGAAGTGAAGTGGTCTGCAGAACATTATAAAGTATGTAAAAAGTAATTAGCGCCAGAGATACGCAAAATACATCCCTTCCTACAAGTTCTTAAGTTCCCTGGAAATGCTAATCTTTAATTACTGCAAATTATTCTGTTTCTCAAGAAATATGCAATCCATATTTTGGTTTTAGTTATTTAATGCAAATTGTTGCAGTCCAGCTATATGCACGAGTTAGTAGGAGTGTACGATTCACAATCCACATTTTTCGTAGTTACGTGCGTGTGATTTACAATGCATTAAGTCAGACAATCATTCATTACTTCTAGTCAATTAAGTCAGACAATCATTCATTACTTCTAGTCAATTAAGTCAGACAATTATTCATTACTTCTAGTCAATTAAGTCAGACAATCATTCATTACTTCTAGTCAATTAAGTCAGACAATCATTCATTACTTCTACTCAATTGTGAAGATTCGCTAGCTATTAGTTTGTATTTTATAAATTCATGCACTGGAGATTTGCTAGCTATTGTATTTTGTAAACACGTGTACTGGAGATTTGCTAGCTATTGTATTTTGTAAACACGTGTACTGGAGATTTGCTAGCTATTGTATTTTGTAAACACGTGTACTGGAGATTTGCTAGCTATTGTATTTTGTAAACACGTGTACTGGAGATTTGCTATTAGCTGTATTTTTGCAAGCATTTATACTTAAGGTTTGCTAACTATTTGTCGTATTTTTAAACACTTATACTAAAGAATTACATTCTTCCAACAAGGGAGACAATACGCACGACTGCTTTGATAGATGAAGTCTGAAATATTTTTCAGTTCATTTGCTTGTTAACTGCACACTATTTGCAATTCGTTTGTTTATCGAATTGTTAACTGTACATTATTTGCAAGCCATCGTGAACTATAGAGGTCAATTGTACATAATTATTCCATTAATAAATCCAAATTCATTGTCTGAACTGTAAATATATCCTTTTTTCATCTTTACTATGTCGTTTGTAAATATATCTTCTGGACCTGATGGAACTGACATAGACTGAAAGTGCGTCTGCAGAGAAAAGCCTTAGACAACACACGTGGAGAGAAAGGGAAGCATGAGTTTCAGGCTGGCAGGGTGACGGCTGGAACTGGATAGCCTGACATTTCTAGTGGAGATCAACACGTCTTTCTGCATGAGTGACTTCGGTTTATCGGCCTTAGACGTCATTGTCTCCAGCTTTGAGACTTTGGCGTGGAATGAAGACCACCCGTTGCCTGCATGGTTCCAGATGCACGTAAAACCAAACCTTCCTACAGTTCCCATAAATCCTTGTGGAGTGTGCTCACTACGCACTACTAACTTGACGCTTTGCATTCATCAAGTTACCATAGAAACTAATAGCAAAAAGAAACATAATTCCACCATTCACATTGCTTTACACACATTTTGCTTCCCACTAAATAACTGCTATAAATACTAATCCTAAAAATAGCAAAGAGAAAAGAATATCTCTTGTATTTACTGTACACTATAAAGCCAAATCTCTGCTTTCAATATGCTAGCCTAGAAATTAATAGCATCTCTTCTTCCCCATACTCGCAACGTATTATACAGTTGAGACTTCACTCTCGATAAATTACTAGAGAAATTGGTAACAAACAAGAAATACCATATTACAGTTGGACTCCATTATATTATACAGTTGAGACTTCACTCTCGATAATAATATTATACAATTAAGGCTTAAATCAAATTAAATCAAACTCGCAATCAAAGTTGTCCAACACATGTAGTCAAACGCAAATAGACCAGCACACATTTACAAATATACACATGTATAGACGTTAAAATCACAGGTCGTGATAACGTATGCATATGTTCATGTTCAAGTCAAAACCATCCCTTTCTCTCTCTCTAAACGCACACACACACACACACACACACACACACACACACACACACACACACACACACACTAAATATTAGTGTGGGCACACACTTGATGGAATGTTCTCGCTCCGATGTTGACTGATTTCTTGAAGGTTGTTAATCAAAATAAAATACTTCTCTTCCCAGAAACTAGTCACTGAAAATTATTTTTGCAAACTTTGACATTTCACGCACACCTGGCAAACCTGTGTACGCCGTGCTCTGCGGTAATCGGCCCAGTTGTCTTTTTCTCTTCTCTATGTCAGTTTCTTGTCTGTCTATCTGTATTTCTCTATTGTGGCACTCTTCCTTCTAATTTCTCTCCTCGCCTTCTCCCTCTCTCTCTCTCTCTCTCTCTCTCTCTCTCTTGTCTTATTTATGAAACACGAAAAGCATGATAACTAACGATTTGGTGACATAATGATAACTAACGATTTGGTGACATAATGATAACTAACGATTTGGTGACATAATGATAACTAACGATTTGGTGACATAATGATAACTAACGATTTGGTGACATAATGATAACTAACGATTTGGTGACATAATGATAACTAACGATTTGGTGCCATAATGATAACTAACGATTTGGTGACATAATGATAACTAACGATTTGGTGACCTAATGATAACTAACGATTTGGTGACCTAATGATAACTAACGATTTGGTGACCTAATGATAACTAACAATTTGGTGACCTAATGATAACTAACAATTTGGTGAGTTAATGATAACTAACGATTTGGTGACCTAATGATAACTAGCGATTTGGTGACCTAATTATAACTAACAATTTGGTGACATAATGATAACTAACGATTTGGTGACATAATGATAACTAACAATTTGGTGACCTAATGATAACTAACGATTTGGTGAAAATCATTCTAATTTGAAATAGTCTGTCAACTGACCTAATGATAACTAACAATTTGGTGAAAACTATTCTACTTTGAAATAGTTTGTCAACTGACCTAATGATAACTAAAGATTTGGTGAAACTTAGAAATATTTTGTCAAAACAGAAAACCGGCTCGAAACAGAATGAATAACATATTGACTAAACAGCGAAACTAGAATGAGTCAGGACGAATGACATACTTGTTCGAATGCGATTTTCTGGAAACAAAAGTAATGCAACTGTTCTTTATCATCTTTGTCTCATCTTCCAATCAATACAAATATTTGTTAATAATTATTATTGATTTAGCTATAGCATATTATTTTAATAACATTATGCTCCATAGTAAAATTATAGCAAAAATTATGCATAAATGCACCTCATTGTGTTTAAATACAACTCGCTGTGTTTAAACTAACTCATTGCCCAGTTTTCAGAGTAGAATTATAAATTTTCGCGAGTGCTCTTAAGAAAAGTAGGCGAAGGTACCACAATTATAAAGTAGTTAAATCCAAAGTTCGCTGGTCGTAATGCACTTAGTTAAATCTAAAGTTCGCTGGTCATAATGCACTTAGTTAAATCTAAAGTTCGCTGGTCATAATACAGTTAATTAAATCTAAAGTTCGCTTGGCATAATACAGTAGGTTAAATCTAAAGTTCGCTGGTCATAATGAAGTTTAGTTAAATCTAAAATTGGGTGGTCATAATGCAGTTAATTAAATCTAAAATTCGTTGGTCAAATATTCCAGAAAACTGTCTCATAGTTCTCTGACATAGTATTTAAATCCAAAATAAAGTTATGTGCGTTTGTATACAAACTGAAGGAAACTTCATTCCAGATAAACAAATAACTAAATCGATTTGACACAATAATAAAAACAATAATAATGAATATTTGCGCTCATGAGAAGTGAATACTAACTTTATTCCTCCCTCCTTTGCTAGAGAATTTTTCAGCAACACATACAGGTTTGTTTGCGTTCTGTGTTTAACATACTAAACAATTAGTACAGAGCTAAGAGAATTTTCCATCAACACATACAGGTTTGTTTGCGTTCTGTGTTAACATACTAAACAATTAGTACAGAGCTAAGAGAATTTTTCAGCAACACATACAGGTTTGCTTGCGTTCTGTGTTAACATACTAAACAATTAGTACAGAGCTAAGAGAATTTTTCAGCAACACATACAGGTTTGTTTGCGTTCTGTGTTAACATACTAAACAATTAGTACAGAGCTAAGAGAATTTTTCAGCAACACATACAGGTTTGCTTGCGTTCTGTGTTAACATACTAAACAATTAGTACAGAGCTAAGAGAATTTTCCATCAACACATACAGGTTTGCTTGCGTTCTGAGTTAACATACTAAACATTTGTACAGAGCTAAAGGTTTTTCCAGCAAAACATACAGGTTTGCTTGCGTTCTGAGTTAACATACTAAACAATTAGTACAGAGCTAAGGGTTTTTCCAGCAAAACATACAGGTTTGCTTGCGTTCTGAGTTAACATACTAAACAATTAGTACAGAGCTAAGAGAATTTTCCATCAACACATACAGGTTTGCTTGCGTTCTGAGTTAAAATACTAAACAATTAGTACAGAGCTACGGGTTTCGAAAGTTCTTGTAAATCTGTCATGTCAGGAATAGACTGCTGCATTCCTTTATTTAGAAGAGAGATAAATTTTCGTCTAACGTAAGTCCTTCAAACAGTCTGCATTTAACTGGACGGGTTTTTATTGTAGTTGATCATTGTTTATAGGACGAATTCAAAAGACTGACTGCAGTTTAGGAAGCTAGGTGGATTAATTGAAAACTGTTTTAGGACAAATACAAAGGTCTGGCTGGATTGACTTGAAATGTTTCAGGATTCGTACAAACGAGTGGCTGGTTTAATACTAAAAGTCTGTCGATGAGCATAGATTAGTTGACTTGGTTAAAGTCTAACATTTATGAGATAAACTGAAATGGCTGGTTGTCATTGTTGCATTAAGTACAAATGGATGATTGTCTTTCAAGACTAGTTGTCTTTGTGGCATATCCACCTATTTCTCATGATTTTATTAAGTCATAAGATAAAAACATCCTGATTCAAACTATTTTAAATATGATAATAATAATTTAAATAGTCATAATAATTTTGACTTTGTCACTTTAAATCATTATAAACACTGTTTCCAACAAGAAGACCTGACATTTTAATTAAACTTAGCTTCGAGTTAGTTATGTAATTCCTGTTCGAGCTTGTCATCTGCTCTAGCTGATGCAAGTGTACATTAAAACCTTAGTGTCTTTGTGTGAGGACTGTCCCTCAGCCAGCATACACTCACGACTGGATGCACGATATGTCAACCAAAGTACACTAAAATGTAGACAACAGCTTTTAGAATACTTAAATAGGCATGCTTGAGAGATCAAAGTTTAGGCTGCCTCTTGGAATCCCTATGAGCATCTCCTATAATGAAGCTATTTCCTATAGTATGTTTTCCCAGACTTAATACTTATGACTGAGGACTTGTGGGATTTTCTGGATTTTATAATTCAGTGATTTATTGCCAGCAGAGTAAGTATCATGGTTTCTAAAGTCAAATATTATTAAAATTAATCTTTCTTTCTCTCACAGCTTATTTACATACCTATTGTTCATATATTGATTTTATTAGTAAATGTTAATTAAGGTTTTGAGAAAGAGTGTGTAAAAGTGAGTTTGTCCAGCTTCTTATCTCTTCAAATTGTCTGAATGAGTGCAAGAGATGCTGTTTAGTTGCACAGATATAAGAAAATATATAAGGAGAAACATTATTTTATCCCCAATCTGCACCTTGCATGTTTGGCAAGCTGAGTGAAAGGGTCACTCATTTGCTACCATTTTTCAGATGCATGCTGGTCCATGCCAAGAGAGATACAAAACCACACATTGATACTTAGAGCACAGACAACTCATTGACACTGTTTTCAAGCCAATGGGACAGATTTCTCTTGGTCATCTGAGTGGAAGATAAGTTAGAACAAGAAACTCTCCAAAGACATTGCATTGCATTACATTGCTGTTATAGCCATTGCTGTACTATGTACACTAAAATTTCTCCCTAGTGTGATGTAATATAGAGCCACTGCTATACTATATGCACTAAAATTTCTCCATAGTGTGATGTAATATAGAGCCACTGCTATACTATATGCATTAAAATTTCTCCCTAGTGTGATGTAATATAGAGTCACTGCTATATTATATGCACTAAAATTTCTCACTAGTGTGATGGTACTATAGAGCCACATTTTATCACAAATTTACTTAGGTCTTGACCGTGTTGTTTCTATTTTATTTAAGTTTATTTCTTTATTAAATTTCTTTAAAATTATTATTTTTGACTTTCTGTATCTCGTCCTGTTATATCAAGTGTATCTACATTATAGAAACTGCATTCACCATAGGGGTCTGGGGGCTTAGAGCTCCTCATAAATTATTACGTGTTTAGCCTGGACAGCTCGTGACACGTCATCTGTTGTGCGTCCTTTTGTTTGTTTACCAACACAGTATTTTTCTCATCTTTCTCTATTGCTGCACTTTACAGGTAACAACACGCCACAGTCTTTGTCTTTCAAAATTTTGCCTTTCAGTAAAAATGGATTCTTGTTTTTCAAAGATTTTGAATTAAGAACAAATTGTTGCTTGTCTTTGTCTTTCAAAAGTTTTACGTTAAGTACAAATGGCTGGTTGTCTTTGTCTTTCAAAAGTTTTGCGTTAAGTACAAATGGCTGGTTGTCTTTGTCTTTCAAAAGTTTTGCGTTAAGTACAAATGGCTGGTTGTCTTTGTCTTTCAAAAGTTTTGCGTTAAGTACAAATGGTTGGTTGTCTTTAAAATTTTTTGCATTAAGTACAAATGGTTGGTTGTCTTTTAAATTTTTTTGCGTTAAGTACAAATGGCTGATTGTCTTTGTCAAATATTTTTGCGTTAAGTACAAATGGCTGGATCTCTTTTAAAGTTTATACTTTAAGTACAAATGGCTGGTTGTGTTTAACCGTTTGACAGATGCATGAAGGAAAGACATGCAAATAGAAAACTTCATATTCTTACCGGATCCTGTTAACATCTTCATACTTTTTCTCTGAATCATTGGTGACACTAATCTCTTACAATCTTTCCTTTCACTTGCAATGCCAAAGAGAGAATTTTTTTCTAAAATGCAGATGTTAAAGAGGGAACAAGCACGACTGAAGAGCAGATGTTAAATTGGGTAAATTAATTAGGATGAAAATATTATCTCATTTCATGAAGCTCGAAAAGGTGAGTAATCATAAATTTATAAAAAAAATCAAAATATTTATTTTAGGAAACAATAGCAGATTTTGTATTAGCACAGGATATATAACATTGTAAAAATAATAACAAATTCAAAGAATATAATTCTTAAATGTAAATATAGTTTTAAATAGTAAATTGAACAATTACCATGTATATTAATTAACTAAACTAGCTCCATTTTAGAATTATGAATGTAAGGAGCGCCTCAAAATGTTGCATATGTACACATAATTATATTCATTCTGACTCCAGTCTGTAGTATAGGACAGGCTTAATATTCTAACTAAACCAATTTTGTTTTATTATTAGATATATTAATATATTACCAAAAAATAGCCTAATGTAGTGAATATTTAAAATGTCTGCTGTTATAAATCGTATATTGTTTTTATTAACATTACATTACAGAATTCAAAGACATCAAAAACCCATAAACAAATGTAAATCAGTCAAAAGTGAGTTGCTCTTAACAGTGAATATTCTCTTATTTTATAATTACATAGCTTTTCCATTAGAAGAGTCATATGGTATATTGTATTATCATCTGTAGTTTTGTCAAACCATAGCCAATGCACATTTCTTTCTATATTTGTAAATATCATAATGACGCTATCATCATCTTGAGGGTTTTGTGAGACACTACGTACTTAAATGACTGTTGGAGAGCGTGCGTATTCAGCATCTTGTTTTGTGAGACACTACGTACTTAAATGACTGTTGGAGAGCGCGTGTATTCAGCATCTTGTTTTGTGAGACACTACGTACTTAAATGACTGTTGGAGAGCGTGCGTATTCAGCATCTTGTTTTGTGAGACACTACGTACTTAAATGACTGTTGGAGAGCGCGTGTATTCAGCATCTTGTTTTGTGAGACACTACGTACTTAAATGACTGTTGGAGAGCGCGTGTATTCAGATTTTATTCTAATTCTGAACAATGAAAATGTAGTAAAGAAAATAATTCCCTAGCACATATTCTAATTTTAATTACAATTACGTATCCTCTTATACAGGTGGCCTTAACCTTTTCAAAGTATAAATAATTTAGCCTGCAAAATAAACTATCATAAAGTCGGTCAATTGGAATGTCTCTATACAATATCACAAAGTCGGTCAATCGGAATTCTCTATACAATATCACAAAGTCGGTCAATCGGAATGTCTCGATATTGAAAGTCGGTCAATCAGAATGTCTCGATATTGAAAGTCGGTCAATCGGGATGTCTCGATACAATATCAGACAGTTGGTCATCCATCTTGTCCTGACTTTTTATTCGATCTATCTCAATACACGTCCAATAGACTGTTATAGGTTAGTTATTCCGCCTGTCGCGATACACTGTCATTAAACTGGTCATTCATCTTGTCCAATACATTGTCATTAAACTAATCATTCATCTTGTCCAATAGATTGTCATTAAAATAATCATTCATCTTGTCCAAACGATTCATAAAATCGATCA
This sequence comes from Sinotaia quadrata, assembly GCA_028829895.1. Classification (NCBI taxonomy): domain Eukaryota; kingdom Metazoa; phylum Mollusca; class Gastropoda; order Architaenioglossa; family Viviparidae; genus Sinotaia; species Sinotaia quadrata. Next base: position 58,108,397 of record CM054179.1, read on the forward strand.
TTCAATCTGTACTTTTAACTATAAAATTTTCAAAACCATAAATAAAACTTACCCTAGCAATTTCTTTTACATCTATGAACGTATTTTCACACACACACACACACACACACACACACACACACACACACACACACACACACACACACACACACACTGGATCATCATGTTTTCGTAATTCAACTTTTTCAAGGCACTATTGTATATTGTATCACGGTCAGTTTTATATTTGTCTACAACTGCGTTTATTTTCATTTGATCTGGATTAGACTGAAATAGTGCTTGGACTTTTCTTAGATCAGTTGCCTCCCATTACAGGTATTAGGCTTTTGGCTCTTTCATAGATCACTTGTCTCCCATTACAGGTATTGGGTTCTTGGCTCTTTCACATATAAGTTGCCTCCCTCTACAAATATTAAGCTCATGACTCTTTTAAAGATCAATTGTCACCAATTATTCGGTTCTTGACTATTTTGAAGATGAAATTGTAGGCATTCAACGATCAAAATTTAAAGTGCTTCGAACATTAAATAATCACACTTTAAAACAGGGTTTCAGATATTAAATAACCACACTTTAAAACACGGTTTCGGACATTAAATAACCACACTTTAAAACAGGGTTTCAGACATTAAATAACCACACTTTAAAACAGGGTTTCGGACATTAAATAAGCACACTTTAAAACAGGGTTTCAGACATTAAATAACCTCACTTTAAAACAGGGTTTCAGACATTAAATAGCCACAATTTAAAACAGGGTTTCAGACATTAAATAACCACAATTTAAAACAGGGTTTCAGACATTAAATAGCCACAATTTAAAACAGGGTTTCAGACGTTAAATAACCACACTTTAAAACAGGGTTTCTCAATCGGGGTTCCGCGATTGGTCGCTAGAAGTTCCCCGAGAGATCGTGAGAGAAATAATAAACATCGTAGATATAGTCACTTTTATGCAGGGGTTTCCTTAAACCTGAAAATTATTTCAAGGTTTCCTTCAGGGTAAAAAGGTTGAGAAAGGCTGAACTAACGCATTTCAAACGTCAAATAATTAATTTTTTTTTGTTCTTGGCGCTTTAGCGGATGACTTCCCCATCAGGCTCTTCTACAAATAAGAGAGCGCTTAAAAAAAAGAAGGTAATATTTGGAAATATGACCCTATTTTAGTACAACACTCAATTCGTTATCTTACCTAATATGCAAAAGTATTTTCTAATCTGGCTTTTATTATATTTACTTTCATTTTATGAATAAAGACAGTTTCTTTACTCTGTGTACAAATACAACTCACAAACAAGTCACTTTCACACTTGCAGTATTAAAACATGCATAATATTTTTTAAAATTTAGTACTGATTTTTTTGGTGTAACATGTGTCCCGCTAAGTTTTTATTTCATAAGTGAAATATCAAACCGGGATATAAATCGTGAGCTTATGTAAATAGGAGCGAGGGCCACTGAGTTAGAAGGACACCGATGCGATAGGAGATAAAGCGAATAAGAGCCCATATAATGATCAGTGGATCGCAAGTCAGATTACAATGTGCAGCCGTTAGCCTGCACGAATCCCACTGTACTTGAAGCGGAAAACGAGATCAACAGGCGTTTCGTGAAAGAAAATACAAGTGCAGCAAGACAAGGGCGATAATAACGAGGAAGGGGAGAAAAGCGAGGAAATGGCTAGCATCAGTCATTGCGCCACGGATGAGCAAAGCTCGAGCCGACACCATGACGTGTAAAACAGAAAACTGCTGGTTCGTAGGGCATAAAAGATGGTAAAAATTCTCGTCAGTTTTCGCCTGGCATAGGCCCATTTCGTGCTTTATTTCCTGCGGTCATGGGGGTTTCGAAAACATTTGCAGAAAACGTGTCAACGTTTTGACATGAATGCTATCTATCTACTTTGTCCCCTTGCGAACGGTTATCTTAACAGACTTTCCTTGGGCAAAGAAAGTGAATGACTAAAGCTGTGAAGGATTTTTTGCCCTCTGTGAATATAATCAGTGCATTTCTAGCCCGAGATGTGCACGTAACCTTGTAAGTGTACACGTCACTGATTAGGGGGAAGAACTGGCGTTGGGTTCATTAGTCGCCGCAAACTGTAAGGCAGGGTGTTTGGCCAAGGAATTCAAAATAAAGAAATTCGACATTGAGAATACAGTCAATGCATTCTTGGCAGTTGGTGTGGTGAAAGCACAATCTTGGCATGTTCTGTTAACGTTTCTTAACGACAAGATAATGGTGTTGTGTCATCTATTAGGCTTTCTTAACGACAAGATAATGGTGTTGTGTCATCTATTGGGCTTTCTTAACGACAAGAAAATGGTGTTGTGTCGTCTCTTAGGCTTTCGTAACGACAAGAAAATGGTGTTGTGTCATCTCTTAGGCTTTCGTAACGACAAGAAAATGGTGTTGTGTCATCTCTTAGGCTTTTGTAATGACAAGATAATGGTATTGTGTCGGTGTGTACCTGTGTATAAGAATGTTTAGGTGCGCGAATGTTCGTATTTCGTTCGCCGTCAGTAATTTGTCTGGTCGATTAATTTTATATTAAATGGCCACTTGATTATTGGCTTTCATTGGTTTCGCAGACATGCAAACAAACATATATGGAGGCATATCAGACAAGCCAAGGGAGATAATTTGGCTTTAGGAAAGGCGAGATTTAGTACACTTCCATGTATCAACTTTGCCATGGTAACGGACGAGGTACTTTCTCCGATGTTTAATTGACACGACTACCGGGCAGTCTTCTATAGGGTTAGATTTTAAACCCACCATTTTACAGCAGTCTTCTATTGGGCTAGATATTAAGCCCACCATTATACTACCGGGCAGTCTTCTATAGGGCTAGATATTAAGCCCACCATTATACTACCGGGCAGTCTTCTATAGGGCTAGATATTAAGCCCACCATTATACTACCGGGCAGTCTTCTATAGGGTTAGATATTAAGCCCACCATTATACTACCGGGCAGTCTTCTATAGGGTTAGATATTAAACCCACCATTATACAGCAGTCTTCTATTGGGCTAGATATTAAGCCCACCATTATACAGCAGTCTTCTATTGGGCTAGATATTAAGCCCACCATTTTACAGCAGTCTTCTATTGGGCTAGATATTAAGCCCACCATTATACTACCGGGCAGTCTTCTATAGGGTTAGATATTAAACCCACCATTTTACAGCAGTCTTCTATTGGGCTAGATATTAAGCCCACCATTATACTACCGGGCAGTCTTCTATAGGGCTAGATATTAAGCCCGCCATTATACAGCACTCTTCTATAGGGCTAGATATTAAGCCCACCATTATACAGCAGTCTTCTATAGGGCTAGATAGTAAGCCCGCCATTATACAGCACTCTTCTATAGGGCTAGATATTAAGCCCACCATTATACAGCAGTCTTCTATAGGGCTAGATATTAAGCCCACCATTATACAGCAATCTTCTATAGGGCTAGATATTAAGCCCACCATTATACAGCAGTCTTCTATAGGAGTAGAAAATAAACCCTCCATTATAAAGCAGTCTTCCATATCACTTGACAATAAGCCTACAATTATATAGCAGTCTTCCATATGATTTTAAATAAACCTACCATTATAAAGCAATCTTCTATAGGACTAGACACTAAGCCCACAATTATACGAACTTGTTGACACCACTTAAGTGTACGGCCCTACGCCCCAAATATATGAACTATTTCATGTTAATCCAGTCTAGACCTACATGTGAACTACTTCAAGTTAAACCAGTCTAGACCTACTTATGAATTATTTCATGTTAAACCAGTCTAGACTTACCTATGAAGTATGTCATGTTAATCCAACATAGAAACAGCTATAACTTATTTATATCATCCCAGTCTTCACTATAATCTGCTGGCGAATTCGACCTAGTCCTTTCTTTAACATGTTTGACATTAACTCATCCCAGCCTCCTCATTATAATTTATTTAACGTTAACTTATCCTAGTCTATAATACAACCTGTTATAATGTTAACTCATCCTAATCCTTCCTTTAACCTGTTTAACGTTAACTCATCTTAATTCATCCTTTAACCTGTTTAACGTCAACTCATCTTAATCCTTCCTTTAACGTGTTTGACGTCAACTCATACTAGTTCTTCCTTTAACCTGTTTAACACCAACTCATCTTAATCTTTCCTTTAACCTGTTTGACGTCAATTCATCCTAGTCCTTCTTTTACCCTTTTAACGTCAACTCATCTTAATCCTTCCTTTAACCTGTTTGACGTCAACTCATCCTAGTTCTTCCTTTAACCTGTTTGACGTCACCTCATCCTAGTTCTTCCTTTAACCTGTTTAACATTAACTCATCCTATACTTAACTATAACCAGTTTAACATGTTATATCATCCTAGTTCTCACTATAACCTCTTTAAAATGTTACATCATCCAAGTCCTCAATATAACCTATTTAAAGTTAAGTCATCCTAGACCTCACTATAATTTATTTAACGTTCACTTATCCTAGTCCTCACTGCAACCTATTTAGCGCTAAGTCATCTTAGTCCTCACTATAAACTATTTAATGTTAAGTCATCATCGTCCTCACTGTAACCTATTTAACGTTAACTCACCCTAGTCCTCACTATAACCTATTTAACGTTAATCCATTTAGTCATAACTTTAACCTTTTTAACTTTAACCGAGATTAGTCATGACTGTATGCTATTGCACATTAGCTCACTCTAGTTCTACCTATAGCCTGAAATTAAATACTGTACTAAGAGAGCCCAGTTTCCACCTCCTAGACTTTATTGTTTATTTCAACTATGCTGACCATTCCTTGTGCTCAATTTATTATACCCTCTCCCTCCCCCCTTCTCTCTCTCCTATCTAATTCGTCTTGTATTTCCTTCCGTCTCCTACTAAGTTGCCACTTATTACATTTTTGGCAAAGCCGACGTATCCTACTCGTGTGTCGGCCCAAACTGGAAAAGATTTATTTTCTTGAAATACGTTACTAGGGTGACTTGAGTGAATGCCTTGCACGTGTTGTATGCACATTTACAGGTGCTAACTAACAGCTGGAAACGCATGTGGCGAGAGTTCACACACTAGCGTTAGTCTGTGTAAAATATATGGTGTATGCATCATTGATTACTATGTACAATATTTTGTGTGAGTATGAGTGTGTATATACGTGTGTGTGTGTGCGTGCGTGCGTGCGTGCGTGTATGTGTGTGTGCGTGAGTATAATGTTGATTTACAAGAGCGTTTCACTCTTTAATTTAAGAAAAACATCTCAGCACATAAAACTAAATAAAATTACAGATGTACGTAACACAAAATTAACATTTTACAAAATATGCAGTAGCATTCAATAATAAATACATACAAAAAGATCATATACTAAACTTACGCACACACACACATACATACACACACACACACACACACACACACACACACACACACACACACACACACTAATATATATGCTCCCTGAGCTGGATATATACTGAGAGCTGAAATCTGTCAGTGAACAAAAGCAGTGAGGAGAATTTTGTACTTGCCTTGAAGAAACAGGCAGTCATTAAAGGGAATGAAGTAAACTAGTGTGTAGGTCCTAATGGCTCTTATAGTGATCCATGCAACTGTATTTAGAACTTTGCGAAGTTTTTAGGCATAGTGCTAAATGAGAAAGAAGAAATTCAGTAAAGATCTGGTCAACACTCTTTACATTCTGTGGCTCCGACTGAGAGAATGTTGAGAATAAAATTTACAGCCTCACTTCTAGGCATGTTGTCTGTTTGTAGTCCTGTTTGTAAGCCTCACTTCTAGGTAAGCTGTTTGTAGTCCTGTTTGTGTCTCACTTCCAGGTAAGCTGTTTGTAGTCCTGTTTGTAAGCCTCACTTCCAGGTAAGCTGTTTGTAGTCCTGTTTGTAAGCCTCACTTCTAGGTAAGCTGTTTGTAGTCCTGTTTGTAAGCCTCACTTCCAGGTAAGCTGTTTGTAGTCCTGTTTGTAAGCCTCACTTCCAGGTAAGCTGTTTGTAGTCCTGTTTCCAAGCCTCACTTCTGGGCATGCTGATTGTATGCAGTCCTGGCATGTTGATATAATGATAGAATACTTTCCAGTCTGTAGGATTTCTCATACAGTGAAAAATTTTGATGGGGTGCTACTTATGTTAACTGATTTATCTATTAATAATTATTGTCTACGATACAAAAACAGGCCTACATGTTTACGCTTACAAAGTGTATATACAATGGGCAGTGAGTGTGCAAAATCCATGAGAATGCAATACTACATGTGCACACGCAAAGTAGTATTAGTAAAGTCATAGGACTGCACGTATATACGAATTCATACAATTAAGCCCATAAATCTTTACGTCAGTGTAAATATACATATACATGTGTAGACAACGCACAGACACTATCGTTGATCATTGTATATGAATACATTTGTGTACTGTCATACAAGTACACATAGAACTCAGTAGTGTACAGGAATACATGTGTATGCACACATACAAGAACTTAAAACTCATAATTCATCACTGTATAGAAATACACCTATGTTCGAATATACAAGAACGCGCAGAAATCAGTAGTCAAGGGAATACATAAACAGGAAAAGCTTTGTTTTCCGGTAATTAACAAACCGTTAAACTTTTTTTTTTAAAGTTATCAAAATACGCATCTACACATTCTAAGAAGTGTTCAAGCCAATTCAATGCAGTAACTTCTATAATACCAGTAATAAATATAACAAATTAAATTTCGCTATTCTGCATGTTCTGAACAACCTTAGTGTTTTCCTTGTATTGGAGTCAATATGGTTTACTTTAGTTCTTTATATTGACGTCAATATGGTTTGTCAGTTGTTTATATTGGTGTCAATATGGTTTAGTTTAGTTTGTTTATATTGTTGTCAAAATGGTTTACATTAGTTGTTTATATTGTTGTCAATATAGTTTACATTAGTTGTTTATATTGGTGTCAAAATGGTTACATTAGTTGTTTATATTGGTATCAAAAGGGTTGACATTAGTAGTTTATATTGGTGTAAAAATGGTTGACACTAGTCCAGCACCAACATCCTTGTGCTGGTATTCTGATTAGCTCGTTAAGTCAGGAAGAGAGCATTTCAAATAACCGACAAATCGATTTATCCGCAATATAATTTTGATATAGATTTTGAAGCAATCAGTTTCATGTGCTTTGTGAAACAGTTTTGCAGAGATTATGAAACAATCACTTTTATTTATATTGAGTGAAATTCAGTTTAATAAAGACTGTAAAACAATCAGCTATATTATATATATCTGTTGTGAAACAATCAGTTTTATATAGATTGTGAAACAATCACTTTAAAACTGGCATAGTTGCGGCTTAGTTCTGCATGTGTTTCTATGCGACAACAGTGAAAGTTTAAAACTGACAATATGAATTGTTGGATTTTACATGCGTTTGTATGCATTTAAACAGTTTTGGTTTTATCAATATGTGTTTACAAGTTGTAATTTTAGTCCGTCATAGATTTACTTTGATAATATTGTAATTTTAGTCCGTCATAGATTGACTTTGATAATATTGTAATTTTAGTCCGTCATAGATTGACTTTGATAATATTGTAATTTTAGTCCGTCATAGATTTACTATGATATTATTAAATAACTTAATTTTGCAAATGAAACAATGTCGTCGATTTGGCAATCAGAATGAATGAATTGCTTTACATAAATCTCTTTACCTTCGGAAACTGATGGAATTTAAAACAAAAGTAACTTTGGAATCACTTTTATTTGCATTGTTTTTAATTTCCTTAAAAACAGCACACATTACACGTCAAAAAACGTCAAAACGCGTTTTAAGAAAACATAATGAAGAAATAATTATAATTCCACAACAGTTTACTTGTGTTTTTAGAAAACAAAATGGGAATATAATTATAATTTCACAAGAGTAATTATGTTTTTAGAAAATAAAATGGAGAAATAATTATAATTCCACAAGAGTAATTATGTTTTTAGAAAACAAAATGGGAGATAATTATACTGGTACAGCAAAACTTGTTAAAAAACAAATGGGAGATGTATTTATACTTCCACAGTAAAACGTGTTTTAAAAAGTCCAAACGTAGATATAATTGTACTTCCACAGTAAAACGTGTTTTAAAAAGTCCAAACGTAGATATAATTGTACTTCCACAGTAAAACGTGTTTTAAAAAGTCCAAACGTAGATATAATTGTATTTCCACAGTAAAACGTGTTTTAAAAAGTCCAAACGTAGATATAATTGTATTTCCACAGTAAAACGTGTTTTAAAAAGTCCAAACGTAGATATAATTGTATTTCCACAGTAAAACATGTGTTTTAAAAAGTCCAAACGTAGATATAATTGTATTTCCATAGTAAAACATATCTTTTAAAAAGTCCAAATGTAGATATAATTGTATTTCCATAGTAAAACTTATGTTTTTAAAAGGTAAAATGGAGATATATTTATACGTATTGCAATTACATAAAATAATATTTTTAAATTTAAAAACTTAAGCCTTGCCTAGTATAAAAAGAAACAACTTCTTCAGAGAGAAAAATTGTTGTAATTAAAATAACTAAAATTAAAATAATGACAAATGCATAATTAGCAGAAAGTATGAACTTATTATGCAATGTAAAAGGAAAAAATAATATATTACATTTGGAACGAATAGTACAATGTTCGCGGTAAATTCAGTGGGTTTGCAATTAATTATAGTTTGATAATCAGACTGAAACGATATTAAATTAGTTATAATTTTGGATGAAGATAGTTCAAGGTGAAATGACATTAAATTAGTTATAATTTTGGAGTAAGATAATCAAGGTGAAATGACATTAAATTAGTTATAATTTTGGATGAAGATAATCAAGGTGAAATGACATTAAATTAGTTATAATTTTGGATGAAGATAATCAAGGTAAAATGACATTAAATTAGTTATAATTTTGGATGAAGATAATCAAGGTGAAATTAAATTAGTAATAATGTTGGCAGATTGAATGAATTGACAATGATGAAAAGAAAAAAATAAGGTGAAATTATATTAAATTACTTATAATTTGGGCAGTTTGAAGGACTTCACGAATTGACGGTGATAAAAAAGAGAAATATAAGATACAATTATAGTAATTTGACAGTTTGAATAAACTGACGAACTGACGGTGAAAAATAAAGAAATATAAAAATGAAAGGATATTAAATTAGTTATAATTTTGACAGTTTGAATGAACTGACGGTGATGAAAAGAGAAATTGTTTTGGTGACAACCAGAGGAAATCAAATAACACTTATGATCCAGCCTTTGTATCCCGGTATGTACTCAAATACAGAAACTTGTTGTATACCGACCGAAAACAGTTTTGGATTACTTCTAAATTAGTATAAGTTATAGCATGAGTTACATTATCAACTTAAATACAAGGTTCAAAGCCTTGCGTTCAGTCATTTCATATTTGCGCGAGAAGTGAGGTCACTAGGGACAAACATTTGCTTTTCATAATATTGTTCTCTGTTGTCAGTATCGCCCTCGCCTATCAAGACCATGACGTTTTTTCAGTAATTATCCAGGATAAGTGAAAACATTTGTTACCTAATGTTTCAGTCTGCTCAACCAAAGTCTGTCGGCGGTGCAGAGGATTCAGACGATGATTTTGAAAATGCACACCACTTATCGACATTCATAGGAATCGAAATTGTCAGACAGTGAAATAAATAAGCACATAATCTTACCTACTACTTCTACTACCATTATTACTGCTGTTAAACTGCTCTTCTTACCTTTCTACCAGACTACTACTACTAATGCTGTTGCTACCACCAGTGCTGCTACTTCTCATACTTCTGTTACTACTACTACTGCTACCACCAGTGCTGCTACTTCTCATACTTCTGTTACAACTACTACTGCTACCATTTTTATTACTACTTCGGCATCTACTATCAATATTACTACTTCTACTATTGCTACCACTATTGCCGCTATTATTACTACTATTACAGATGCTATTACCGCCACTACTTACTGCTACAATTATTGCTTTTACAATGCTATTATTACCACTACTTCTTTTATTACTGCTACAATTATTGCTTTTACAATGCTATTATTACCACTACTTCTTTTATTACTGCTACAATTATTGCTTTTACAATGCTATTATTACCACTACTTCTTCCGCTGCTGTTGCTGCTGCTACTAATGTGCAACTAATACTGTTAATACTGCTATTTCTACTACTGCTGATAATATTACTAATACTGCGGTTTCTTGAATACTCACAATTTTTATCGAGATATTAATGTTTTGTACATGTTATTTCACTTGTTCCAAGATACTTAACAGCGTGACGCAAACGGCAATACATCAGAGCAAAATTAGCTTAGAGCAGGTAGAGATACTTAACAGCGTGACGCAAACGCCAATACATCAGAGCAAAATTAGCTTAGAGCAGGTAGAGATACTTAACAGCGTGACGCAAACGGCAATACATCAGAGCAAAATTAGCTTAGAGCAGGTAGAGATACTTAACAACGTGACGCAAACGGCAATACATCAGAGCAAAATTAGCTTAGAGCAGATAGAGATACTTAACAGCGTGACGCAAACGGCAATACATCAGAGCAAAATTAGCTTAGAGCAGGTAGAGATACTTAACAACGTGACGCAAACGGCAATACATCAGAGCAAAATTAGCTTAGAGCAGGTAGAGATACTTAACAGCGTGACGCAAACGGCAATACATCAGAGCAAAATTAGCTTAGAGCATGTAGAGTAAATATTCAAGTTGGGAATTACGGAAACAAAAAAATTACCCGGTCGCATAAAATATCAAAGCTGGAAATTAAGTACATAGAAAAGCATTCGGTCATAGAATATATTGAAGTTGGGAATTAAGGAAACTAGGAAAAACATTTGGTCACAAAAACTATCCAATTTGTTAAAGAGATTAGTAAAACACTCGGTCACAGAGGATATCAAAGCTGGAAATTACGTACATAGAAAAAAAATTACATGAAAAAAATCTTCCAGTTGTGAATTATTTGATGAAATAAGCACTCGATTTCTGTTTTCCTTAAAAATGGATGTACCCTGTAAAGTCTACACCCTGCTTTAATGGCGGCAGCACCATCTCTGGCAGTGAGATAACTCCACTCCTGCAGTTGTCACGGCGCTGAGAGAAATAATTCCACACGGCTACAAAGGGCCTCACGGCACACTTATATCACACGGCTACAAAGGGCCTCAGGACACATATCACACGGCTACAAAAGGCCTCAGGGCACACTTGAGAGAGAGCTAATGAAAGTCACACGGCAGTGACTTTCATTAGCTACAAAGGTCTGAGAGCACACTTACTTATATCATCTGCAAAGTAGCAGTCGGGTGAATTAGCTTTAAATTTACTTACATATCCAAAATCCCCCGTTTTTGGTCAAGAAGACAACACATTTTTTATTCTGTTTTTCTTCGTAACTTTTTCTTAAAGGCAATATGCTTATCAAATTAGGAAAAGTATTCAAGAATATATTCAAAAAAAGTACTTGTCAAACAACTTATATGTAATTGGAAAGTGTCTTTTTGTCAGATGATGAAATTTTCAGTCATTGTCAAAGTAATGTTGTATTTCCATAACGTACAGTGATAAAGCAATTCACGCGCCTTAGAATATCACTTTTATAAAGTCTTATACAAATATAAATTATTCTAAAATGCTGCCAATATAATATTATTATTTAGTTTAACTGTAAAACCACTTGCATGGCTAGTCTCATCTGTAAACCTGTGGCATAACTAGTAGTCTCTACCGTAAAACCCAAGCAGTACAGTTTTGACTTGTTAGCATTACTGTACTGCATCTAAAATGACATATGATATAAGATGTTGATAGACCTACGTCATTTTAGCCAGCTTGGTAGTATTACCGTATTACATCTAAAATGACATGATATAAGATGTTGATACCGTAAAACCCAAGCAGTACAGTTTTGACTTGTTAGCATTACTGTACTGCATCTAAAATGACATATGATATAAGATGTTGATAGACCTACGTCATTTTAGCCAGCTTGGTAGTATTACCGTATTACATCTAAAATGACGTATGATATAAGATGTTGATACCGTAAAACCCAAGCAGTACAGTTTCGACTTGTTAGCATTACTGTACTGCATCTAAAATGACATATGATATAAGATGTTGATAGACCTACGTCATTTTAGCCAGCTTGGTAGTATTACCGTATTACATCTAAAATGACGTATGATATAAGATGTTGATAGACCTACGTCATTTTAGCCAGCTTGTTCAAAAAAAAATTAGTGAAGAAACAGAATTTACATATCAGTAACTTTCTGTTTGTGTCCACCAACGTACATTGGCAATCAGTTTACTCGAAAAATAAAAAAAAAATCGTTATTGTTTCATACTTGAGCGTATGTAGGATTATTTGTGTGACCATAAAGTTACTCGGACTCCAAAGATCATTTAGACATTGGCGATTACTTCCTGAATAAAAATGATGACGACATAAAATTTCCCCCCCCCCCCCTTTTTTTTATTTATTAGTTTAGCTTTCATTTTCTCTTGCAAGCCATTTTAGTGAGTTGGTCGAAATAGTTTCATTTTTTTAGAATTTCAGATGCCAATTATCTACACTTTCTCATTTTATCTTATTTTGGGGGCTTGTAGCACACGAGCCCACTTTATCAACTGGCGAATTAGACATCAACCCTTGATACAAATTTGTAGCTCACAAGACCGCTTTATCAACGTGTGGATTACACATCAACCCTTGATACAAATTTGTAGCACACAAGACCGCTTTATCAACGTGTGGATTACACACCAAGCCTTGACACAAATTTGTAGCACACAAGACTGCTTTATCAACGTGTGGATTACACACCAACCCTTGACACAAATTTGTAGCACACGACCGTTTTATCAACGTGTGGATTACACACCAACCCTTGACACAAATTTGTAGCACACGACCGTTTTATCAACGTGTGGATTACACACCAAGCCTTGATGTAAAGGAACAAATAAGACTCACCAGAAATTTACACCCAGAACGAGAACTGAAACCATGTCTTTTTAGTGCGACTCACCTATTTCATTTACATCATGTGAAACATCTCAAGATTTCAGAGAAAAAACATTGTTACTGGACAGCACTTATCTAAACTAAACTATTTTAATGCAAATGATACTTTTTTTTTAAAAAAAAACTTTTTTAATACCGAAATATAGTTTTTATTCCAAAATATACTTTTTAATACCAAAAATAAAGTTTTTAGATAACTAAATAGACTTTTTAAATTCCAAATATAGTTTTTTTAAATTACCAAATATAGTTGTTTTTTAAATTACCAAATATACACTTTTTCAAATTCTCTAACACTTATTAGTTTGTCTAAACGTCTCTAAAGTATTTGTCAAAACTATCACCCATAAATAATTTTAAAATTTAAACACACAAAATATATAGTATGCTTGGATGTAACTCTGGGCGGGTTGCCACCCACTGATTATTATTTTCTCATGAATACTTCACTCAAATTTTCTGCCACCTCCCTCCCTCTCTAAATACATCTTACACTAAGCGCCTCAAACATCTATCCTTTAAATACATAATAGCTGTCCCTGGAAACATTGAGTTTTAAGAGCAAAAAAAAAAAATTAAGTGATAAAACAGTACTCTGAATTACCCCTAGGTCATATCCACACACTCGTATATAATTATTTGTATTTTATGTAAGTCATTTGTAGCGGCAACGAAACTAACAGACGACATTTGAGACTGACGTAGTATTTTCTGAACGTCAACACGCACTGTTCCGTAAAGACTGGGTCAAAGGTTACTTCCGATGTACACAGCTCGAGGAAAGTTTACATTTTTACCATAGACAAAACGATACTCGTATCTTTGTAAGTCTATTAGTAAAACAAAAACAAAATATTTAAGCATATGAAATTGAATTGTAAAATTGTCCCATCCTCATTCACTGTAGGACAATATATTCAATAACGATTTACTGTTTTGTTTTGTTTTCGATTTCATGAATTGTTCATAAATAACATTAACAGTACATCTTTAATAGATGTGATGGCCCACATGAACTGCACATGTTTAATACATGTGGTGGCCCACATTTACTCCACATGTTTAATATGGAAATGCATAATCGGTGATAAAACAAAATTCACAAAAACATTTTAAATCACCGATTATGCATTTTCAGTGAACTGTCACGAGGTGACATCTAACAATGCTACAAATCCTTTCAACACCTGAATGTATAAATTAAAGCATTATTTTTATATTATGTTAGCTTTATAGCATCATTTATATTAGTTATGAAATGATTTAGTGATATTTATACAGCAATGGAAATACTAGTTTAACGCTTTACAATTATCTCGTCAAGCAGGCGACACGTATTATATTAAATATAAATTGTGTTAAGAGTTACCTACACGTATTATATTAAATATAAATTGTGTTAGAATTGCCTAGGAGTTCGTTATTTCATCAAACAGGCGACAAGTATTATATTAAATATAAATTGTGTTAGAGTTGCCTAGGAGTTCGTTATTTCATCAAACAGGCGACAAGTATTATATTAAATATAAATTGTGTTAGAGTTGCCTAGGAGTCCGTTATTTCATGAAACAAGCGACAAGTTTTATATTAAATATAAATTGTGTTAAGAGTTACCTACACGTATTATATTAAATATAAATTGTGTTAGAATTGCCTAGGAGTTCGTTATTTCAAACAGGCGACAAGTATTATATTAAATATAAATTGTGTCAGAGTTACCAAGGGGTCGGTTATTAATTTAAAAAATTGTTGTTGCGTTACACTAATAGTTGTAATTATTTTTATAACTATTTTTATTTTTAGTCTTACAACCACCTGTCAAGGAGTCACTATTTATAAATTTAATTTTTAGAAAAGAATTATGATTGTGTGTTTGTATCTGTTACGTGTATGTGTGTGTTTGTATCTGTTACGTGTATGTGTGCGTGTTTGTATCTGTTAGGTGTATGAATGCGTGTTTGTATCTGTTACGTGTATGTGTGCGTGTTTGTATCTGTTACGTGTATGTGTGCATGTTTGTATCTGTTACGTGTATGTGTGCGTGTTTGTATCTGTTACGTGTATGTGTGCGTGAATATATGTAAATCTACGAGATCCACATTAATGGCCACGTATTATGTCTCTCCACTTATGATTCATTGAACAAAACGAGGGTGGGGCAAGGGTAAGGTGGGTGGGACAGACATTAATAATATCATAGTGTCGTGTGGATTTTTTTAAAGTCTCAAAGTGTGTTAATTTAAAATTAAAAATATTAAATTCACAATATTTGATTAATCACCGCAGTTCCTTAAGGGATATACTCTATTGTTTATTAATCATTTAACAGCCCTCGGACATCCCTTTGTTTTTTCCACTTATCCAAAAATAATCCATCCTTCAGCTTAACAGTCACATCAGAGCATTGTCAGTTTCATGACTGTGATATATATGTGTGTGTGTGTACTTACTATTAAACAAACTAAAGCTCAATCTGTGTGTGTGTGTGTGTGTGTGTGTGTGTGTGTGTGTGTGTGTGTGTGTGTGTGTGTGTGTGTGTGTGTGTGTGTGCATACGACGGTGCTTGAGAGGTTGAGAGAGAGAGAGAGAGCAGTGCTTTGTAAGAAGAAATAAGAGAGCTGAATTAAAATGTAATACATTGAAAGAAGTTCCAGAGACTTGCAAGAGAATGCTAAACTAACTGTAAATGAAAGTGACGTCACCTGTCGCTCCAGTAGCTGTAGTGCATAGGACCAAAGTTCTCGTTGACGCTCTGCTGGCGACACGGAAATGCAAAAGCTGCTGACGTAGCCACGCCTACGGATGTGTAGTCGTTGACGTTGAACTGGGTATGGTGGGTGTGCGGGTACGGTGAATGGGAGGGAGATATCTGCATACCTGCAACCCCACTCGACTGCATGCTAGAATACGGACTCAAACCATTCAATGACGTTGGCACGCGTTGACAACCGCTTCCGCTTCCATAACTTCCCAACTGCGCCATTGCGCCCATGCCGGGCGAGTTCATGCCCGATGCTGGGTGATGGTGAGTTGTCAATGCCCATCCGGGATACTGAGTATACTGCTGAGGGTGGGAATAACCTTGACCGAAATAGCCCTTGGCGGCCAAAGACACGGGTCCGAAAGCACAGCTAGAATCAGCAAAGAGAGGCTTGGGTAAAGAGAGTGGGGGTCGGTACGGCCTCTTCATTCGGCGCCGGCGCCGATAGTTTCCCTTTTCGAACATGTCTTCAAAAGCGGGGTCAAGGGTCCAGTAGTTCCCCTTGCGCTCACCCCCACCTTCACGTGGCACCTTGACGAAACATTCGTTTAAGGAGAGGTTGTGTCGGATGGAATTCTGCCAACCCTTCTTGTTTTTCTCGTAGTAAGGGAAACGGTTTACAATAAATTGGTAAATGCCGCTAAGTGTTAAACGTTTCTCGCCCGACTCCTTAATTGCCATGGCAATCAGCGCCACATAGCTGTAGGGTGGCTTAACGTTCGGGTCCGTATAGCTCTCGACCTCTTTGGTGTTGTTGTTTTTGTTGTTGCTGCCATTGTTATTGGTATCGCTGTTATTCTCTTTTTTAAAATCTGTCGCTGTACTTGGCGACCTTTCCTCAGAATCGGCCTCCAACCGTTCGCACTTCAGGCTTATCGCAGAATCCTGTTTCAGCTCGCTGTCGGATGCTGCCGCCGTCTTGTGACTGGAGCCTGGAACAGTTTTATGCCGAAATTCAGTACTAGATATGGACGTTTTGTGTCCAAAATCGGGAGCAGAGATAGACACGGCTGACGGCATTTTTTGAAGATAGGCGTCTGATGGTCCAAAAACATTTCCGGGGACAGTCGTTTTCCGCATATAGTCAGGAGACAGGTTAGCATTGGGCGGCAAATGATCCTTGACCTCTGATCCCAGCACCGACACCCTCATTCCATTTTCAGCGACAGAGTCTCCAAACCGGCTAAAGGACAGATCCGTTCCAGACATCACAGGTCGAAATCCAAGATCCGCGCTGGTGCCTGTCATGGAGTTGCGGTGTTCCAGTTTGATTCCTGCACAGTGTACAAAATCAGGCACGCCCGCCAGTGGCAGTCTGCTGTGGTAGTCCATGGCAACGGGCTACAACGGTCGTGTCAGTCCAATCCAATGTCTTCTTGAACGTAGCAGAAATTAGACACTTTAGATAACTAGCTAGTAAACGTCATGGAAAATGAGTAAAAGATTTTTTCTTAATTTCACAGTAAAATCTAATTTTGAAATCTTATTCGTCGTGATTGATAGATTGATAGATTCCTGAAATTTT
This sequence comes from Sinotaia quadrata, assembly GCA_028829895.1. NCBI lineage: Eukaryota > Metazoa > Mollusca > Gastropoda > Architaenioglossa > Viviparidae > Sinotaia > Sinotaia quadrata. Next base: position 58,125,815 of record CM054179.1, read on the forward strand.
CTTTTGTAACCTTCGTAACCTATGCAATGATTTCATAAACGTTTCAGGCAACAAAACGAGTGTATTGGCATGAACAAAACCTTTTGTGTGATTATTTTCGCGAGATAAACAAACCGTTTTCTTTCCACATGTTGATTAATTCTTCATAAAATATGTTGACGGGTAAAGCACAAAGCAGTTCAGTCTATATAAAATAAATCAATAAGTTTACTTTGAATAGTTTTATACTGCCATATTACTGCCAGTCCATCTGCAGCAAAGTCAGCCACTGGACCGTCAATACAATGATTGATGTCACAAACCACTGCACCGTCAATACAATGATTGATGTCACAAGCCACTCGACCGTCAGTACAATGATTGATGTCACAAACCACTCGACCGTCAGTACAATGATGTCACAAACCACTCGACCGTCAGTACAATGATTGATGTCACAAACCACTCGACCGTAAGTACAATGATTGATGTCACAAACCACTCGACCGTCAGTACAATGATGTCACAAACCACTCGACCGTCAGTACAATGATTGATGTCACAAACCACTCGACCGTCAGTACAATGATTGATGTCACAAGCCAAAGAAGAAATGCCTAAGAAAAGGTCACAGACAAACACTAAGAGATATAAGAAAATGTCAATATTTTCTAATGTCTTGAAGTAATTATTTCAATAGTATTTAATTATTTGATCACGATAGTAAAATGTCCAATAAAAGCTTTTGAAGAGCAAACTTGAACTAGTTTAGAAATACTTGAAAGTGTCAAGCGTTTAGATACACCATTTGTATCTGACTGGTGTTTTTACACCATTTGTATCTGACTGGTGTTTTTACACAATTTGTATCTGACTGGTGTTTTTACACCATTTGTATCTGACTGGTGCTTTTACACCATTTGTATCTGACTGGTGTTTTTACACCATTTGTATTTGAGTGGTGCTTTTACACCATTTGTATCTGACTGGTTTTATAGATAGCACTCGATGTCTTGTCAAACTAGCAGAAGAGTGCTTACTTATGACAATGTTCTTGTCATCATGGCAGCAAGCAGCAAGCGGTTGGACGGTCAGTAAGATAAACACCCAGACCCAGAGGATGATGTGCTTTCATCATCCAAGTGAAAGGATAAAAATTACGATAACACAGGTGATGACTATTTACTCCTGAAGCCCACGCACCGAGGCAACGAAAGTCAAACAAACGTTTCCCTTGACGAGTCTGGCACTGGAATCGGCCACAACTCCAAAGTCTTCGAGTCGTCTCAGACAAACAACAACAGACCGTTCCTTTGAGCCACTTGAAAGCTGGTGCTGGCGATTAGGTGGTTGGAGTTCGACCCTCGTGTTTATGATTTTCAGTGGATCATAAACGATGGATCGTAAATTAATTTGTTAATTTGAATACAGAAATCTAATGTTCGTCTTTATATTCTTATTTCATTTATAGAAATGATTTTTAGTACAAAGGGACATAATAAAATGTCAAAGTCATGTTCGACTATCATGGATAAAAATACACAACTTCAGTTATGCAAGAATCTTGTGCTCAAATCTCAATTTAGGGTAGTAAAATCATGTATTTTATAAATTCCATTGTTAATTAAACAAAAGCAAGCTGTAATGACAACTCACTGTCCTGTATTTTATAGTCCGTTATTAATTAAACAAAAACCGCAGTGGTGACTACCCACTGTCCTGTATTTTATAGTCCGTTATTAATTAAACAAGAACCGCAGTGGTGACTACTCACTGTCCTGTAATCCAATGTTGGGGTCGACCACGCACAGTTCTGTTATAACTACTCTCAAATGGTCGTCAGCACTTGCTTACACACTCTACTCACTTTCTTTATTAGGAAAAGATATCTTCAAGGTTATTAAATGTGAATGGTGCTGCTGGATTGAAGCCATGTTATTTGTGACGTTGAAGTAAGTCCGATTTGTGTCTGACATCAATCCAGGTTTAGGTCATCAGTCGAGGTATATATATTATCAGTCCACGTGTACGTTTTCAATCGAGGTATACATTATCAGTCTGTATGTTATTATCCCACGTGTACGTCATCAGTCCAGATGTACGTCATCAGTTGAAGTGTACATCATCAGTCCAGATGTACGTCACCAATTGAAGTGTACATTATCAGTCCAGACGTAACTATCCTTCAACTTGAGCTCATGCTTGGTCGTCGGACGTTCTCGGACAACATATCCACCACTGTCTGGTACATCCGAGGATCGACCTTCCGGTCACAAAAATGTCAGTGCACAGGAGGGCAGGTCCTTGGAGTGTCGCAGATTAAAACCAAGATAGGATCACGAAAAGACGACTGTGATGACGATAGTGGAGAATCTAAGTTAATAATGATGACGAGGGTAGTGGAGCTGAAGATAAGATAGATTTGATGAAGTTAGGGAATGTTGATGTCCAGTAAAAGAAAAGACAATAAAACTCAGGGCAACGGAAATCACTATCATGACACTTTCACAAAATATGTAAACAATTATTTTCTCTCTACGTGTGGAAGTCTTCAAGAAACCTGATCATAAGTATTAGTGTCATAGAAACCCGATCATAAGTATTAGTGTCATAGAGGGCAATATCAAGTTCAATGCACCGGATTAAGTTTTGACACACCTTGATTTCAGTTCCGTCTTGGACATGCTGCTGGCTTGGAAGCAGGAGAGACGCCTGAGAACCAGTCACAGAGTTCCAGCTACAAACATATGGGTTAACACTGGCATCATAGAGTTACGTATTAATGTGGGAAGACTTCAGAATACTGAAATGACCACTGAAATAGTCACAGAGTTCCAGCTACAAACATATGGGTCAAACACTGGCATCATTAGAGTCACATATTAATGTGGGAAGACTTCAAGTTACTGAAGTGACCACTGAAATAAAGTCACAGAGTTCCACCAACAAACATATAGGTCAACATAGAGTGACGTATTAATGTGGGAAGACTTCAGGATACTGAAGTGACTGATGACTGAAATAAAGCCACATCTACGTTAGAGTCGTTAATGGCTCAGTGGACACACAATTGGTTGGCCTGGCTGACTGGCTGGTTTTGAAAGTAAGGAAGTCAATCTTTGATTCATTGAGATTTGATGTGTTGCTTCCGCCGCATGATAACAAACTATTCTCATAAATCCACTTCTCTTTATTTTCATGCAGCTCTGCTATGAGCAAATGCGCGGTTCTGTCCCTTTAACGCCTAGAACAGGCATTAAAAGCTGGTACCGGTGACTGGAAGCGAAATGTTTGGGAAGTGCTGACGTCACAAATCAGGATTCACCTTGCAAGAGTAGGGGTGTTCCGAGCTTGCTGAAGACCCTCCCATTCTGACAACAGTCGGCGGTTCTCCCGGCTCGTTACACGTGCTGAGGGCGGGCGTGCCAGGCAAATCACAACAGTAGCAACTCAAATGGTCGGAATGCCGAAATGGGTCGTCCGCCCTTTGAGGGCGAGCATGTCTGTCAGTGTGAACATAGGGATTTTTATTGGTCCCTTTCCAATCTGCCAACTGCCTTCCACCAGTCAGTTCACATGGCGTTCTATGCGTCTACAGAATGAGAACAGGGCAAGAGAATATATGAAATAAACAAAGCCACGTGATACAGCATCAAATACGCTGGAATGTAGAAGCACAGTCTAATACGTACAGTCGGCCAATATTGAAGTGCCAGGGACAAATGCAAAGTTAAATAGCATCAAATACACACGAATACAGAAGTACAGTCTAATACGACTGTATCTTAAACTAAAGCCAGTCGGCCAATATTGAAGTGCTAGGCACAAGCCAAGTTAAATAACATGAAATACATACGAATGTAGATTACATAGCAAGACTACAAGGAACTGACTGTGTCTTAGTCTATAAGCCAGTCGACTGATATTGGACTGCCAGGCATAAGCCGCCTATACTAACTATACCCATGATTTTTCTGTCAACATTTCCATTTGGCACTCTACAGAAATGTCAGACGTGCAGGTATTTGACTTGTCTAAAGTGTAGTACTGATATAATACTTACCTTTCCGGTTATAGAGCCGATTGAAGTGTCTGCTTTATTTAATTATCCCTGTGATGTTTTTCATACATTTAAGCTCCCAGTGGCGTTGAAGTGCCCAATATGTTTACAGTTTACAGTTATATTGAAGTGTCCCATATGTATAAACTTTCCAATACTAAAGTGTCTTATTTGTATAAAGTTTCCATTAATACTGAAGTGCCCCATTTTTTTAAAGTTTTAAGTTATATTGAAGTGTCCCATTTGTTTAAAGTTTTAAGTGATATTGAAATGTCCCATTTGTTTAAAGTTTTACGTTGAAGTGTCCCATTTGTTTAAAGTTTTCAATGATATTGAAGTGTCCCATTTCTTTAAAGTTCCCAGTGATATTGAAGTGTCCCATTTGTTTAAAGTTTTCAGTGGTGATGAATTTGAATTGTAAATTTTACAACTCCCCCTCATGATACTGAGGCGTCCCATTTGCTTACAATTTCCCAGTAATACTTTCAAGAGTCCCGTCTGTTTACAGTTTCCCAATATATTCAGATGTCACTTTCTTTATAGTTTCTCCAGTATGTTGAGATGACTATTGTTCATAATTTTCCATAACACTGAAATGTTCCATTTGTTTAAAATCTCCCATTATAATGAAATTTCTTTTAGTCAAGTTCTCAGTACACTGAGATGTTCCATTTGTTTAAAATCGCCATTATAATAAAATTTCCTTTAGTCAAGTTCTCAGTATACTGAATATTGAAATGTCTCATTCATTTACAAGTTCTTAGTATAATGACATGTTCCATTCGATTACATTTCGAGTAATTTTCATGTGTCGGTTATTTGCGATCCTGAATATTCTGAGACAAAGGTATCCAATTTGCATTTCACATTGATAAGTTGTCTCCCACTTGCTTTATCAATTCCATTAATACAAAGGTTTGTTCACCGCGATATTGAAGTATTTCATCTTTACTCTTACAGATGTTATCTTGCTTATTTATAATTCCCAATGATATTAAACCAGCGACATTTCATAGTTTACAATTAGCACTAGTCTGAGCCAGCAATACTTCGTTTGTTAACAACTTGCCCTACTAGTCAGCCAGCAATACTTCGTTTGTTAACAACTTGCCCTACTAAGCCAACGATATTTCGTTTGTTAACAACTTGCCCTACTAGTCAGCCAGCAATACTTCGTTTGTTAACAACTTGCCCTACTAGTCAGCCAGCAATACTTCGTTTGTTAACAACTTGCCCTACTAGTCAGCCAGCAATACTTCGTTTGTTAACAACTTGCCCTACTAGTCAGCCAGCAATACTTCGTTTGTTAACAACTTGCCCTACTAGTCAGCCAGCAATACTTCGTTTGTTAACAACTTGCCCTACTAGTCAGCCAACGATATTTCGTTTGTTAACAACTTGCCCTACTAGTCAGCCAGCAATACTTCGTTTGTTAACAACTTGCCCTACTAGTCAGCCAGCAATACTTCGTTTGTTTACAATTACACTATTAATCAGCCAGAGATATTTCCTTTGTTTACAATTTGCACTACCAATCAGCCAGAGATATTTCTTTTGTTTACAATTTGCACTACCAATCAGCCAGAGATATTTCCTTTGTTTACAATTTGCACTATTAATCAGCCAGTGATATTTCCTTTGTTTACAATTCCCACTGATACTGAGTCAGCGATATTAAATTTAGAAAAATGTATGTGCTCTTCGTTTACATCTACCAGAATACAGAGGCTCCTGTTTGTAAATAATTCCGTACGAGAATGAATTGTCTTGTTTGTAAAGAGTTGTTTATGAGACTGAGTTGTCTTGTTTTAAAGAGCTCTCTGTGAGAATCAGTTATCTTGTTTGTAAAGAGTTCTCTGTAATACTGAGTTGTCTTGTTTATAAAGAGTTCTCTGTGAGAATAAGATGTCTTGTTTGTAAAGAGTTCTCTGTGAGACTGAGTTGTTCTGTTTGTAAAGAGTTCTCTGTGAGAATAAGATGTCTTGTTTGTAAAGAGTTCTCTGTGAGAATAAGATGTCTTGTTTGTAAAGAGTTCTCTGTGAGACTGAGTTGTCTTGTTTTTAAAGAGTTCTGTATGAGACTAGTTGTCTTGTTTTAAAAAAGTTCTGTGTGAAATTGAGTCGTCTTGTTTGTAAAGAGTTTTCAACGAGATTGAGTTGTCTTGTTTGTAAATAAATCTTTGTTAGACTGAGTTGTTTTGTTTGTAAACAGTTCTGTGAGACTGAATTTTCTGTAATACTGAGCTATCATGTTTGCTTACTAATTCTCTTAATAAAGATGCTTGTACACGTTTGTTTTGAGTCACCACTAATGTTGTTTGTTTGCATTTCGTCATAAAAGCGAATCGTGGGCCATTAACGAATCGAGATATTTGTATAATTATTAAGCAAATCTGATAAGCTAGCGTAATATGAGTTTATAAGTTATCTGTTCTATTATATTAAGTTTATTTTAAGAAAAACACTATTTTACAACAAAGCTGTCAGACTACTGACAAGATAATAATAGTTCGCTACATAATACTGTTAACTGTGATATATCAGACTACTAACAAGATAGTAATACTTCGCTACAGAATACTGTTGACTGATATGTCATTATTTGAAGCACAAAAATTGTAGTCCAATTGATTGGATCCCTGTTAGCAAGAAATATCTCTCTTCTCTCCATCATTTTCTTTGAAAATGTAAATACTATTCATGTCTTCGTGTGCTGCTCCAAAAATTAATATATGAAATTGTTTTTTAAAACTGTTCATTTAATCATTTAAAACGTTAGCATTGCTTATTACTAATACTACGAATGCAAGATTTTGCATTGTTCATAACCGAAAACTGTGGATGTTCGATAACTGAAAACTGTGATGTTATATTATGCACCACCACTACCCTCTTTCTCTCTCTCCCCCCCCCCCCCCAGTCTCTTTTTCTCCCTCTTTCTCTCTCTCCCCCTTTCTCTCTCTCTCCCTCTTTCTCTCTTTCTCTTTCGCCTCTTTCTATCTCTGTCTCTCCCTTTTTCTCTCTCTCCCCCTGTTTCTCTGTCTCTCCCTTTCTCTCTCTCTCCCCCTGTTTCTCTGTCTCTCCCTTTCTCTCTCTCCCCCTCTTTCTCTGTCTCTCTCTCTCTCTCTCCCTGTTTCTCTATCTCTCCCTCTTTCTCTCTCTGTCTGTCCCTCTTTCTCTTTCTCCCTCTTTCTCTTTCTCCCTCTTTATCTGTCTCTCCCTCTTTCTCTCTCTGACTCCCTGTTCCTCTATCTCTCCTCTTTCTCTTTCTCCCTCTTTCTCTCTCTCTGTCTCTCCCTCTTTTTTTCTCTCTCTCCCTCTTTCTCTGTCTCTCCCTCTTTCTCCGTCACTCCGTCACACACACACACACACACACACACACACACACACGTAAGGAAGCTGAATCAGTGTGGAACACTGCTAAGCGAAACTACTGTCACGTGACAGAAGTGGCAATCACGTGTTAACCAACCCACATTCAGATGGAATTACTTTAATTCAGGAAGAACTGTTTTAGTTCCGTAATTTAACTATGAACTTAAATTTCACAATTCATATACTTCCAGTGAAGTCCAAGTGGCATTGTTGTTAGGACAAAAATATGATTAGTTTTTGTTGTTCAATCCAAGGATTTTATAGGAGACATTATTATTCATTCTACAAGTCGAAAAGAACATCTCATCAAAATTATAAATGATGAAATAAATTCAAATAAATTTTAAATTTTTATTTACATCAGCGCTGCAATTTATCAAAAGTCAAACCTGTAAAGGATTGTGTGAATGCAGAAATTTGCTGAAAACAGTATTGAATGTTCTCTAAACTTGAAATGAAATTTACTTAAATCAATTCTGAATGTTCTCAAAACTTGTGACAAAATTTGCTGAAATCAATGTCAAATGTTCTTTAAACTTATAATGAATATTGCTGAAATTAGAACTCTTACATTTCTTATTAACTATTAAGATATTAAAACATTGAATAAGAAGATTATTTTGTAAATAAGAAAAAACAAGAAAGTCGAAAATAATAAAGAAATTATTAGCAAAATTACTGCAATAAAATACAACCATACACATATGCACACACACACACACACACACACACACGCGCGCGCGCACTCAAAACCAAGAAAATCCAATTCTAGCAATTCTAGTAGCTATTTTGCTTTATGGCGATGGTCACGACTGGACCAAAACTCCCGGACCGTTACATTTACATTGGTGGCTGACCAATATCCAAGACCCGTGACATTCACTTTGGTGACAGACCAAATATACCAGAGTGTTGACAGTCCTTTTGTAGATTGACCAAATATTCCAAGTGTTGACAGTCCTTTTGTTGATTGACCAAATATCGTTTCTTTAAAGTGTGGTGTATGTGTGTGTGTGTACTGTTGTTGTTATTGTTTCTGCAGATCTCGACATAATATTACATAATTTAAAATACTATTTTTAAAAATTAACTTTGACGCTAATTTTGCACCCTCACCCACCATTAAATGTGATTAGGTAATTCAGTACTGCGATAAATATGTTTAGGTAATTTAAGTACTGCGATAAACATCTTTAGGTAATTTAAGTATTGCCCGAAAACATCTTCAGATAATTTAGTATTGCAAGAAATATCTTTAGATAATTTAGGTATTACAAGAAACATTTAAGTAATTTAGGTACTGCGATAAACATCTTTAGGTATTGCCCGAAACATTTTAAGTAATTTAGACGCTGCAAGAATTATTTGAGTGGCAATAAAATTTAGATATCGTTTCTCAACGCAGCCGCAGTACGTGTAGATCAGATCGTCAATTTCAGATTTAGTATCTTAAGGCAATGAGAGTGTTGTATATTAGGACAGAGCATGAGCTTTAGGTCTAAGGACATAGTTTAGTATCTTAAGGCAATGAGAGTGTTGTATATTAGGACAGAGCATAATGCTTTAGGACAGTTTAGTATCATAAAGCAGTGAATATATATTAGAAAGAATAAACATGTTTATATGCAAAATAAATGTTTTAGATAGAAACATGCTTTAGAGCAGAATAAATATAATGCTAAATAACAAAATAAATGTAATGTTTAAAGCACAGAAAAAGCAATGATTTAGGGCAGGTTCAATATTTTTGGAAAGAAAAATTGTAATATTTTAGTGCAGTCTTGACTTCTATTCAGCTAATTATTGTAAGAGGAGACTGGCTGGAAATAGCGAGAATAACTTGAGTTATCTCTAATGGACTACTCCCGCTTGGCTAGAGGTCAGAGGTTTTGCAAGCGAATGAACGTTCATTACCTCCCTGATTGTAGACGTAAGTATCGCTCCTTGTGGCCAAGGTACGAGAGAGGCTGGCAGTGCGAAGAGCGATTGATGAATGTTTTGGTTTGAGTCTGGCACTATCTGGTGATCAGCTCGAGCTTCGCCTCACACATGGCGATAAAGCTCGGCCAGAGAACTTGTCAACAAAGTCAGGAACTGAAAATGGTTCCAAAGTGTGTTTAGATATGTATGCGTGATTCATTTTACTTACACACGCCAACTAACTGCAATGCATGAACAATGAGATACAACTTAGGTAACTCTTGTTAGAGGGTTTGTGTGTGTGCTACCTGTACATGCATTTATTAGTGTTTGTGGGTGTGCCTACCTGTGTGTGGTCGGCCGCTACACCAAGAACCACACCTGTAAAGACTCCTGCTGCGAGAATTCGGCACATCCCTAATTGCTTTAGGTGAGCGAAAAATTACTGCCGCCTTGTGCCATGGCCATATTTCAGCTCGATATTGGGATGTGTGCCATGGCCATATTTCAGCTCGATATTGGGATTTGTGCCATGGCCATATTTCAGCTCGGTATTGGGATTTGTGCCATGGCCATATTTCAGCTCGGTATTGGGATTTGTGCCATGATCATATTTCAGCTCATATTGGGATTTGTGCCATGGCCATATTTCAGCTCGATATTGGGATTTGTGCCATGGCCATATTTCAGCTCGGTATTGGGATTTGTGCCATGATCATATTTCAGCTCATATTGGGATTTGTGCCATGGCCATATTTCAGCTCGATATTGGGATGTGTGCCATGGCCATATTTCAGCTCGATATTGGGATTTGTGCTTATTTAGTGTTAGGAATGGGACGAAAATACCCTTCACAGTCTTTCTAGTCTAATCCTATTCTATCAAGCTGGTAGGCTTGCGGGTGATTGGTTTGTTTATTTGATTTGGATGTCAAGTCCGCTTTCAACTTTGCTGATTTTGCAGATGGATGCAAAGCGCAAGTAAAAGATTTCAGCTCTGGAAGGGAGAAATATAGTGCATTGATAGAAGAAAAGGAAGCGATAATAGGAATTTGGTGGATGTACAAAACACAGTTATGAAGGAAGCGATAATAGGAATTTGGCGGATGGACACATTTATGCATGGGTGGCGGCCAAAGGCCAACGGTTATGACTTTTAACTGCCAAGGGTGTTTGAGTACGCGCAGATTATTGTACACGAAATCTGTTTTATCGCTCCTCACACGAACTAAGCACTACGTTGAAGGAACGCGATCATCTGTCAACTTCTCACTGGGTAGAGTCCGAGTCCCTGTCACATAAAAAAGAGGCGAGTCCCACCGATTGTGCAAAAGCGCGCGTGCTCATCCGTTGATCCCTGAATGACAGTACTGTTGGTTCTGGTCTCATGATTATTTAGTTCTGGTCTCGTGATTATATAGTTCTACTTCTGGTCTCGTGATTATATAGTTCTACTTCTGGTCTCGTGATTATATAGTTCTACTTCTGGTCTCATGATTATTTAGTTCTGGTCTCATGATTATATAGTTCTGGTCTCATGATTATATAGTTCTACTTCTGGTTTCATGATTATTTAGTTCTGGTCTCATGATTATATAGTTCTGGTCTCATGATTATTTAGTTCTGGTCTCGTGAATATATAGTTCTGGTCTCATGATTATATAGTTCTGGTCTCATGATTATATAGTTCTGGTCTCGTGATTATATAGTTCTGGTCTCATGATTATATAGTTCTGGTCTCATGATTATATAGTTCTGGTCTCATGATTATATAGTTCTGGTCTCATGATTATATAGTTCTACTTCTGGTTTCATGATTATTTAGTTCTGGTCTCATGATTATATAGTTCTGGTCTCATGATTATTTAGTTCTGGTCTCGTGAATATATAGTTCTGGTCTCATGATTATATAGTTCTAGTCTCGTGGTTATATAGTTCTGGTCTCGTGATTATATAGTTCTGGTCTCATGATTATATAGTTCTGGTCTCATGATTATTTAGTTCTGGTCTCATGATTATATAGTTCTGGTCTCATGATTATTTAGTTCTGGTCTCGTGAATATATAGTTCTGGTCTCATGATTATATAGTTCTAGTCTCGTGGTTATATAGTTCTGGTCTCGTGATTATATAGTTCTGGTCTCATGATTATATAGTTCTGGTCTCATGATTATTTAGTTCTGGTCTCATGATTATTTAGTTCTGGTCTCATGATTATTTAGTTCTGGTCTCGTGAATATATAGTTCTGGTCTCATGATTATATAGTTCTGGTCTCATGATTATATAGTTCTGGTCTCATGAATATATAGTTCTGGTCTCGTGATTATATAGTTCTACTTCTGGTCTCGTGATTATATAGTTCTGGTCTCATGATTATATAGTTCTGGTCTCATGATTATATAGTTCTACTTCTGGTCTCGTGATTATATAGTTCTGAATTGAACTTGAGCTATAAATTTAAAGGCGTCATCATTATTATAACTTAAATGTATAGTCTTCAATAACTTTAATACTGGCATTTTAGAAGTTAAAGTTGTTGACAGGACATTTTTACTCTAACACAGTATGCGCTTTCGTTTCATGACCATTTTGTGTACCACTCAGTTTGTGAGTCTCTTTATGTACCACTCAGTTTGTGAGTCTCTTTATGTACCACTCAGTTTGTGAGTCTCTTTATGTACCACTCAGTTTTGGAGCACTTTATATATCACTCAGTTTGTGAGTCTCTTTATGTACCACCCAGCTTGTGAATCACTTTGAGTATCACTCTGTGACGCCAACACAACTTAGCTAATGGTTATGATTATCATTAATTAAATAATCGTCCATAACTAATTACAAGTGATGAAAATCTTAATTTATATTATTAATAATTCTCAAACACACACCACTCATCTCTCTCACTTGGCGGGTACTGTAAACATTTTCTCTCTTTCACCACATTAAAGACCAACATTTATCGTCACACAATATTTTCCTAGATGGAAAACTTCTTACTAAAGACCAACATTTATCATCACACAATATTTTCGTAGATGGAAAACTTCTTACTAAAGACCAACATTTATCATCACACAATATTTTCGTAGATGGAAAACTTCTTACTAAAGACCAACATTTATCATCACACAATATTTTCCTAGATGGAAAACTTCTTACTAAAGACCAACATTTATCATCACACAATATTTTCCTAGATGGAAGACTTCTTACTAAAGACCAACATTTATCATCACACAATATTTTCGTAGATGGAAAACTTCTTACTAAAGACCAACATTTATCATCACACAATATTTTCCTAGATGGAAAACTTCTTACTAAAGACCAACATTTATCATCACACAATATTTTCGTAGATGGAAGACTTCTTACTAAAGACCAACATTTATCATCACACAATATTTTCGTAGATGGAAAACTTCTTACTAAAGACCAACATTTATCATCACACAATATTTTCGTAGAAGGAAAACTTCTTACTAAAGACCAACATTTATCATCACACAATATTTTTGTAATGGAAAACTTCTTACTAAAGACCAACATTTATCATCACACAATATTTTCGTAGATGGAAAACTTCTTACTAAAGGAGAAGACATGTAATCTATATTTAGCGAGCCCCCATCCCCATCTCCAAAAAAAAGGTTATCAATATTTGCAAAAAGGTCAATAAATTTATTAAATCAATAATCAAATATATATATATATATATAAAATACTATGAAAAAGATTACTTGACATCAATATTTCCACAAAACCATGTTCGAATAATTTTAATATCTATACAGTTTTATATCATAAAACACAATTCAACAGATTAGTGACAATACAAATCACAAGATAGTTCTTATCAAAAAACAGAAATTGAGTTATTAGAGATAAGCAATAATAGCTTCTAGGTAAACTTGTATAGATGAAACTGCAATAGGTTTTTTCTGTGCTTTTCATAAGTTTATTGTTTACGTCAATTCACGTTTCCCTCCTCATGTTGTACAGCACTGTTTTGCTCTGACGCCCTGTACCAAAGTATTCTAAAGTTCACTCACAAACATTCAGTGTTCTCTTATAAACTCATTTATAATCCAGTGCTATAGGACTCAAACTGACATTCTTTTAGGGCACCACTTTATTGTGATTATGAACTTAAATAATTTATATCAACACTAATTGTAATTGATGAACTACTTGCTACATGTAACCATGCTGTCCTATGTTATTTCTTGTTGAATACAATTATTGTCAATACATAGACCACTCATGTTAGCGTGACTCACTTACATGTTATGTGTTGTAATCTGTCATGTGTACTAACTTCTTTTCCTGGCTGTATGTATCAGGGGGCTCGAGCTATCTTCTAGAACTACCACTCTTCTATTATCTATCATTCATCTTTCTAACACGTGTGGCCAGCCAGAAGGTGTGTTTTGGGGATTAGCCTAAGGTTACAGGTGGCCCGGGGTGGTAAAGAATTAACATCTTGCCCATCTCCCTGCAAAACGTCACATATTTGCAAAGCTCATTTCGAGGTTTTAATTGTATGATTCACATATTTGCAAAGCTCATTTCGAGGTTTTAATTGTATGATTCACATATTTTGTAATCTCATCTCACCGGGATTGAACTATTGAATTTGTAATTATACAATTTATACACTATGGTCCGTATTAATATTTTCTGTTGAAGAAAAATCCATAGATAACTTGCCATATTAACATAAGAAATATTAATATACAGTACAAATATTGAGTGAACTGTTGGTTATATTGATTATTTATATTACATTTTTATTAATGTTAAGCTATTTTTCATTATCATAACTTGTAACCATTGGCTAAACAAGACGTGAGTGTCCACTGTAACATATATAAACAAGACATGTGAGTGTCCACTGTAACATATATAAACAAGACATGTGAGTGTCTACTGTAACATATATAAACAAGACATGGGAGTGTCCACTGTAACATATATAAACTTCTTATGGAAGAAGAAACTGCTGAAGATAATGTGCCTGTTTATTACTAAAAGTAATAATATTAAAGTAAATGTTATAAACTTAATATTACAAGTACATGTTATTTTAAATAGTTATTTAATATTGCAAATACATTTTGTTTTTAAAATATCACAGGAATAAACTGACGAAAACATCGCATTACTTAAAGCACACTATATGCTTCTTTTATTTAAAAAAATTATAATCACTAAATGTTTAAATGCGCTTTAGTGTCAAAAAGTTGAAAATGTACATTAGTGTTTTTTAAAGTTAAATTGCGCATTTAAGGGCTTAATTTATTGACTGAGTATGAAACTAAATATAAAAACAAAAAGTCATCAATGAAAACAAAGGTCATCAATGAAAACATAAACTTTAAATATTCATTTCAGTTAGACAATTATCAGGTCATTTATATCTATTCTTGAAACTTTCAAATTCGCCGATTGGAGTTAAAGTTTGTCATCTCGAGCGCCATAGAACAGCGAGCTTCATTAGCAAGAAGTAAATCTGCAAGAACACTTTATTTTCTCACGTGCTAATAAGCTTGTGACTGGACATCAATCAGCCGGCCTCACCTGATCATTATGTAATTACGAATGTGCACTCGTAGGTCTGTGTATTCATGCACACACCAAAAACATACACACACACATAATTGTATTTCAGATTTTATAACTTATCATTGTCGTGTGTAACTTTGCTCCCATTGGTTTTATTTTCGGGATCAGCTACCTACTTACCTACTCACTCATAAACACCTACGAACACAGTCAACTCATGAACATCTATTCACTCACTCATGAACACCTGCAAACACAGTCGACTCATGTAGTCACTCACTCATGATCACCCATTCACTAATTTTTTTCACTAAACCACTCAACTGAATATGTACCTATGCTTTATTATGCAAACTATTTCATGATATCAGTGATACGACTTTGATCTCTCTCTCTCTCTCTCTCTCTCTCTCTCTCTCTCTCTCTCTCTCTCTCTCTCTCTCTCTCTCTCTCTCTCTCTCTGCTCAAAGTGAAGATGTTCTTGTTTCTAATCCACTCGTCCTAAGTACTGTCGACCACGCTTAGGACGTAAACGCCCTCAAATTCGGAAGTACGGCTTGAAACAGCTGTAGTGTTACGTTTGGATGCAGGTTTTGAAGTGAAAAGTTGAAAAGTTGATGCGGATAAACTGGGAATGCTCATTACGAGCTGAGAGTCCTCACCAACCAAAAATTTACACCGACAGCCGTGGGAGCGAACAAGTCAGATGGTCTGACGCAGCGTGTTTGGTTTAAACGGACTCGGGTGTCAAACACCCCCTTAAACTGTTAGCTTTTCTCGGGCTTGTCTTTCTAGAGCTGCCGCCATGCCAGACATGGGGTTCGCTTTGCCACGGCGTCAAGTCAGTTCCGCAGCACTCAAGCGCACAACATATGTTTGGCTCGGTTGTACTTCGTTTTGGGGCTCCATTTACCATTCAGTTAGGGCTTGGACTTTCAGTGCCTGCACTGTCTTTGAGAAGGGCAGTCACAGAGAGAGAAAGAGAACAAGGATAGACAGAACGTAAGAAAAGGAGATACATACCACAGACACACCCAGAAACAAAGACAAGAGAATAGATACTGTAATAATAAACAGATCATTTCACACCACACGTAAAGACTGTATATACATTCAAAGACAGAGAGAGAAATAGACACAATGAGGCACACAAAATATATTAGACAGAGAGAGAAATAGGCATGGACACAATGAGGCACACAAAATACATTAGACAGAGAGAGAAATAGACACAATGAGGCACACAAAATATATTAGACAGAGAGAGAAATAGGCATGGACACAATGAGGCACACAAAATACATTAGACAGAGAGAGAAATAGGCATGGACACAATGAGGCACACAAAATATATTAGACAGAGAGAGAAATAGGCATGGACACAATGAGGCACACAAAATATATTAGATACATAAAACTGGAAAGAAAAAGAAAACAGGCAAGCAAAGTACACTCGGGGTTTATGTGGAGGCTAAGAGAGAGAAATTTGGACAGAAAAGGAGAATACCAGAGAAACCACATTAAGACATAAAAAAGAAAGGAGGGAGAGAAAATAAACAAAACATTGACAATAAATATACTGGAAAGGAGGGAATGAGACAGACATCACTATACCTGAGAGAAAGAAAAACTGTAAAAGAGAAAAATACATGAGAGAAAGAAAGACTGCAAAGAGAGAAATACCCAGGAGGAAAAAAAACTGTAAAAGAGAGAAATACCTGAGAGAAAGAAAGACTGTAAAATAGAGAAATACATGAGAGAAAGAAATACTGTAAAATAGAGAAATACATGAGAGAAAGAAAGACTGTAAAAGAGAGAAATATCTGAGAGAAAGAAAGAATGTAAAAGAGAGAAATACCTGAGAGAGAGAAAGACAAAATTGTTTCGGGGTTTTGTTGTTAATTTAGAAATATTACATTATAAAGAAAGAAATACCTGAGAGAGAGAAAGACAAAATTGTTTCGGGGTTTTGTTGTTAATTTAGAAATATTACATTATAAAGAAAGAAATACTATAATGGAAAGAAATAATAGCAGATTAGGATAGAAAAACTATATTATTAGGGAAAGAAGTACCGTATTATAAGGGAAAGAAATATTATATTATTAAGGAAAGAAGTACTATATTATTAGGGGAAAATATTTTATTACTAGGGAAAGAAGTACTATATTATTAGGGAAAAATATTTTATTACTAGGGAAAGAAGTACTATATTATTAGGGAAAAATATTTTATTACTAGGGAAAGAAGTACTATATTATTAGGGGAAAATATTTTATTACTAGGGAAAGAAGTACTATATTATTAGGGAAAAATATTTTATTACTAGGGAAAGAAGTACTATATTATTAGGGGAAAATATTTTATTACTAGGGAAAGAAGTACTATATTATTAGGGAAAGAAGTACTATATTATTAGGGGAAAATATTTTATTACTAGGGAAAGAAGTACTATATTATTAGGGGAAAATATTTTATTACTAGGGAAAGAAGTACTATATTACTAGGGAAAGAAGTACCATATTATTAGGGAAAGAAGTACTATATTATTAGGGGAAAATATTTTATTACTAGGGAAAGAAGTACTATATTATTAGGGGAAAATATTTTATTACTAGGGAAAGAAGTACTATACTATTATGGGGAAAATTTTATTACTAGGGAAAGAAGTACTATATTACTAGGGAAAGAAGTACTATATTATTAGGGAAAGAAGTACTATATTATTAGGGAAAGAAGTACTATATTATTAGGGAAAGAAGTACTATATTATTAGGGAAAGAAGTACTATATTATTAGGGAAAGAAGTACTATATTACTAGGGAAAGAAGTACTATATTATTAGGGAAAGAAGTACTATATTACTAGGGAAAGAAGTACTATATTATTAGGGAAAGAAGTACTGTATTATAAGGGAAAGAAATATTATATTATTAGGGAAAGAAGTACTGTATTATTAGGGAAAGAAGTGTAACATTGTAAGGAAAAGAAATACTATATTGTAAGTGAACAGTTTCTAACTGGTAGTTATGACACTTTAATCAAACTTAATGTTGAATTTCCCAGGGTCATAGATAAACCCCACAAGTAACATTGATGACGCATTCGTTTGACTGTCTTTCAATGTCTCGAACTTCTCGTCTGCGATTTTGGTCTCCTTTTTGCAAAGTTATGACCAGTCCAACATAGGTCACTTCTCTCATTAGTTACTAGTACCTTACATAGGTGTACATAATGGTATCTCACATGGTTTCCTTCCATAGTCCTTTCACATAGTACTCAGATAGACATTCCACATAGAATCTGTTATAAACACTACACATACTACCTCAATAGACACTCCATGTAGTACGTCAAATAAACACTCCACATACTACCTTACTGTGACATGCATATGAAATGCAAGAGGAGAGGAAGACGGGAAAAGAATAAAATGTTGTTGAGTGAATTCCTTCCTTGCTTACTGAAAATATTTAAACCGGTCCTCTAGTCAAACGCACCCACTTTGAGTGAACAAACACATAAGACGCACGGCGAAATGACGTGTCACAAACTAAGCTATAACATATAATGCTCAATCTAGCTCAAGCCGCCAATTCCCTCAGTGAATGACGTCACTATGACATATATGAACGTGACAGGACGAGAAACAGAGTCAATATTTATCATTTTAAGTGATTTTAATAAAGAAAACAAACTTAAATGAAACAGAAATAAAACAAGATAAAGTGTTCAGATGAATTTCACTGGAGTGACTGAACTAAACCCGTCCCTCAACTGCTTACAATCATCGGCAGGTTGTCATTCTTGGTCCAGGTGAAAGAAAGCGTGGTTTGGCGTCCTTAAGCTGACCAAGTAATGTGTAGAGGTGGCTACTAAATGGGGCTCGCATTATCTTTTCTTGGCCGCTATCCCCTTGACAAAGTGCCAGACTGGACAGAACAATAACTTATACATAATTCATAATTTAAAAAAAAAATAATAAAAAAATAAATAAATAAATAAATTTGGTTGCTACATGTCGGTAAGTACATCATTTAGTACGTCATTTAGTACGTCATTTAGTACGTCATTTAGTTTCTAAAATGAACTCTTAAACTTATAATTTAGGTTGGTGAAATATGCAACGGTTGTGATCTGCTTATTCCACTCTTAGTCCGGTTGGTGAATATACTGTATATTGTAACTTTATTTACCTCTTCTTAATCCACTTTCACTCATTTTGGTGAAATCTACTATACAGCGTGACCTTATTTACCTCAGCTTATTCCACTTTCACTTCCACTTGAAATATACGATGCATTGAGGCCATATTTGCCTCTACTAATTTCACTTTAACTTCTTTAAATCACTAAAGTGAATGTTAATTTTTTTTTTTACATTTTAAAGTTATTGATATAAAATATGCATATTATGAGAATTTCTTAAAATTAACTATAATGTTGTTATGGGGAAAAGAAAGACAACTCGAAAAAAACTGACCTTGTTTTACTGCTGATCTCGAACCTCTCGAGTTATCGTGCCAGAGTTGTTGGCGCGATGTTGCAGGTTTTCTCGTTACGTCTCATGCGTGACGAGAAAGTGGCGCGAGCTGATTTGAATTACCATGGTTGGCTGGAGATGTAAACAACACACTACGCTCAGCAGCGGTTAAAGAAACAAAGGGCGGGAACCTCAGAACCATTTGACGCTTCATTTAATTGCAAAAAATCTCGTCCTTTCACTCTTTCCCTGGGCACCTCGAATTCAGTCCCTTGGCCATCATCATTGCCTTCGACTTCTCGGTGATCTGTTCTTACTCATTTCTGTTGCAACAGATCTTTTGATCACTACTTACAGTTTTGATTTACTCATTTCTGTTGCAACAGATCATTTGATCACAACTTACAGTTTTAAGTATCTCATTTCTGTAGCAATAGATCATTTGATCACAACTTACAGTTTTGAATTATTCATTTCTGTTGCAACAGATCTTTTGATCACTACTTACAGTTTTGAGTTACTTATTTCTGTAGCAATAGATCATTGATCAGCTCTTATAGTTTTGAGTTACTTATTTCTTTAGTAATAGATTAGTGATCAGTTCTTCATGTTTTGAATTAATTATTTCTTTAGCAATAGATTAGTGATCAGTTTATTCATGTTTTGAATTAATTATTTCTTTAGCAATAGATTAGTGATCAGTTCTTCATGTTTTGAATTACATATACTTATTTATTTGCAGTAGATCAGTAATCAGGAATCAGCGTATCCTTGATGACTAAATGTAAAATTTGCTTTATTTAACTAAATTTGTTGAATTTCCTTGTGCAGCTCAATATTTCGTTCACTTAGCTTTTGAATAACTATTACAAGCCATGTTTTCTTAGCTAATTATTGTTAGCTTTTGAATAACTATTATTACAAGCCATGATTTCTTAGCTAATTATTGTTAGCTTTATTTGGTTTAATTCTTCGTGTTCAGTCAGTTAGTAAAATATTTATTTAGCTAAAGTGCTTTGGTTCTCTTCCTATCATCGTCCTTATAACCAGTCGGCAAGATGACAAGTGGACACAGGGACTCCAGCAAAATTGCCCAAGTTAAAGCAAACTCATACATAGCTTAAACAGACTTTTAGAATAAAAATAATAACTTCTTTTTAATGCTGACACTTTTTCCGGTTCGCTTGTTGTAATTCAATACTTCGACCAAAATCTTTTGCAGAAAGACTTGACACTGACGCTCGAAAGTTATACTCTCCTGTGTGTGTATGTTTTTTCTTCTTCTCAGCTGGAGGTTAGGAAATGGTGGTAAGGTTGTTTTTTAAATTCATGAATAAATAAATTCAAAGAACAAATTTTGCTAAACTCTATTTTAATTAATATATTATTTTTTATATGAATAATGGTTGTGAAATATGTGGAACTGACTTTTAAGCTAAACACGTGTTCTGTTTAGCTAAACAAGCATATTTAATTAGGTCAAAGGACTTTCTAAATTATCAGCGCTTTCCTTTAGCATATTGATGTTGTTCTCTTGAGTAGTCCTGAACGTTTCTTAATGACCTGTCTGTAATTGAATAATCCCTTTAATCTTTTGACAGTCTGTCCAGCCAAGCAACTCCTTCCTCATGTTGACGATCCGTTCATGTAAATGTAATCCCTTTGTTCTTTTGGGTTTTTTTCTTTTATTCTTTTGTTCTTAGTTTCTCAAGCGGTCCCAGCACCTCCTATATTTATTATATCGAGTAGTGTTAGGTTTGGTATAGCAGAGTTTAACATATATGCTTATTACAAACAGTCGGGAATTAAATATATATTATATTGATTTTTATCGTTTTAAAGCTATGCTTATACATCTTTCAGTGAGTGAGTGAGTGAGTGAGATAAATCATTCTTGTAATGTCATCATTATTGACACCCGCACAATGTTGTCGTTAAAGTGATGATTCTTTGTCATATCACATCCGCACTGTAAATTGTCTGAGTCATTGTCAGCTTTCTGAATCACATACACTGTAATTGTCAGTCATATTGTAATTTTTTTTAAATAGTGAAATGTGATCAGTTCTAAATGATTCTGTAAGTAAAACATTTCGCAACGAATGCTTAGAGATTTGAACAATGCATCATTTTACAAAGTGCAGCCAATTGTGTCATCAGAGAACTCGTCTTTGGCAGTATTTTCTCACGTTTTGTCTGTACAACCATTTCTTTATCATTATCACCATATTAATCACATTTTTTCTGTACAACCATTTCTTTATCATTATCACCATGTAAATCAATTTTGTCTGTACAACTATTTCTTTATCATTATCACCATGTAAATCAATTTTGTTTGTATAACCATTCTTTTGTCAATATCATTTTAGTCATTTTTGTCTATATAACCATTCCTTTCATCATTATTTAATGACTTTTGTCAGTATAAACTTGCCTTTGCCATTATTATCATTTAAGCAAGGCACTTTAAGAAAAATAACTATGTTAATCACGTCTGAATATATTAGTGTTAGTCATCTTCAATATTTTAACTGTTTGCATAGCTTAGTGTGACACTCACCCTTTTGTTACTGGTTATGATTATTATTAATCATTCATAACTAATTACAAGTGATGGAGAAATATTAATTTATGTTTATTAATAATTCTCCCAGAAGACACCACTCATCTCTCATTTGGCAGATTATATGGGTGTGATAAAAGTCTTCTCTCTTCCACAACAATAAGACAGACAGTTTACTGTCACACAATATTTTCATAGGTGGAAAACTTAGTTAATAAAATTTTCTTTAATTATGTTTAACGAGCCTTCTTCCACCCACTTTTACTCCAACATAAAGTTTAATGATGTGTGCAAGAAGGCTAAGAAATGTAACAATAAATTGATTAAATCAAATATACATATGACAAATACAATGAAAATATTCTCTGACATTAATATTTCACGAAATAACATTCAGATAAGTTCGATAATTATTCAGTCTTATATTCTAACACATAATTCAGCAGACAGATTAGTATCAACATAAATCACAGGGCTGTTCTTATCCTAAAAGAAATGGAGTTATAGAGTGATATGACAATAGTTTGTATATAACCTGTTCAGTGATGTAAGCCACAACAAGTCCTTCACCTCTGCTCTTTCATAACACAGTCACAAGTTTATTTTCACAATAGAATAGTCAATCTTCCATATACTCTGCTAATCATGTTGTAGAATATTCCAGCATTGTAAATCCCTTGAGACTAATACATTCACCGAATAAACTTCTCGAGTAGGAAATCACAGTAATGAACTTCTAGCAGAGTGGAGTCAGACACACGTGTTGATACACACAAATGGGGTGCAGTGAATCATCACTGCCACACCCTAGAATGGAAACTTCACAAATCCATCACAAGCAAAAAAGGAAGAAAAGGAAAAAAGGCTTGCTCCTTTCTGAAACATCATATCAGAGAGCAATGCTAAGTTCCATGTTTAATCATCTCTATTCTCCATTATTTCTTACAATATTTCTCAACTTACAATTCCCACACCATATTAATTATCCCAAATACAACATAATAAATACAACAATCAATTATGAACATGTTTCTGCTGGAAACAATGTCATGTGTTGAACATATTACATACAAGTATCATAATTAACAACTATAGAAATAATAATATTTTCACATAATACATCTTTATATTATATTTATATTTAGAAATAAGGACAGTCAAATTTACTCCACCACATGTAGCTTTTGACAGTGCCACTGTTTTTATCCATAAAGTACTCTTCACAATTGTCACCGTTTTCATCCATTTTTATAAATTAGTCTTCGTCAGTTCTCAAATTTAATCTATTTATTCTTCAGTGTCACCATTTTAATAAAGTTTATTACCGCTTTCATGAAGTCTATCACCATTTTAATAAAATTTATTACCGCTTTCATGAAGTCTACGCAGCCCCGGATTAAACCATTAAACAATATAAACACGTGCTTAGGACGCCATGGCACCACAGGTTACCGGTACCATGGCTATAACCATGGAATTTTAAGGAACTCCACATTCACAGAAAGGACATATTCTGGGAGCGGCAAATTTATGTAAATAAGTACGTAATTGGCTTATATTGCTTGCTGCTATTTAGTAAACATAGTTTTAAAAAAAAAACAGCTTGTATTTAATATAGTTGTGTGTTCTGGCGTGTGGTAGGGAGTGGCCCTGCAGAAAACTAAGCTTTTGATGTCTTATTTCACCTTCAGCACCTATTGAGTCTTAATATCTTGCCAGCTAAGCAATGGAAGGACCGGGGGGGGGGGGGGACCATTATTGGGGTGTGCGTAGAGCATCAGCTGGTCTTAATCCGGCCCTGAGTATATGTGTATACACTAGTCTTCGTCAGAATCACCATTTTAATAAAGTTTATTACCGCTTTCATGACGTCAGAATCACCATTTTAATAAAGTCTGTATAAATAACCTCACCAAATTATATTTTGTTGTTGTTTTAATTAAATGCATATGCATAGTCTTCGGCAGAATCACTATTTTAATAACGTCTTACTTGCTTGCTAATGTAGGGGGCGCTTTCGCGCTGGGTGAGAGGGTTGTGGGGTGACAGGGAGGGGGGTCGATTTGTTTAAACTCTGCTTGACAAAATCATCGTCTTAATAAAGTATGTATATAATGGTGGAGTAAATTTGCATATCTCTATTTCGAGAGTTAATTATTAAATTGTTAAATATCAAAGTGACCCGGCTTTGAGCACTCATTATTTTAATATTCTTTTTCATACTTGATCTACTTTCACAACAATGAACATTTTGACCTTGTCTGTGGCATAATTTTTTAAAAAAACACTTTAAGGCAAGTTAGTCTGTTCATCTATTCCAAAATCTCGCGACAGTTTACAATCGTGCAGCTGAGTTCATTATTCAAAGCCAAGAAATGTGTCATCGAGGAGTCCAAAGACCATGGCAAGGTTCGAACCCAAGACCTTGTGAGCTAATATTCACAAGAAATAATTATAGCCTATAGTCTAACTCAAGTCTCACACGAGTTACACGAATCTTGTAACGAGGTATGCATAGAACCGACGTTGACTTTGTATAGCAGGTTTTTTAGATTTCGTCAAGCAAGACTAAAATTATTTCGCGCATGCGCTGTGCTTGTTCAGCAGTCATTTCCACAACCGCATGAACTCGTTAAAAAAAAATTGTAATTCACGTCGTTGTATGTCACATCATGTGAGGTTATTTTAAGATCCTGTCACAGCTTTAACTAACTGAATTAGTAATTATGAATTTTATTTTAATGCTGATTATAGCCCCCACTA
Organism: Sinotaia quadrata; assembly: GCA_028829895.1. Lineage (NCBI taxonomy): Eukaryota > Metazoa > Mollusca > Gastropoda > Architaenioglossa > Viviparidae > Sinotaia > Sinotaia quadrata. Next base: position 58,150,523 of record CM054179.1, read on the forward strand.
TCTAATCTACACTTACATCCTATCGCTTACGATTACGGGACAGTTAATTTATTCAATATGGCGACAAGTAATTTAGTTGACATGCCTTCTGGAATCGGTGAAGTCATCTCTCCCTCTTAATTAACAAACATTCATTTAAATATGACTCGCCCCTCACTGATTCCAATTAAAGATCATTCTAAGATATGGGACAAGATAAAAAACAAATTAATGGAAGAAAAATTATTTTGAGATACAATAAATGCCAATTAGAGTGTTCACTATCCCGTACTGTTCCGAGGTTCACAGTGTTTATAGTCAACAGATTATCAATTGCGTGTGGTTTTGAGTCAAGTACTTAACTTTATTTCAATGAAGAATAGTCCGATATATACTCTCAATTTCGTGTCCACGTGGTCTCCTTTGATGATTCGATCTCCCTTCAGATCAGACTGCAGTATTGCAGATGGGATTGTGGATCAAAATGATCTCCTGGTCACTCTGCAATAGGAGAAATTGAACCTAAAGAGGAAAATGGTCCAACCCCTGGATCTTGCTTAAACCCCTTTCGATCATTCACAGATTCAGCCTTCCTTAAAGGCGCGGTGCAGTGTAAAAATGACCAGGTTTAGACGTCAAGTATATACGATTTGGGTTTGACCCCAGATTTGCATACATCATAAGTGGAACTCAAGTAGCTATATATATGGTTATGGTGAGTCTGGTTCACTTCACCCTCCTCTACTCTACTAATCACATACGAACACACCCCATCCTTCATAACTCCACGCATTAGCTAACGGTTCACTAATTAACCTGAATTCCCCTGGTCGCGCGCTATGCGTGGGCAGATCACAGTTGACCACAATAAATCACTCTGTAGGTAAACGATAAATTATATGCTATACAATGTCCATATCAATTATGTAAAAAGAGAAACAAATTAGAGGATAAAATTTTAAAAAGCAATGAATATAATTTGCCTCATTGGTGCAGCCTGTCAGAATGAGTGAAACAAATAACAAGGAAGTGATCTGTGTAACTGCTTATATTTCCTTTAGAATTAATTGTTCAATCTATCTGGAAAATTATCGTATTAAATGTATGACTGCCTGTATTTTCTTTAGAATTAATCGTCAAATATATCAGGAAAACTATAATATTAAAATAATGGTAAAATGAGTGAATATTTATTAAAAGCTCTTTATAATTTAGTATTTTCAAAGTATTTTTGTCCTCGATGTCTACGAATCTGTGTATCTCTACAATATTGTACAATATCGACAGCTGTCAGTTTTGTTCTCGATTGTCTACGAGTGTGTGTATCTCTACAATATTGACAGCTGTCATTTTTGTTCTCGAAAGTCTACGAGTCTGTGTATCTCTACAATACTGACAGCTGTCATTTTCTGTGCTGTCTCTAGGGAGTACCAGGGCTCAAATGTCAGCTAACAATTCTTGTAGATTATGCTTATTTCATGACTGTTCGTCCATTATTCATTCCCAAGCTGTAGTATTGCTGATAGACCATAGCTAAAGTCCATTATTCTCTCCCAAGGCTGTGGTATTGCTGATAGACTATAGGTGAGGTCCATTGTGACCACCCCTCTCTGTGAGGATAGCGCATTTAACTCGCAGCCATTCAGCACCCTAAATCTAACTTTTAGCATTCTGTTTCAACTGCTTAACAGTTAGAAATATCATTATCACTTTTCATCCGACTTTGACTACTAAATCTAGCTTCTGCTAGAATATACGAACTGCATTTTGCGTATGCACTGACGACTATCATTTATTAAGTCGATATCGTCATAACTCATTCCGGGCCTCTTACTGAGCCCGGAATCCTCTTTTTCACTGAGCCTGGAGTCCTCTTTTTCACTGAGCCTGCGTCTCTTACTAAGCTAGACTTTGTTTATTTGAACGACAATTTACTGTGTGCAGTTTACTATAATCTGGAAATCTCTCTCTGTGTCTCTGTCTCCCCCCCCCCCCCCTCTCTCTCTCTCTCTCTGAGGTCGGAACCCTTTTATTATCCTGAGGCTGGAACCCTTCTACTGTTATTGAGTCACTTTGTCTTTACCATTTACACTCTGGACGCCTTGTAAATTTTCAGGGATCCTATTTGTGGATGCCTTACAGATTCTCAGGATCTTTTGCCTTTCTCCCAACCGTAATGTTCCCAGTCGGCGTTGTCTGTAGAGAGCGCGCGAATCTGATAACGGCTGTTTTCACGTGATCAGAACACGATATGGCTGTCTGCAGACCTGTTACGCTAATTAACCTTTTGAGGATTACTCCATTTGCGGCTGATTGTTTGTTCATCCTTACTGCTTGATGCCCTAAGCGATGCACTCGGCAGTGGGGCTGCGTGATGTACAGTCGCCGTTGTCTGCCCTGCTGACACTGAAACCGTCCAAGTATACTGCGTGTAGAGATATCAACTTTGTGTGGTCACAATTTGTCAGTATGAATATATCTGTGCGTCCTCCAAGGTTGTGAAAATTAGTCGGTTTTGTGCCCTAGAGAAATAATAGGTTTCTTTCCCTAGGGAAACAGCTGGTGGTGTGACCGAGATTAGCATCAAGTTCTGCCCGTCTTGGACTATGGGTCGGATTACAAGGAGTCCACTTGTTTGGATGAACTCTGCATCATTGTAGAGTGAGAAGACATTTTCTGTCAATATAAACCATATATTGAGTTTATTACAAAATAGTTTATTCAGACGTTAAACTATTTCTTGAACTAAACCACCTTCGTCCAGCCCATGAGGCGCATGAAACCTGTGGGCTCAATAGTTTAACCACGCCCGTGCTACACAAAGACTGTTGTCTTACCATAGGAAACACATATTACACCCCAGGTAGAATACTTCGTTAAGAAGCAAATATTCAGGTAAATTTCCATATGTGTATTTAACCAAATAAATCATTTGAAATTGTTTTATACTGTGTGAGGCGATTATTCCGTGTACATTTAGTCGGTGTTACACCGTACAGTTAGTGTACGTTTAGTCTGTTACACCATACAGTTAGTGTACGTTTAGTCTGTTACACCATACAATTAGTGTACGTTTAGTCTGTTGTACCATCGTGAATGTTTAGTCTGTTGTACCATAAGTGAATGTTTAGTCTGTTGAACCATACAATGAATCTTTAGTCCGTTGTACCATACAGTGTACTTTTAGTCTGTTGCACCATATTATATATGTTTAGTGTGTTGTACCATATAGTGTATGTTTAGTCTGTTGCAAAATACAGTGAATTTTTAGTCTGTTTTGTTTAAATGTTTAGTCTATTGTACCATACAGTGAATGTTTAGTCTGTTGCACCATACAATGTGCGTTTTGTCTGTTGCACCATACAGTGTACATTTAGTCTATTGCACCATACAGTATAGTTTAGTCGATTCTATACAATGTACAATTAGTGTGTATACTATTCAGTGTAAATTAACCATTATCATAAAATTTTATATTTATTCTATAGTATACATTGTATGTTTAGTCTGTACCATATCGTAATATAAAATAATGGATATAAATGTTTTGAGACGGTACATGGATATAATGGTCTTTGAACAGTATATAGATATGCATTTCTTTGGGCGGTACATGATATAATGGTCTTTGAACAGTATATAGATATGCATTTCTTTGGGCGGTACATGATCATGCCGGTCTTTTGCCAAATCATGATTTCTTTGGACAGTGTATGAATATAAAGATTTCTTTGGACAGTGTATGAATATAAAGATTTCTTTGGACAGTGTATGAATATAAAGATTTCTTTGGACAGTGTATGAATATAAAGATTTCAGAAAGCATATAAAGGTCTTGGAATAGTATTTGGACATTCTGCTCGAATTGGACAGAGCGTTGACATAAAATTCTTTGGACAGTACATTGACATACAGTCTTTTAGACAGTACTTGGAAATGCCGCTGCATTAATTTAGAAATACCTGCTTCATAACGTTAGAAATACCTGCTTCATAACGTTAGAAATACCTGCTTCATAACGTTAAAAATACCTGCTTCATAAAGTTAGAAATACCTGCTTCATAACGTTAGAAATACCTGCTTCATAACGTTAGAAATACCTGCTTCATAACGTTAGAAATACCTGCTTCATAACGTTAGAAATACCTGCTTCATAACGTTAGAAATACCTGCTTCATAACGTTAGAAATACCTGCTTCATAACGTTAGAAATACCTGCTTCATAACGTTAGAAATACCCGCTTCATAACGTTAGAAATACCCGCTACATAAAGTTAGAAATACCCACTACATAAAGTTAGAAATACCCGCTACATAAAGTTAGAAATACCCGCCTCGTTTATTCACAAACACCCGTCGTACAAAGTTAGAAACGATCAAAGATAGGACAGCCCGCACATAAAAGTTAGAAACACCCGCCATACGTTAATAATTTAGAAATAAGTTAGAAACACCCGCCATAAGTTAATAATTTAGAAATAAGTTAGAAAAACCCGCCATAAGTTAATAATTTAGAAATAAGTTAGAAACACCCGCCATAAGTTAATAATTTAGAAATAAGTTAGAAACACCCGCCATAAGTTAATAATTTAGAAATAAGTTAGAAAAACCCGCCATAAGTTAATAATTTAGAAATAAGTTAGAAACACCCGCCATAAGTTAATAATTAAAAATAAATTAGAAACATCCGGCGTAAGTTAATAATTTAGAAATACTTTTGAAACGCCCCGATAAGTTATTAATTTAGAAATAAGTTAGAAACGCCCGCCACACGTCTTAGAAACGTATACTACACAAATTTAAAATTGTTATACTAAGACAGAAATAAATGATAGTTCCATTAAATTGTTAAAATTAAAAAGGCAAATATTTTAGTAGGATTCTATTTCTTGACTGAAATTAAGCTCATAAAATAAAATGTTATGTTATTTACACGGGTGTTTTATTTCTTATCTTTTGACTTATAAAGTTCCTCTCGTTTCAGTGGCAAAAAGATTTGTTTCAGTGGACAATGAAATAAATCTTTTCGTTTCATTGTACAAAAAACAAATTATTTTATCAGAGTGCAATAAAGCTTGTTTGTTTGTGTCAGTTTTAAGTACCTATTTATATTATTATATATGTACAAAAAACAAATTAATTTTTCAGTGTGCAATAAAGCTTGTTTGTTTGTGTCGTTTCAAGTACCTATTTATATCATTATATATGTCAGTTTTAAGTACCTATTTATATCATTATATATGTCAGTTTTAAGTACCTATTTATATCATTATATATGTCAGTTTTAAGTACCTATTTATATTATTATATATGTCAGTTTTAAGTACCAATTTATATCATTATATATGTCAGTTTTAAGTACCTATTTATATCATTATATATGTCAGTTTTAAGTACCTATTTATATCATTATATATGTCAGTTTTAAGTACCTATTTATATCATTATATATGTCAGTTTTAAGTACCTATTTATATCATTATATATGTCAGTTTTAAGTACCTATTTATATCATTATATATGTCAGTTTTAAGTACCTATTTATATCATTATATATGTCAGTTTTAAGTACCTATTTATATCATTATATATGTCAGTTTTAAGTACCTATTTATATCATTATATATGTCAGTTTTAAGTACCTATTTATATCATTATATATGTCAGTTTTAAGTACCTATTTATATCATTATATATGTCAGTTTTAAGTACCTATTTATATCATTATATATGTCAAATAAAAATGTCTCGCTCTCTCCGGGCAAAAAGTTTGTTTCTTAATTTCAGTGGGCAGAAAATTCTGTCGTCTTCTTATTAGACAATAGGTAAAGCCTGTCTATTTGCCTTAGTAACAGGTAAAGTCTGTCTATTTGTCTTAGTAACAGGTAAAGTCTATTTGTCTTAGTAACAGGTAAAGCCTGTCTATTTGCCTTAGTAACAGGTGAAGTCTGTCTATTTGTCTTAGTAACAGGTAAAGCCTCTCTGCCTGCCATAGTAACAGGAAAAGCCTATTTGCCTTAGTAACAGGTAAAGCCTATCTATTTGCTTTAGTCACAGGTAAGACCTGTCACACTGCCTTAGTAAACAGGAATGGTCTGTCTTCCTTTGTAAACAGTCACTCCATTGTTGTTTCAATAAAATATGGTAAAATCTTTCTCAATGCCTCATCTAGCTATAAACTATATCTAGTTTTCAGTGTGTAATACATTTTGATTATTTATTAAATTTAAGTGAGCTGATAAATTTGTCTCATGATCAGTCAGTATATGGCAGTCTGCTTCAACAGTAATGATGCGAAAGTTGCCATTGTAGTTTAAATAATAACTGGCACAAGACAGCGATGATGTGAAGACAAAAACTAATATCTGCTACAAAACAATAAGCTAGGATTGATATGAAGACGAAAAGTTAACGATGACATGAAGACAACGGCTAACGATGTTATGAAGACAAAACATAATGATGATATGAAGACATAAAACTAATGATGATACGAAGACAAAAAGCTAACGATGATATGAAGACAAAAAAGCTAGCGATGATATGAAGACAGTAAGTTAGTGATGATATGAAGACAAGAAACTGATAAGCCTACCCTGAATTCCTAACCTATCAGTTCTTCATCGGCCGCCTTAGTCTACAAGAGACCGGCTCTGTCATAATTGGTCTGACCTTCCCCCAGGCCGTACCGCGCACTTCTCTGCTTCATCGCTTTCTAGTGATTCTCGTCGATGTGGCTGGCTTTGCACCCAACGTATTTGGTAAACATAATGCCGTGTGTACAGCTTTCCTATCTTTGTTTTGCTCAATTCAAATCCCCCTCTACAACCTTGCCAGTCAAGCATTAACGAGAGCGGAAGTGGCATAAGTTTATATTATGAACTACAAGCTTTTAAAGAGGAGCTTAGGTTTACCAAATTGATGAATTCCAAGTCGAAAGGAAATTTTCCGCTGAGTTGTAACACCAAACAAACAAGAAACTTTCTCGCAGGGCGCGCAGCCTTCAGAGCTAGCAAGCAGTCTATGGCCGTATGCTGCCTCCATTGTGCGCGCGGTTTTATAGCAGAGGTGCCCTTGAGACAAGCTCGAGGGAGATATAGGAAATTATTTCGTCTAGTAGTCACCATGCGGATTGGGAGGAATTTTTCTAATACTACTGAGGTCTCAAATTATAAAAGATGCATCTAACAATACAGCAGTTTCATAGTATATTTGAATTACTAAGACTAACTTTACAACAACAGTCATAATACAGTACAGCAGTTTCATAATATATTTGAATCACTAACACTACAACAACAGTCATGATGTATATCTACCTAAGTATAAATGATGTTGCAGAAAGTAACTGATTTAATTGGTATTATATGTACAAATGCGTAATAATAGTATGTGTATATAATTACAAATAGTTTATACATAAAATTAATATTATAATTCTAATAAATAATGATGACGGTGGAGGTGGTGGTGGACCACGCTTTTCACGTCTACATGGACCGCGCTCTTCTGTCATCTACATGGACCGCGCTCTTCTGTCATCTATATGGACCATGCTCTTCTGTCATCTACATGGACCGCGCTCTTCTGTCATCTACATGGACCGCGCTCTTCTGTCATCTACATGGACCGCGCTCTTCTGTCATCTATATGGACCATGCTCTTCTGTTATCTATATGGACCATGCTCTTCTGTTATCTATATGGACCGTGCTCTTCTGTTATCTATGTTTACCATGCTCTTCTGTTATATACATGAACCACAATCCTCTGTCATTTATATGGACCATGCTCTTCTGTTATCTCTGTGAACTGCACTCTTCTGTCCTCTATATGAACTGTGCTCTTTTGTCATCTATATGGACCATGCTCTTCTGTTATCTACATGAACCATACTCTTCTGTTATCTATATGGACCGTGCTCTTCTGTTATCTATGTAGACCACGATCTTCTGTCTTCGTTGTGAACCACGCTCTTGACGTCCTTGAACTTTATTTACAGAACTTTAATGTTCACGATTGCCGATTAACTTTACATTACATTACTTCAAACATATCGTTTATGGATTATAGATTTGATTTTGTACGGCTTTCTGTTCATACTGCAATACTTTGGTTTCTACAGATTTATTTTGTCTTATGATTAGACATTGGTTTCAAAATACTTCAGTACACAATATGACTATAGATTGGCTTCAGTACACAATATGACTATAGATTGACTTCAGTACACATTATGTCTATAGAATGGCTTGAAATGACTTCAATATGCATTTTGTCTATAGAATGGCTTGAAATGACTTAAATACGCATTTTGTCTATAGATTGGTTTTAAAAGACTTATTTTATTTATGATTACAGATTGGCTTCAAAAGACCTGAACACACATTAAAAATGGTTTCAAAAGACTTCAATACATAATATGACTATAGACTGGTTTTAAAAGACTTCAACACACATTACGTACATTCTCAACTTACAAATCCAGCAACGATATTCATTAGCCTGATACACACGCAGCATAAGAAAGACAGCATTGATCAAAATTCACAAGTATAATGTAGAACGAAATCAAATTAGTGACCATATAAATAATAGTTCAATTACATAAGCATTCTCTAATTGAAATCATAGATCAATACAAACATGTACGAAATATTTCTCTAAGTCCATTCTTTCTTTATCAGTCAGTTATCTTACCATAAGCTACCGATCCTTTATGAAGAACCTGAGCTATGTCACAATGAAACTGATTAGAACTTTTTCAACAAAGAACTTTCGGTCCATCCCCATTGGATGAAGTTGTTATGAACATGTGTGAAATTATTTGTCAGAAAAGCTACTCATCCACTTGGAACTGGTTTGGATTGCAAAAGCAAATTCTAGCATATATTCACCTGAATTGTTCATTCCAATTCTGGCACTTACAAAAATATCATCATAAGCAGTGCCCAAGACCAAATCACGTTAATCTTAGCAACAAATATATAATTATTAAGTTTGGAAATAGGGATAGGCAAATTTACTTCGCCCTAGTATTGATGAACTGATTCTAAACGGATAAAACGTTTGGTGTGGTTTGATGTCTTTTATGCCATCCACTACAACAGCAGACGATATGTCGCATGGTCTGTGACGTCGGAAAATTATGTACCTATACGAAGTCTCACCATTCAGTGATAGATCAGAGAGAAGAGAGTTACAGTAATCAAGTAAACTGAATGCCAGTGAACACAACCGTTTGTGTAGTGTCAACAGTAAGAAACTTTGTGAATATTGCTGTTTCTGCTTTACTGAAGACATGAGCGGTCTGGATGAAGAATTGTGCAAGGTAGTTGTTGAAACTCTGTATCATGAATGTAAGGTGCTGGCAAGTCAAATACTAGGATGTTAAGTTGATCTCTAAAAGCTTGTCACACAAAAAATTGCTAATTGATTTGGTAGTCTGAGGATATTGTGGTAGGAAGTGATACAGATTTATTTCTTGCCATTAATTTATTTGGTATCCAATGGTAGGAAGTGGTACAGATTTATTTCTTGCCATTAATTTATTTGGTATCCAATGGTAGGAAGTGATACAGATTTATTTCTTGCCATTAATTTATTTGGTATCCAATGCTTTCAATGATGTTTGTAGTGAGAAAGGTGAATTTTGCCCAGTGAACAATGTTTGTAACGTTATTGCTTGCTAAATGGTGCTTCTAATTTTGTTTCTAAAAATATAATTTTCAGCTCAATATTTTTATAGTGACCTAAACTGACTAAGCTGAACAGGGTGAATTTTGCCCAGTGAACAATGTTTGTAACGTTATTGCTTGCTGAGTGGTGCTTCTAATGATGTTTCTGCTGAACAGGGTGAATTTTGCCCAATGTACAATGTTTGAAACGTTATTGCTTGCTGAGTGGTGCTTCTAATGATGTTTCTGCTGAACAGGGTGAATTTTGCCCAATGTACAATATTTGAAACGTTATTGCTTGCTAAGATTTCGTTATGGATGGTCAACTCTGATTATATTCACTGCATCGCAGCTTTTACATCATTCTCTCTGGCACTACATAGCCTGCCATTTTTATTGCTGTAGCAAGGAACAAATTTCCAACTGCAACTCGACAGATGGTTGCTGGATACTTACTACGTAGAATATGTGGCTGCATTTAATGCCTCAGTGGTAGGCATTTGCACAGTGGTTATTGTGAGCTGATGTCACTGCTTAGACGACGTCTGTTAATCGAGTTGATATTATGTTTGGAAATGGAAACTGGTAGAGGGTCAGGGGGCAGACAGATGAAGGCGATGTTTGATGCCTACTTGGTCTGATGTCAGTTCACGAGTCAGGAGTGGAAATCAGAAATCCGTCATCAGGTCTAAATACTATTCAGGCAAATATAAGGCCTGTGTGTAGGCTGATAAAATATTCTAAGTTAGAAATATAAAGAGCTGTTAAGGGCCTTGATACAAATCGAATGTTCTAGGTTAGAAATATAAAGAGCTGTTAAGGGTCTTGATACAAATCGAATGTTCTAGGTTAGAAATATAAAGAGCTGTCCACACTGATCTTCCGCTAAGCAATAATTGAATGGGTCAGTGTGCTAAAAAAAATTAAAACCTACTGTAATTATCGATGGATTTTAAAAGTGTACATTACTACTTATTATAGATATATTGTTTATTTTTAAAGTCGAGGTAGAACACATGTTTACTTCAGACTGATTGGTTAAAATTAGAATGGAAAACATGCTAATTCTAAGCCTGCGTGTATGCGTGTGCCATTTCATCCCAGGGACGCCGAACGGGTTAGGGTCTTGATACAAATTATATCATTGGGACAGCCAAAGTGAATCATTAAATTGCGACTTGTTGCATTGCACAGTTAAAGAAAGGAATTAAATTGTTCTTTTTATGATGAAAGAATCGAAGTTAATGGCCTGTTTTAAAGTGTTAGAGTTGATTTTGCTACTTCCAAAGAAGTCTGGTGAAAACTGAAAGTAGATGCGAATGTAACAGAAGAGAAAATAAATGTAAATCAAGAAAGTGACAATAATATCACTTCCATGTCTAGGACAAGGAAATGGCTTTATTTCGTATCCATCAGGCGTCAGGTGTACACATTTTACCCCTTGTCTGTTGTATCCATCAGGCGTCAGGTGTACACATTAATACCCATTGTCTGTTGTATCCATCAGGCGTCAGGTGTACACATTTTACCCCCTTGTTTGTTGTTTGTAGCCAAGTTTGAGTCAGAAACACTAGGTCAATGTTGTTGTCAATAACGAAATTGCAATTCTAATTCATTGTTCTGGTGAACCAACAGCTTACACGTTGAAGGACGCCATTCTGAAAAGTCGTCAACAAAATGAAAATGATAAAATAAATATATTGACCCGCTTTCCCCTATGATAAGAAGTGCCATTAGCCATGAGAAAAAGTGTCATTCACCCGTCCTCTATTCTTAACACGAAGAGTCATTAATCCATCCTCCATAATTGATAAAAACTGTCATTAGCCAGCTATTCGTCTGTGATAAGAAGTGTCGTTAAACCTTTCTCCCTTAATTTAAAAAGTTATTAATATGCTTAATATGCTGTCTATCTACCTTTATGATAAGGAATGTAATTAACCTGTCCTCCTTCAATAATAATAATAAGTATTATTAATCCTCTACCATTTAATTCGCTCACCCTCACTTTAAAAAGTGTTAACTCACTGTGAATCTCCTTTAGTGAAGAATAGTGTCATTAATCCACTCCATCAGTCATAAATAGTGTCATTAACCCACTCCATCAGTCATAATTAGTGTCATTAACCCACTCCATCAGTCATAAATTGTGTCATTAGCCCACTCCATCAGTCATAAATGTGTCATTAACCCACTCCTTCAGTCATAAATAGTGTCATTAGCCCTTTTACAATCTCGATGAAAAGCATCATTTACCTGTTTTCCTTCGGTAATAAGAAGTGTCATTAATACTTTCTACCTGTATTAAGAAATGTCATTAACCTGCTCTGTTTCATTAATAGGAAATGTCATTAATTCTCCTTCAGTAATAAGAAGTGTCATTATTCCGCTCTCCCAGTCTATAAGAAATTATATTGCTTTCTCTCTGTCACAAGAAGTGTCATTAACCCCCAACCTGCTGATCCTCTAGGTTTATTAACTGGCTCCATAACACTGACAAATGCCTGCTGATCCTCTAGGTTTATTAACTGGCTCCATAACACTGACAAATGCCTGCTGATCCTCTAGGTTTATTAACTGGCTCCATAACACTGACAAATGTCTGCCGACCCAATAAGTTTATTAGCTGGCTATATACCACTGACAAATGTCTACCGGCCCTATAATTTATTTACTGGCTTTGTAACACTGACAAATGTCTGCAGACTCTAAAGGTTTAGCATAACACTCACAAATGTCAGCAGGAAAATTACTTTTTATGCTGATTAATATAGTCTATGTTTCAGTTTCAGTTTGTTCGTAAGATTTTTTGAAAGATAAACTAGTTTAAGTATCTTTACGAACACAACTAATTTTTTCCACTCACGAATTTACATGCAAGATAGCATTACTGAACTTAAGAAATCAAGTAGACGTCACATAATCTGTTGTCAACATATGTTTCTGAAGAAGATATCGCTTATATCACGTCTTTACTGTCTTCACCTACATGTTACATATTTACTGTCTTCACCTACATGTTACATATTTACTATCTTCACCTACATGTTACATATTTGTTATCTTCACCTACATGTTACATATTTAGGGGCCTACTGTCTTCACCTACATGTTACATATTTACTGTCTTCACCTACATGTTACATATTTACTATCTTCACCTACATGTTACATATTTGTTATCTTCACCTACATGTTACATATTTACTGTCTTCACCTACATGTTACATATTTACTGTCTTCACCTACATGTTACATATTTACTGTCTTCACCTACATGTTACATATTTACTGTCTTCACCTACATGTTGCATATTTACTATCTATTATTAGTTAGCAACAAAATAATGATCCTTGTCCAGAAATAATGACTCTGTTCAAATGCGTACATATGTGTTATTGAAAACAAACAGCACACTTCTTTTATTTATTATTTATGGTTTATAAGAACTGAATGGCGCTGATTAGGAAAATAACGTCGCGATTTAACTTTAATTATAAATAGCACTTTTTGCAAAAATGACATTCAATAAAGGTGAAACGTCACTGTCACCTATCCAGTTTTCATTTTACAACCCTGTCCTAATTTAGGCATTAGTCATCAATATTAATTTATAAGATAATCCTCAACATTAGCGACAGCTGGACCTACCTAACTTATCTCCCTTTCAAATGTCACAATCTCCTGATTGTTCACAACACTTAGTTGGACAAGTTAGTTGACTTCTAGCGATAGATAATGTTATCTCCCCTGTATTTATAGATTAATGATTATTGATTCTTTTATCTTTTATTCATGACTTGGCCCCCAATCAATCGCATTCCTTTGGTCGATTACCTACACTTATGTAATAACATACAGTTTAAGAAATTTAACAATAAAATTTAATAACAATAAAATTAAATTTAAAACAAGAAAATGAACAAATTAATTTCATGAATACAGAGTATTACCTCATGACCTGGAAAGTCACTTCACTATGCACCACATGAAAAATCTATTTTGACTGTCCTTTTAACTGAATAAACAAGTCTTGTTGTCATTCCACTGGTATAGGCTGCTCACGTGACCCTTGACAGTCCTCATGGTTCAACAAAGGCAGGATAAGGATCTGGCACAGATGTTCGATCACTCACTTATGCTCGGCTCAAGCTTCAATAAGCGTAGACTCCCATCAAATTAGCGTTGAGTGGTTAATCAGAGTTCTGAGGTAAAACTCAGGACCAGCTGTAATATGCATAGTTATACATGTGGCATTTCACCACATTTACAAATGTAATATCGCTGTGCCACTTAGCTTCTTGTAGAAAAAATGTATTATATTAACAACAATAAAATTCACAAAATTATTCTACATACATTCACAATACAAGAAATACAGAATTAATTACAAAGAAGAATTTCAATTTCGATTTTTTCGAGAAATCAAGATATTACCACTATGTGTTTTCTGATAGGCCTGGTCGTAAACAATGGATGGCTGTCTCTATTTTTACCCCTGTAAGTCGGACACTATTTCTGTCTGCACGTCTAACGTGACCAACCCATTCACATGGTTTTATCTATGAGGGAAAGGTCAGTTCACAACTTAGTGCTAAGTCATTAACCGGTAGGTAAATGACCATACATGGATAGTTAGTATCCGATTTTTTGTGTGACCTTCACCTGTGGTCTAACCTTCTTTCTCCAAACTCGTAAACAGGCATTTCATCAATCTCTAAGCTTAATCCCTAACGGAAGTTTCTCAATGGATAACCAAGACTGGGGAAAACCCATTTGTAAGACAAACAATTAATAATATAAAATTATACCAGAATTACATAATTTGTTTTAATACATTTCCACAGTCACTAACCTTTTAGGATAGACTAAAGATAATGGTGCACAGCGTTTATTGAAAATATTTCCTGATACACAGATATGTGGGGCGAGAGATGGGAAATGGAGAAATGAAACTCTGACCCAATATAAAAATAGAATGGGTTCAGTTCAACGGGAACAAAGGAGTCATGTCGAGCAAACAGTGGACTTCAAGCAAGGAGGGGTCTTGTCAAGCAGGAAGTGGTCTTAGCAAGCAAATAGTGGACTTCAAGCAAGGAGGGGTCTTGTCAAGCAGGAAGTGATCTTAGCAAGCAAATAGTGGACTTCAAGCAAGGAGGGGTCTTGTCAAGCAGGAAGTGGTCTTAGCAAACAAATAGTGGACTTCAAGCAAGGAGGGGTCTTGTCAAGCAAGAAGTGGTCTTAGCGAGCAAATAGTGACTTCAAGTAAGGAGGGGTCTTGTCAAGCAGGAAGTGGTCTTAGCAAGCAAGCAAGCAAATAGTGGACTTCAAGACAGGAAGTCTTAGCAAGCAAATAGTGGACTTAAACAGGGCGTGGTAATAACTAATGACTTCAGGAGTGGCCTTTTAAAGTAAATAGTGGACTTCAAGCAGGGAGTGGTCTTTGAGTGTGAGTGGACTTCAAGTCAGGAAATGGGCGAAAGCAATAGCAGCATTAAGTGATGCCAACATCCAAACATCTAGAGTTGATGGTGAGTTCAAGCAACAAAAACGTCAAGAGTTGATAGTGAGTCAAAATCACAAAACAAAGATGCATCACGTTGTGAAACAAACAGATCATGAAATAAATATTCTAAATTACCATGTGGGTAAAATACCAAAGTAAGATTTTCATTTTCAGTTTTAAGAATTTCAGAATGGCTGACAAGCAAGCAAGGTTAGAGTTTTCCAGGCATCTGTTCAGTTGCCATTCCAAATTCTTTCTTAAATTCGACTTTCTTCACAGATGAATTCACCAATAAATAGTCACAGTGTGTGTATTTATGCTGTACTAAATATGTAAAAGAAAGAAAATTAGGTCAACCGCTGTTACACACACGAACAAAGTTTTAGTCATGAAATGTTGCCGTTACATCAGGTGAAGGATACTTTCAGTACAATTATGACAGTGTGAAATATAGATACAAAAGTTATATCAAAATTAATAATGCATATTTAAATATGTAGGTATATGTGAGCAACGTGGAAATGTTTCCAATAAAAAGATAACTTGAATGAACACTCTTCTCAATGAGTGGAAATGTTTCGAGTAAAAAGATAACTTGAATGAGCACTCTATGCCAATGAGTGCATTCCCTTATAGGTCCAAGCACGCCTCCGCCCATGTAATCCTTTGAAAGCGCCCACGTGTGCACACGCAACACTGACATGCACGCGCCCTGCTCGCACACTCACGGTTACCTTTCAGCCGCCAAGCAGACGGCATAGAAAATTGAGTTTGGTTACTCCTAGTGCTGCCACATGGTTACCTATCCTTCATGCGGGCTGGAGTTAAGTTACCCTTACAGAATTGTGAAGTTGCCTTAGTACTTGGGCGATCATTTGGACGTTATTTCAGAACATGTCTGCTTCTGGTGAAAGACAAGTCCTTGAGAAAGGCACAGAGTTCCCTGTCAAGCTTTAAATGACGTCGACGACATCTGGTCTGGAGAGCTTGGTACTTATCTTGTCCTTCTCAATCAAGCACTGTGTGGGTTGCTAGGATGAGGGAGGGGGAGGGAGAGCTGTTCTAATTCGCTAATTACTTTTCATAAACTATCTTCACTAAAAGGAAGAAAATTCTTATAAAGTAAAATATATAAAATGGCGGAAGCGTGAAGCTTACCACTAGTGATAGAGAATTATGATCAAGAAAGACAGATAGAAATACAGATATTCAGAAAACGCCGACGTGTACACATAATATCATTAAGATAAATACATCAAGAAAGACAGATAGAAAAACACCGGTGTGTACACATAATATAATTAAATATTAAACATTGCACTTCTTATTCAATGTCCACAAAGTTTTGATCTTGGACCATTTCTCTTTATTTCCCGCGCTCATCTCTTAGCAGTATTATCACTCACAATCGTGTTTTCAGCAGTCATGTTCTCAAGACTGTCAGGGCCATATCTAGACCCAAAGGAAATTGTTTCTGCAACTCAAAGCACAAAGAAGTGCTTCTCAAGTTAAGTCTTGAGAGTGGGAGAATGTTGTTACAAGTTGCTAGACAATGTTGTGGGAGAATGTTGTTACAAGTTGCTAGACAATGAGTAAAAATCATCTGCAAACGAATAAGAATACAACTCAAGTCAGACTTGTTGCTTTCAATTTCTGAAGCCTCAACTTTCGTTAAATCATTAATATTCAGACACTCCTTTGAAATAAGTCACTACAAAATGGTGGTTGCGTTCTTGACAAGTCAGTTTCCCTCGCACTGCAACAGCCCCTGTCCTACACACAAGACATCGTCACCTAAACACTTTCAGGACAGCGTTAAACACTTTCAGGACAGCGTTACCTAAACACTTTCAGGACAGCGTTATCTAAACACTTTCAGGACAGCGTTACCTAAACACTTTCAGGACAGCGTTATCTAAACACTTTCAGGACAGCGTTACCTAAACACTTTCAGGACAGCGTTACCTAAACACTTTCAGGACAGCATTACTTAGACATTTGCAAGACAGCGTTACCTAAACACTTTCAGGACAGCATTACTTAGACATTTGCAAGACAGCGTCGCATAGACACTGACACCTCTGGGCACCCTTCACGTATTATTTATTAAATAATAGCACATAATTAATCGAGAGTCTTAATGTATGGGTATTAATAATTTTCCCACAACACCAACATGTCTCTCACTTGGCGGATTATAAGGGTGTCGTAAAACTCTACTCTTTACACAATAATCAGATTGACGTTTATCTGTCACATAATGTTTCTGCACGTGGAAACTTCTTAATAAAGGAGTAATAAAAATCCGTCTTTTATTTATATTTGAGCCCCCATCCACCCACTATTACTCTAACATATGGTTTTAAAGTATGTGCTAGTAAGTTAATAAATTTAACAATCAAATAAACAACATGAATATAATCAAAAGATCATTAACATTTAAATTACTTCACGAAAATGTTTGATTAAACTCATTCAGTTAGCATAGACATCAGCAGTCAAATTAGCATATATAAATAATAAAGTTCATAGATATGGTTCCCTCTGTGTCTCGTTATCTTATTGGTCAAGAAGGACTGTGCTCACTCTGTCTCATTAACTTATTGGTCAAGGAGGAATGTATGTGTTCACTCTGTCTCATTATCTTATTGGTCAAGCTCTATGTCTCATTATCTTATTGATAAAAAAAATAATGTGTTCACTCGTCAAGCTCTATGTCTCAACTTATTGGTCAAGGAGGAATGTATGTGTTCACTCTGTCTCATTATCTTATTGGTCAAGAAGGAATGTGAGTTTTTGTTTCCACTTGATAGTATTAGTCAAGGATTCTATAAAGTGAGTTTTTGTTTCCACTTGATAGTATTAGTCAAGGATTCTATAATGTGAGTTTTTGTTTCCACTTGATAGTATTAGTCAAGGATTCTATAAAGTGAGTTTTTGTTTCTACTTGATAGTATTAGTCAAGGATTCTATAAAACACCTGACCGTCGCTGAATGTGTGGATTGCCATGTCGGTATATTAACTGATAAAATAATGAATCCCATCGCTATGCCAGACACTGGAACAGTTGGTTCTGTTGCCATATTGGCACATGTAGGACACAGAGAGATAGTAAGGTTTTTCATATTGTTACATCTAGGACACAGTGAGATAGTAGGGTTTTTTCATATTGTTACATCTAGGACACAGTGAGATAGTAGGGTTTTTCATATTGTTACATGTAGGACACAGTGAGCAGGGTAGTAGGGTTTTTTCATATTGTTACGTTACTTCTTTTTTCTTGAACGAATCCTACTTTAAATGAAACAATCCGAACCTATGCCAAGCATACGTTGTAGAACCATAGGTAGTAGACTAATGAAATTCTAAATTAAGCGAATCCAGAACAGTTTCAAAAACCCTACTTTTCTGCCTCTTCCAAAAGGTAATATGGCTTTCTTTAAACAAATAAGCTTTACTTCAATTGTGCAGAACCAGCACGTTATTATTTAATATTTCAACTATGTATAAATAGTACATTATTATTAATTATTTCAGTTGTGTATGTAATGAACAGTACATTATTATTTCAACTGAGTATGAACAATACATTTTCCCTAGTACGCATACTTAGTAGGCTTTCAAAAGGCCTAGCAATATTTTATAGGTATTTAACTTTTTTATCGGGCATTAGTACATTTTTTTTTTTTTAAAGAAGGGACATAAGCCATTCTAACGAAGCAATGTTTAGATAAGTAACGGTTTCTTTTCTTTTTATAAATTAAACGTCTGTTGTGTATATGCGTGTGTTGTCTATATGTGCGTGTATTCGTTTACGTGTGACTTGAGCTCGCAGCCCTGTATGTGTGAGTGCGCGGAGCCATAATTCAGTCCCATTTGTTTTTTAAGTTCCGGCATCAAATTGTTTCTACACATCTCGCCATGTTTTCTCAACATTTCCCCTGGAGCGCACTCCACCTTATGTTTGGTGTTGTGACGACAAGTACCCGCCGACGACTTGTTTTGTAAACATGGATTCCGCACGGATAAAACATATGGTACTTTCAACCACACAAAAAAATCCGTCATACTAGTTTGAAGATAGGAGAGTATGGGAGCTTTACATGAAATGGTGTTTCTAAGTGTGTCTATATTCTGTGTAATGGGAGATGTTTGTTTGCTTTAAAGCCTGTATTTTATGTCTATATTCTGTGTAATGGGAGATGTTTGTTTTAAAGCCTGTATTTTATGTCTATATTCTGTGTAATGGGGGATATTTGTTTGTTTTAAAGCCTGTATTTTATGTCTATATTCTGTGTAATGGGAGATGTTTGTTTTAAAGCCTGTATTTTATGTCTATATTCTGTGTAATGGGGGATATTTGTTTGTTTTAAAGCCTGTATTTTATGTCTATATTCTGTGTAATGGGAGATGTTTGTTTTAAAGCCTGTATTTTATGTCTATATTCTGTTTAATGGGAGATGCTTGTTTGTTTTAAAGCCTGTATTTTGTGTCTATATTCTGTGTAATGGGAAATATTTGTTTTAAAACCTGTATTTTATGTCTATATTCTGTGTAATGGGAGATGTTTGTTTTAAAGCCTGTATTTTATGTCTATATTCTGTTTAATGGGAGATGCTTGTTTGTTTTAAAGCCTGTATTTTGTGTCTATATTCTCTGTAATGGAAGATGCTTGTTTGTTTTTAAGCCCGTAAGTACTTAAGTAAAGATCTTTTCTGTACAACTAGATTTAGTGTACATATAGAGGGGTCTGGATAACAAATGGCATGAGGCCAAGAGTGACAAAAGGGACATAACATTGATTTAACTAAACCAGTAAGAACTTTATTGCAAAATGTTGCATCAAAAATATTCTTTTCTTTCTATTGTCTAGCTGTTTCCAGTTTGCATTAGGTGTGTATCATTAATTGCATTTTTTGTTGTTTTATGTACAAACTAAATTTCATTTCTATTAGGTATGATTAAAAATATAACTAACTTTAATATGGATTTGTAAAATGAGAATTATGTTTAATTCATTGTAGACAACATTTAATTGAAATTCATTGGATTTACTGCAGTCCTTAGATGTAATTTAGGCTGCTTGGAGCCAAGATGAGATTTCTTTTGGTGTCATATGGTACTGACATATGTATGCAATGCAGAGTAATTTAGTTCATGTTACTGACACATGTATGCAATGCAGAGTAATTTAGTTTGTGTGACTGACACATGTATACAATGCAATTTATTCCATGTGACTAACACATGTATGCAAGGCAGAGTAATTTAGTCCATGTAAATGACACAACTTGCTTAACATATATAAAATGTGAGAGTATTTAGTCCATATAAACGACAGATTGCTTAAAATATATGCAATGTAGAGTATTTAGTCCATGTAATAGATACAGGTTGCAAAATATATGCAAAGTACTTAATCTATGTAAATGACAGGTTACCCAAATTATATAGCAATATGGAATGAAGAGTAATCCATACAAATGACACAGGTTAATTAATATATATATATGCAATTAGAATATTAGTCCATGTCATTAACACAGATTGCTTAACGTGTGCAATTTTGAGTATTTAGTCCAAGTAAATAACACGCGCTGCACCATTTGTATCCATTGCTATATGTAATGACTGTGACATAACTTAGGGTACCCCATATTGTAAGCAATGCCAGTTATTTAGTCCATATGACATTACAGGGTATCCCACATGTATCCCATTCTGAGTATTGAGACTTGACACAGGGTGCTCCGTTACTATGCATATTCAAAAAAACTTAATCAAGTGTCAAGTATGATTACAGTCTCAACTTACATGAAATTACATTTTTTTTAAGACTTATACATATCAATCAAGATGGACAAAATGCTCATTTATTTAAGTAAATTCTACTTGTGTTGAATCTTGTTCTTCAGGTTTTCAACAGAAAAATAACTGACACTTAATTTCATAAGTTTTTCAAGAAGCAAATCTATAAGTTTCACAATCAATAGAGAAACAATCTCTTCAAAAGATTCAGAAAAACAGGAGTTTCCATAAATAATCTTTTGACAAAGGTTCAGAAAAACAGGAGTGTTTCAATAGACAAAATCTCTTGACAAAGGACAAAGGTTCAGAAAAACTTAAATGCTTCAATAGAAAAGTGACCTCTTGACAAAGATTTGTCAAAATAGGAGTGTTTCATCATAGAGAGTTGTAAAAGTGATAAGTATTACAATATTATTCTTGCATTCTTTATATCCAATATAAATAATGCTGGAATGAGCTAATAATTTCTGTGTTCACTCTTCTATATTTTTTTGTTATCTACTCATATGTTAGTATCCCATATTTCAGGTGCAATGATTGTCAGTTCACTATCTTTCAGTGAGCCATGATAGCAAATTCTAATAGAACTCTAATGTAATTTTAATTTTAAAAATAAACCCATTGAAAAAAAACTGCAAAATAGAAAGTAAAATTATTCTTGTGTGCATTTTGACTTTATTTTAGCACTTCTTGATAGTCTATGTCAAACTTTGTAAAAATCATTTATAATATAAACTACTGTAGCTGCAGCACTTAAAAAGTTATAAATAGTTATGGTGAAAACCACTATTTGTTGGGGTTTGTTAAACAGATGCAACTAGGCCAGCTTTGAATCTGGCTAAAAGTAAAAGACAACTTTAAAAATAAATAGAAATGTAAATATTAATTTTTCTAACATATTTGTTCATGTAATCAGCAGCTAACTTCTCCTGTGTGTATCTAGTTTAGTCACCAGACAGAGCGAACACACAGGTCACCAGACAGAGCAAACACACAGTAGGTCACAAAGAGCTAAAATGGGGGATTCAAACTTTCACCGCTTTTAGTAACAGAGTACTATTTACTAACAGATGGCTAATGACCCATTTTAGAATAAGATGTTATTTACTAGAGCAGCTTTTCAAACTTAGTGTGTTTACCAACCCCTTTTCAAGATGTATTTTATCAAGATTACCCCTGAACACATCTCTCCAAAGATGTAATTAAAATGTATTTATTGCATTTAATAATTTATTTTCTTACAAACCCTCTTGAAATCCTTTCATACCATTTCAGGCTGTGGGCTACTTCATTCATTCTTTTTCCATTTGAGACAAAATAATAATTTATGAAAATCAGCTTGCTCAAACTTTTGTGCAATCTCACAAATGGGCAACCATTAATATAAATGAAACAAATTTGATGACACTTACCTTAGTGTGGTAGTGATTTTGTAATATTTTGATGTTATGTTTGTATTGTTTGTAGTATTTTGAGTGATTTTGTAGTGAAAGTTTTGTAGAAACATGATAAATGCTATTTATAGAGTTGATGTATTGTGACAGTGATTTTTAATATGAATTGGTTGGGCTTTGCTAATTTCATTTTTCTCTTTTACCTGAATACAAAAGATAATTATTTTAACAGAGAAATGTATCATGTTTTGTAATGTAACTGTTAATTTCATTATTTAATTTTATATATTTATTACTAAGTTATTACTTACTTTAAAAATTATATTAAATTTATTAGACTAATTGACTAAATTAAACTGCGCATAACAATATATTTCTGATTATCTTATTTAGTGTTTAAAAAAATGGATGAATTTTACTTTTTTCTGATACTATAAAAGTATAATTATGATAACCACTAAGTATAAAGATTATCCACATATCCAAAAAACTAATCCAAAATTGTCCTTTTATTCAAATTATAAATTAATGATAATATGTTTTAATGTGAATTACATTATTATAGTGCTCAGGCATGCATGTGTGGATAATATGTATTTTATTATCACAAATGATGGGGAAAAAATTCAAGCTTGCAATAAACAAATCTTTCTGAATAAAGTATTTAATTACATTAACAACATGCATGCAACCAACATTAGTTATCAAAAGAAGGAAAGAAATTTGTAGCATTATGCTAAATGTACATTGCAAAATCTCTTAACCTTAATCCAGAATTTAGACCAGGATTTGTAATATAATGCAATTTGAAAGCTTCAACAGTGACCACAGGATATACATGTAAAGGAATCAATAGTTTCAGTCATCCTTGACTAAATTTTACTCATCTGGCTATAAATCTTCTGCAATAAATCACTTTAAGCAGATGTTAATTGGAATCACAAACATTTCAAGATCATATTTCCAAGTTGAAATGTCAAGGCCACTCCAAACAAGAAGAATATATTGTTTTTAATCTTGCCAATCAACTGAAATGTGCACAATGTTTAAAGCTAATTTTATTTCTAAACTCACAAGTGATATAGTCATTCATGTCACAATCATTCATTTGCATATCAGAGTTTTGCAACCATTCATGTACAACAATACTTGAAGGCAGTGTGATATGATTCATTAGGTACATTAGGAAATGAAATCAGAAAAATCCAGAAATCCAAATAGCTCAGTTCTCAAGCTTTCTAAAAAAGATTTTCATTACTGCCAAAAATTCATTCATTCAAATTAACCAGTGAACCCTTTCATTTGTGACATACTATACACATTTATTTTGATCCACAGTATAAATCCATAGGATCTTAGCCAACGAATGCACATATTTAATATTACATCACAGAAGGAACTTAAATTTATATATGTACCCATCAGAAATTTTACTTGCCATAAAACAAAAATGTTAATCAAATGCATTCCAAGACAAATTCAAATGAAATTATTTTTTTTTATACAGAAGACTAAGCATGAGAACAATGCATAAAAAAAACCCATGAAGCAAAAATGTATGTCAGTAACAAGTAAAAACTTATAGATTCCAATAAAATATGCATTCAGTTTGTTTCTCAATCTATTTAGCCATTACAGGCTCAAATTTTGTCCCAATTCATGAAAAACAATTTCCCCCAAGTGACCCAATGAAATATAAATATACACAGAACAGAATATTCACAAGAAAGTCAAAATTATTTATAAAATCTTTCAATTCTTTCACATCATTCACATTACAGCCAAATCATGCTTTCTTAATTTTTTTTTCTTTTTGAACAGATTTCTAATTTAACATACTGATGATTCCATATTTCTGTCTACGTGGCAACCAGAGCAAATAAATTCTTTTCCCCTTAGATGATACTTTGAGTGTTCTGAATTATTATTTAAAGTCTGTCTTTATAATGTGTACATACATATGCTTTGCCAGTTAGTTAAAAACTATTACACAAATCAGAATCTAAACCAGATATGACGTGAAAAGACAGGGACATAAACCTCATTTAAAAGAGTTCCAAATTTCATGAACTTTTCAACAGTCTGGACAACAGGCAATTTGAATTTCTACATCATACTGCTTTCACATTAAGGTTTTGTATATTCATCGAATCTGAAGCATATTATTCTAATTGTATTTTGTAAAAATTGAGACGGCTTCTAAATTATTTAAGATGGAATATATTTGTACTTCATTAGAATGATTTATTCTAACTAGTAAAAATAAATTACCATATTCAGTATTTACACAAAAACATGAAAATAGTGAATCAGATAAACCCTTTGGTACAATACCTAAACTGCACTCAATACAAAAATTAAAAAGAAAAAGAAATTAAAATAATAGTTTTTAATTTTTTAAAAACTTTATTATTATTATAATACTTAGAGATTGGGGGAAACAGAGGGACCTACTAAAGTATATGCTGTGCATAAATACCAACACAAAATCAGATGACTGTCAAAATGCAAAGGTATGCAATACCCTCAGTATTATCAGTCTGTTTTCTCAAATAATTAGCAAAGTCCACTGGTCCCTTCTAGTCTTCTGCCATGTTGATAAGACTGTATCAGTGTTTATCACTGTACTACGACCATTTTAAGGACAGCTTTCTTTTAGTCTTCCAAAATATCATCATCTAGATTTACGTCCTGTAAACAAATATAAGACATGATAGCTATTTTCAGTATATCATAAATCAAAATAACATGACAAGAGTGGTGTTTTAAAAATATACTGTACGATACCAACATGAATAAAGGCAAGACAACTGTGGTCAGTAATATAAACAAACTTACTGCAAGACAAAAGAGTTATCAGTAATGCCCAAAACAAACAGAAGACAAGGAAGTTGTGTTAAATTAAGAAATACATGGCACAAGAACTATTTCAAATAATAAACACACATATGACAAGAAAGTTTTAAAATATTACCACAAACAAATACATAACTGAATTATTTTAAATACCATAAAACAACTACACAACAAGAAAGCTGTTGTAAATAATCCTTTAAAACAAATACATAATGAGAGAGATTATTTTAAAATACCATAATGCTTAGACATTACAAGAGTTTGTGTATAGTATAAAAGTAAAACTTTTTCAAATTAACATAATACAATAATATTATAATTATTATTTTATTTTTAATATTAATATCTAATTCAGATATATTTACGTTTTACACTGACAACAGATCTAACAGTATTTAGTTTCATAGGAAAATTAGTTCAGCTATATTTAGGTTGTTTCTGTTCTTTTTTTATTTGTTCTATATTTCATATTTATTAAATCAAATGTAAACACCACTCAGAACTTTAAGATATATGAAATTCTAAACATGAGTATATTATTTACTATAATTACTTTTTATAATTTGATCCAATTAAGAAACAAAACCAAGAGAACATTTATACACTTATCTTGGGATGGTTACAAAGTCAGTTAATTTAAAATAAATAAAATGCACAATTAAAAATGCCAATTGCTAGAACGCAATCTGAAATGTCAAGGTTGCTGGTCCAAGATTGCCCTCAAAAGCTACCTTTTATGGCTAAATGATCACTATAAGTGAGGACAATGAAAGATCAGTTTAAGTGTCAAGCACATGTATAAAAATTCCATAACAATAAACATATAGAAATGGCACACATGCTGGAATAGATCATCAAAATGTTAGCTTTAAGTTTAAAAATAAAAAAATTTAAAAGCAATAACTTTAATAGTTTTTAAAGAATTCAAGAAAATATATTAATTAATTATACAGAAACATACCAAAAAGCTGTGAAATGATTGTGTCATAGTTATGAAATAAACAATAAATATGGCAAGACAAAGAATATTATAAACTGTATGATAAATCTGGCCAGACAGCAATATTATAAACTCAATGAAGGTCATCCCAGTTTTCAAAAGAAGACCCTTGTCTCAGAAATAAAAGCTGGTGGCAAATGAAGTTACTGAAAATTATTGTAAATGAACTGTGGCATAAACCATTCAAAACTGATGTAAATTAACTATGGATGAAATCACTGATAAATCATATAAATCAGGGGTCTCCAAACTTTTCAGCCCGAGGGCCACATTAACTTTCAAACAGCAGTTCGGGGGCCAACTATACACTCAAGGTCCACATAAAAAAGAATCAAAATATGGATGTTGTTTTTAATTATTTATTTAATATTATTTTATTCAGTTATTATTTAATAACAAATTGATACACTACACATGAACACCTGTACTAGTGGGAATGGTGAAATTGTTTCCTGGATGCCAAAATAACAGACATTTCTGGCTTTAGATTTGATGTCCCTAACATCAACAGTGACCTGAGATTATCATCAGACAAGTTTGTTCTCAAATTGTTCTTAAAGTATTTTCATTCTTGAAAATGTTTGTTCACACAGGTATGTTGTTCCAAAGATTGAAAGGTACCTTGATGCAAAGGTTTTGCAAAGTATTCCTTGGGCAAAAGCTGGTAAAAATCCACCAGTCCTTCTTTGAACTTGTCCCTAAAGAGGTCATTTGCTTGCAACTCAATGGCTTTGTCTAATAGTCACGATTGACTGCTCGTATGCTATAGACTGGGTGTACTGGATACTAAGAATATGTCCAACTTAAGTAACAATCAGTGACTCATATCAATAACGCTCCTTTATTCCGAATCTGGGTCAGATTTGTTTGTTCCCTCTCAGCTCTCAGAGATTAGAGAGAGAAAAATTTAGCGGCAGTTGATCTTGGCAGGATACACATAAATTTCCATAATTTTTTTCCATAGACAAAAAGGTCTCCACGGGCCATAGTTTGGAGACCCCTGATATAAATTAATACTGGTAGGTCATGCATTTATGAGGCGGACACACAAGTCAATGACAATGTCAGTGCAAAGAACTCTGGAAAGCAGTGACAGAAAATACAAATAAGATGTGCATTAGCCTACTGCTAAAAAATTAATGTGACTAAGTAAGCAGTGACAAAATATTGTCTTCTCTATAGCACAAATGTGTATCCTTAAACAGAATTGTTATTAAATGAGCTGAGTTTCTTTCAAAGAAAGAACAACTGAGAATATAAGATGCACTTGCCAAATTACTGACTCCCTGCTCTTCTGTGTATGAGAGCAGAAATGACATCATTTCTTAATTGGCCATATATATGTGGAGGGTTTTAGATATAAGTATAGGAGTGGTACATTTTTAAAAGTAATCGAACCATGATCAAGCAAACATAAGCCCAACAAATATGGAATACATAT
Source organism: Sinotaia quadrata (assembly GCA_028829895.1). Taxonomy (NCBI): domain Eukaryota; kingdom Metazoa; phylum Mollusca; class Gastropoda; order Architaenioglossa; family Viviparidae; genus Sinotaia; species Sinotaia quadrata. Next base: position 58,178,185 of record CM054179.1, read on the forward strand.
TCAAAGATTAATATTCACAACTAAATGAACATGATCCTCAAAACGTGGAATATATTCACAGATTAGCAAGTCACAACTAAGAGAATATCCACTACAATGACTGTACAAAATTTAATGCAACTATCAAGACTTTGTACAGACAATTATCAATATCCCCCATACATCCAGCAAAAGTAAAATTGAAGCAAATATGTTTAAAAAGAAAGAACTAAAAAGAAAAGAAAAACCAACATTCCAGACTCTTTTAACTGGCATGTCTAGTCCATGTATTTGGAACTGTGATGTGTATAAATTTGGGTTTGACCCTTGCAGAGTGCAAACCTGCCACCCAAAGACTGAGTACAAGCCCACCACTCAAAGAGACAAAGTACAAGTCTAACCTCTCAAAGACAGAGTGCAAATATGCCAGTCAGAGTACAAGCCCGCCACTCAAACTCAAAGAGAAAGAGTACAAGTCTGCCACTTAAAGACAAGCTGTCACCCAAAGACTGAGTGCAAGTCACCATTCAAAGAGAAAGAGTACAAGCTGTCACCCAAAGACTGAGTGCAAGTCACCATTCAAAGAGAAAGAGTACAAGCTGTCACCCAAAGACTGAGTGCAAGTCACCATTCAAAGAGAAAGAGTACAAGCCTGCTATTCAAAAATACAGTGTACAAATCCTTCTACTTCATATATGCTGTGTTGTTTAATTTTTCATCTATCATATTAAATTTATTTAATAAGATGTAAGCACTGGAAAGTTTACATCAAGGCACTAATTAACAGTGTTAGAATCTAGTACTATTCTAATAAATAAAATACTGGAATTGCACACCCTTTTAGTTTTACAGCTCTTTCACTTTAAAAACACACTTCTGTAATATAATATTAGTTTAAATAAATATAAAATTGTAATTCCCAACTGGATTCACACCACTGCAACAGGGCCGTTAGGCATGCTCATGCATTCAGCTGAGTGTTTTGATGCTGAGACATTGAATCTACATTTTCACATTTACTATGTGCAATAAATTTTTTGGTAATTAAATCCTCAAAAATCTCTACTGTAGTCCACAGTAACACATTTACTATGTGCAATAAATTTTTTGGTAATTAAATCCTCAAAAATGTCAACTATAGTCCATAGTATCACATTTACTATGTGCAATAAATTTTTGGTAATTAAATCCTCAAAAATCTCAATTGTAGTCCACAGTATCACATTTACTATGTGCAATAAATTTTTTGGTAATTAAATCCTCAAAAATGTCTATTGTAGTCCACAGTATCACACTTACTACGTGCAACTGATAGGTAAAAACTTATATATTTCTATTGTAGTCGAAGTATCACACTTACTACATGCAACTGATAGTTAACACTTACAAATTTGTATTGTACTTTGTAGTCCACAGCATCACATTTATTATGGGCACTGACAATTAAATACTCATAAACTTCTATTGTAGTACAGTGCCACATTTACTATATGTGCTCAGTTAAAAGCTCACATATCTGTGTCAGTTAATGAAATAGTAACTTCTACGTTCCAATAGCAATTCACAATACAGTCAGAGTAAGCTAAATAAATAAATGGTGTAATAATACACATCTATCTATGTAAATGATTTTATATAGTCACCATAGAAAGTAGTTATTCCGCAAAGTGCAAGATAATCAATGCCATTTAAAAATCATAATCATACAGAAGAAGCAAACTGTAGTATTTCACAAAACTAGTGCTATGATTCTAGAAAATGAGCTCTATATTCTGCAAAACTAGTTCAATGATTCAAGAACATTACTTCTGTAGTAAAATAATTACAGAATGAGTTCTGTATTCTACAAAACTAGTGCAATAATTATAGAATGAGTTTTGCATTTTACAAAACCAGTGCAATAATTATAGAATGAGTTTTGTAGAAAATACAAACCAGGCAATAATAATTATAGAACACTGTTTCACAAAACTAGTGCAATAATTCTAGAAAATTATCTCTGTATTTCACAAAACTAGTACAATAATTCTAGAAAATTATCTCTGTATTTCACAAAACTAGTACAATAATTCTAGAAAATTATCTCTGTATTTCACAAAACTAGTACAATAATTCTAGAAAATTATCTCTGTATTTCACAAATCTAGTGCAATAATTCTAGAATGAGTTCTGTATCGTACAAGTCTAGTGCAATAAAAATTACAAAAGTGCAGTTTTATCTTTAATTTTATGCTTCATTGCAATAAAAAATTATACCACCAGAATTTTATAGTTTCTCTCTCTCAAGACCATAACTATTACTAATATCAGATATTAAAGTATGAATCAGCAGTGCAGATAAGTCTCAAGACCATAACAATTACATACGACATTAAAGTATGAAGTCAGCAGTGGAGATATGTGTCTCAAGACCATAACTATTACTAATATCGGATATTAAAGTATGAAGTCAGCAGTGGAGATAAGTGTCTCAAGACCATAACTATTACTAATATCGGATATTAAAGTATGAAGTCAGCAGTGGAGATAAGTGTCTCAAGACCATAACTATTACTAATATCGGATATTAAAGTATGAAGTCAGCAGTAGAGATATGTGTCTCAAGACCATAACTATTACTAATATCAGACATTAAAGTATGAAGTCAGCAGTGGAGATAAGTGTCTCAAGACCATAACTATTACTAATATCAGACATTAAAGTATGAAGTCAGCAGCGGAGATAAGTGGCACAAGTGGCAGGTTATTATTTTAATCTTCAAAAGTTAAAGGGGCTTGAATCACAATCCAAATACGCCATATCCAAAAAAGTGTTAGTGACCATTCCCTCATTTCTACAACTACACAGCCACCAATCTTACCTCTTCAGCATCCAAAGCCTTTCAGAATCACAAGATGAAAAGAAAAGAAGCTTAAAATGACAAATATATAGTGTTTCTTTATTGTAGTATATCTTAGAAATTGCAAGATGAAAAGAAAAGACACTTGATAAATATATAGTTTCTTTATAAATGAGAGTTATATATCTTGTACAAGACAAGAAAATCAAAATAAAAGAAGCTTAAGATGAAAAATATAGTTTCTTTATTGATGAGACATGTATACCTTATACAAGAAAATCAAAAGAGTAAAAGAAAGGCTGCTTAAAATAATAAATTTATAGCGTTTGATAAGAAATATATTCAAGAAAATCAAAAGATAAAAAGAAAAGCAGATTAAAATGACAAAGTTTCTTTAATGTTATGAAATGTGCAACTTATAAAAGAACCAGCATTACAACAGTAATGTTTTTATTTCGTTTTTTAACAAAATATTTACAGTAATATTCTTATTTTAGATTTTCCTTTTCTAAAAATTGAAAATAGAAAGAGTAAGCTCTTTCGTAATTAATTAAAACTTGGTCAAAAGAGACAAACTTTATTATAAAACATTATTTTTTCCCTGAATTACTGATGCTCTTGGGATGTGTGTGTGCGGGGGAGGGGAGAGGGAGGATGCAACCAAACCCTCTCTTAAATATGTACTTACTGAAGTGTCAATGTCATCCTCAATTTCTACATTTTCAAGATCTAACTCCAATTCTTTTTCAATATCTTCCATTGTTTGCTCTTTTGTGACTTCAACCTTTAAAACTTTTACTGGTGCCACTGGTGATGGTGGTGTAGGGAGAGCTGAGGCAGGTGGGACAAAGGCAGAAGCAGGAGTGGGCATGGTTGCTGGGTGTGCTTGTATTGGCTGTACAAAAAAAGGAGAACAAATAAATAAGTCTAAAAATTACTACAAAGCAATTAGAGACTTAGACTATGTGCTTGCAATGGCTGTACAAAGAAAAAAATGGAAAAGTAAATGTAAAAAAAACATTCCTTGAAGAAATTAGAGATGGTTGCAAATTAAATGTCTAAAATATATTCCTTAAAGAAACTAGAGATATGGGTTGCTGGGTGTGCTTACAATGGCTGGAGTGACAAGAACACAAAGATACGGTGGAACTCGTTTCATTTATATTGTTTGCAACCAGAGAAATTATTCAAATTAAGCTGCACTAAACATAGTCTGAATTAGTAAAAATTATACATAGAGTATTTATATAAAGAAAGAACAAGTTGGGACTTTATGATATGTAAGATGTAATCAGAAATTCAAATTATCCATGTTGAAATCAAGGGGTCATTGTAATGTTAAACTATAACAAAGAAGTCATTAGAAGCTTGTGATGGCTGTACAAAGAAAAAAAAAAAACAATAAATAATTTTAAAACAAGGGGGACACATTAAATATTTCTAACATGTTACAGAGAAGATATTGAGGATCATGTGATAGGTGTGCTCATTATGTCTCTACAAGAAAAGGAGAGAAAAAATAAATAATTTTAAAACATTATACACATTAGAGGCTTGACTTATAAGTGTGCTCGTGATGACTGTACACAAAGGAGAAAAAATAAATAATTCTAAAACATTATACACAACACTTTAGAGGCTTGACTCATGATGACTGTACACAATGGAGAAAAAATAAATAATTCTAAAACATACAGAACACTTTAGAGGCTTGACTTATAAGTGTGCTCATGATGAATGTACAAAATGGAGAAAAAATAAATAATCTTAACACTATACAAAGAGGACACTAGAGACTTGACAGCTAGATTGGTTTGTGTCGGCTGTACAAATATAAAAAGAGAAAATATAAGTAATTCTAAAATATCACACATTTAGAGGTTAGGGTGCTAGGTGTGCATATGACAACTATACAAAATGGAGAAAAATAAACATTTCTAACCTATTAGTATTAAAGAGAAGATTTAGAAGCTTGTTGCTGCAAAGGCGGAAAATAAATAATTCTAACATATTAACAGAATATATTAGAAGTCTGACTGCAAGGTGTAATTGTGACAAATGGGGAAAATAATTCTAAAACAATACAGAGAAGAAATACAGGTTTAGTTGTGTGAGGGCTGTATAAAAAGGGGGCAGAAATAATTCTAAAACAATACAGAGAAGAAATGCAAGATGTACAGTTGATGGCAGTACAAAGAAAAAAAAGACTACCTTGACTAATTTACTGTAATTTTCTTTATGATAGTATTTTTTGACTGGTATAGGCATGGCCCACTACCATGAAATAAGTCTCCAGTCACTTTTCTGATGAAAAACTGATACAAGCGAAACTAAAAGAAAAATGCTTGTTAACCCACTTGATGGCAGAGGGCCATAGACATGCCTATATATATAATATAGCTAAATATAGCTAGACAATATATGATTAGTACTTACGCATGCTTATTGTTACTAATGTTTAAGTCATTCAAAATGAGCCAATCAGTGTGAAGCAAATATGTGTTTCAGTAGCTGATAAAAAAACTGCTCAGTTGATTCCCCTGTCTTTTAAAATTCTACAAAATATTCCAACTTTGGCAGTTTATTATCATCCACTAGTTGTTCATTTGAATATTTAAAAAAAATGTTTGTCCAATGCCTTTCTAGTGCTCTCCTATTTGATAACACTTTTAAATTTATGAGAGGTACACTAGATAAGCTGCAATCATCCCTATTTTGTGACACCAGTAAATCAGAAAATAGGTTAATAGGTAACCTTGAAGCCAAACATCACTTATCCTTAAAGATCATCATCACAGTTATATTACTTTCCTCTTTGATGTGTTTTCTATTCTACAACAGGTTCAATTATCATATAGTTAGTCTTAACAGTTCTGCCCAAACCCATTATCTTCAGCTATGATACTTTATATACAGGACAGTAAAGTTAAAATACTCTAAGGTAAGATTAAAATTAAAGTAAATTTAAAATATGTGAAAGAAAAAATGTTAATGACTACACTCACTTCAGTATTTGGTGCTGCATCTGTAAATTCATCATTATCATCATTGTCATCTTTCTCTTGTGGGATGTAAACAAAGTCACCAACCTCTTCTGCTTGGTGCATTTCTTCTATCACATTACGCTCAGAAATGGGCTGCAGAGAGAAAAATAAATAATCCTGATATGGGCAAACTCTAACTCTTAGTTAGAATGTAGGGGATGCTTCCGGCTTCCGCCGCTTTTGCATTTGGAGGGGGGGGAACTCTAACTCATCCTTCAATCAATACTAAATAAGCCCAGTAGAGAGCCAAATAAGGAGGAAAATAAAATAAATATAGGCATGACAACAAGTGCTCTTGGTCAGAAATGCTCTGAGAAAATAAGGGTTTTAAACAAAAATGAAAAAACTACATGACAGTAACTGCTCAAGGCCAGAAATGTCCTACTCAGTTTATAATGATCATAGAATAAGACAAAACAAAAGATATAAGTTGACATGACAGTAACTGCTCATAGTCAGAATTGTCCTATTTGGTTTATAATGATGACAGAATAAGAGTTTTAAGACATAAAAAATATATATTTATATGGCAATATTTTTCTTGACCCAAAATATCTGATATTGTATGTAATAGTTAGCAATAATTTAAGATACAAAACAATACCAGCAGATAATAAACATGACAAAAACCAATCATAGTCTGAAAAATCTGGTATGGTTTATAATGTTGAGAGAATGACAGTTTAAGATAGAAAACAAAAAGATATTCCAAAAGAAAGACCCCCCACTGTAGAAATTGGCTTGATTTGTAATGCCGAGAAAAGAACAACAGTTTAAGAAATTATTTATTAATAGTACTGAAGTAGCTTATTAAAGATATAAGTAATTTCATGGAATATGGAATCATGGAATACGGAAGCAACAGGTAATTTTTGTCACTGGATAATGAATATATTAATTTGGTATAAAAGCATTTTTTTATTATTCCCACAATTCTTGATTATTTAAACATTTCCATACTCAAATCCTTAATTCTCAATTATTTCCTTTATTCTAAATTTGTACTTTATTCTAGAGAAAAGTCATATTAATTTTCTAATTCCTTTTTTGTTTTCTTTGAGGATTTTTAATTATATAATTTGTCGATAACAAGTTTTTCTATATCTATATACTGTTTGATGACTATGCCACACTAGTTATTGGTTATGATTTATTATTGTTAATTAATCACACACAACTGATGCCATACGTTTGACTCTATTATCCAACAGAATGGATGACTGACTGTTTAGGACACTCAGTCTCTGTCAGAACATTATAAATGATGAGACATTCTCACACATTTGCCTCATGGTTATCACTAAGCAAAGCTTCCAGTGGACAAAGATTGTATAAGAGCAAATTAAAAGGTTGTCAGCACTGGATCATTCAGAATTTTGCTTCATAAACTGCAGACTTTGGAGGACTGAGGGTAGCAATGTATTCTCAGAGGTCATTTGTGAACCTCCTCCTCCCCTCCTACCTCCCACTCAAGATTGGACATGATCAAAAGTTCGCAAATCAGATAAGTGATTTCAGCTGGGTAATGCTTGAGACTCTTGTAGAGAGATTTGGGAGTCTTATTCCCTACATTTATCAATGGTTTGGCTCCAGACTGAGAAATTTGGGAGACGTGCCTGTATTTACCATTTAAAGGATGGTGAGGCTGAAGACTGTCCCAGAGTGATCTGTGAGCCTTACTCTCTGCATTTACCATTTCAAGAAGGATGCTGTTATATCTATCCAAATAGCAACCAAATCTGCATAGTGACCAACATCATAGAAACTCAATAATGTTAGTAAATTTATTCATAAAATATGCCATAAAATTTGGGGTAATTAAATATCCCTGCTAGTTAAAATGTCTTAAGCATCTAAAGAATCAATTAAAATTTAAATAGAAACATTCTAAAATTGACAAAAGGGGGTTGTAAATGTGAGAAAGTAAATAGCATACATAAAGAAAAAAGGTGAAGAAAAAGACTGCAATCTAATCGTTAAGATTTTGAAAAGATTGCATTATCCACTAGCTAAATTAGAGGGAAATTTCAATTTGACAGAATTAGCATGACATACTGTGATAGAAGAGTATGCTGACGCAGGAATAGGCTGGTGCCGCTGGTTTGCAAGGAACTGCTCTGCTTTAAAAGTGTTGCGCAGGCCAGGAAAAAGATTCTCATACTCAGTAGGATCCGCTAGAGAATCAGCTGCCTTTTTGTTGATTGTAGCTAGGCTTTGTCGCCAAAGACCCACAACTCTGGGCGAACAAAAAAACAAAAAAAATCACTTGAAACTATACTGCACAACCAGTTAGGAAATAAAATCTTATGCAAAATACTGTTTTGCCAGATTTAGAATATCTTGTTTAGTTTTTATTTTATTATGCTGTGTAAAGAACAAAGCTCACCCACCCATCCCCCATTTTTTTAATTTTCTTTTGCTAGGGCACAGATAATTATTCTTTCTGTGACATTCTGATTGGTATTTTTGTTCGTGGCGCTTTTTGTTCACTTGTGGTTTTTCGTCTTCAACTTGATTTATTTCTGAAAGCCTTTTCTAACTCTTCTTCGATGCCAACAATTTCGCACTCTGCATCTGTCATCTTTTCCACAAAGAGATAATTAATGGATGTTTCATCAGCACAAAGTTTCGGTAACTGTCTATAATGTACCACTTAAAAATTAATGTAGGTTAGCTAACTGATTCAACACTAACCCTACCTATGAACATACTAATAACTAGTTTTAATGCATTTAATTAAACAGATAAAATCTGTTATGAATACTATAAATAGTGGATGATAAGGCAATGTTCCAATCTGAAATGAGTGTCAACCACCGAAACATCCAGGTACACTTCCGAGCACCGATTGTGTTTTGACAGATACAATTGGTCAACTGGAGAAGCAAACTACTAATGATTATTTTAATATATTTGATGGCAAATTTGTTATATGGCACCCGCTAGTGTTTTACATAACGACTATCATTAACTGACATGGGCAGCCAACCAACACCGAGAGTAATTGTGTATGATCAAGCAGGCTTTTCGTCCTGTCACAAGTGATTAGAAAATTATCGAATTTGAAAGCAGAAAATCGCTTCCATAAGCAAAAAATTAGAGATAAGACCAGATTCTTCTGCTCAAAACAGAAAGTAGGCAGGTTTGTAGATACCTAAATTTTATTACTTTTCTCAGACTATTTTGACATCTTACTAATTTTCCAGACCTTTTCCAGGCCTGGAAGAGCTAAAATCAAATTCCAGACTTTTTCCAGAATTCAAGACCTGCACAGGAACCCTTTGGAATAATCTGAAAATGATGTGACAATTCAAATGTTTCAATAATGTACATAAACTACCAGGACAATATTATTTCTTAGTTTTCACAAAATAAATAAATCATAATAGATCAAATTCAAAATGATTCTGCAGATTCTCGTTGTCAGATTGGCATAAAGATGGTAAAAATAGGCTGGTTTTTTTTTTTTTAAAAATAGCAATAATGTAGTGACAGAGTAATGCTGCAGCAATATCAAATATTTTAAGAAGAAAATAAGAATTTTAACTTACGAGATTTTTTAAATCTCACCTTGAAATTTGACTTGGTAAATAAGTCCGTGCAAAAAATGCAGCCTCTGGTAATCGATTTGTTGAAATGAGAATTTCAAGACATTGTTCACACCTGTCAGACATAATAGTACTGATAGTATTATAGACACTGTTCACACCTGTCAGACATAACAGTATTGATAGTATCATATTGTTCACACCCATGAGACAAAAATGCTAACAGTATCACTAATGTTTACACCTGTCAGATATAATAGTGTTAACAGTATCATAGATATTGTTCATATCTGTCAGATACAACAATGCTAACTGTATCACTGTCAGACATCACAGTGTTAACTTATCATAGGCATTGTTCACATCTGTCAAACAAAAGTATTAACAGTATCACAGAAACTGTTCACACTTGTCAGACATAACAGGGTTAAAAGTAACATAATTGTAAAAGAAATATCTGTAAGAGGTATAAAACAAGATCTGCCTCTATCCTAAACAAAGATTACAAGTCTGGCACAGATTTACTGCTATAGCTGATTCTCAATTGCATGCATTAATGGGGAAGAATGATTATAGGTAAACTCAAATCAATAACAATAAACATTTGAAAATAAATCAATTCATTTTTCTAAGCTTTAGTAATGACTGTATTCACTATTCAAAAGCAAAACTGTATCCACCAACTAAATAAATAAGAAAGACTACCAGATAATCCACCCAAGTATAATCAATGAGCAGCTGTATTTGTAAAATGCTCATTCTATAAATTGCTCTCCATCCTTTGGGCAAAAGAATTTTCTGTCTGATTACAGTATACTGACTCAACAAAAACTACTCTCTATCCCTTTTGGCACTACATAATTCTCTCCATTCTTTTGACAAAATGCACAGAGATGGCAGCCTGCTACGTGCCGGCCATGGGTTGGTTATGCACTGAACAGCCGCTGTACCTAGATCTAATTATTTACGACATAGATCACCAATCACCATAGCTCACGCTCTTTCTTTTCGCTTGTGTTTGTTGTGCTCATTAACAAGTGTAGCATGTTATTGATGTTAATAAGACTTCAGTAAACAAACTTGTCAGTATTTTAACGTAAATAAATTAAATAATAACATTGTAATATTTCTAATATGGGGAAGACATCGTCTGTGTGGAGTCAAGCCAAGCGATTGGATAGTGACATGGCAAAATGCAATCTGTGTGATGAAATTCTATCGGCGAAGGGCGACTGAACTTGATGCCCTATTTTAAAATACGTTATTGTTGTTGACATTTTATTTAGTTTTAGTTTAGTTTATGTAATGATTGATAATATTAAAAATAAAAGTTTGCATCGTACATATAAAGATTATAACTAATAGTAAGTCACTAGATGCATACCATTGGCTATTGTGTAAAATAGAGCGCATGCTTAATGGTTAAGTAGCTTTGCGTTCAAAATCTGGACGGGGACCCGGGCAGCATTTTTGAAAAATTTGACAGCCCTACAAACGGCACATGTAGCAATTTATTTATGTGCACAGTAAATATAGTGAAGTTATGAATGCTATGGTTGGCAAGGGCCAAATGATGAGGAAATAGTTGAATCCATACAAATGACTGAATAACAAGAAAGAAAAAAGGACGAAGCAAACAGTACCACGCATGACTGAATAACAAAGACAAATGAAGAGGCAAATAGCTTGAGGTCAGACAAATGACTGAATAGCAGACAAGAGAAATATGAAGAGGCAAACAGATGAGGTCAGACAAATGACTGAATAAGAGACAAGAGAAATATGAAGAGGCAAACAGAAGAGGTCAGACAAATGACTGAATAACAAAGAGACAAAAAAAAAGATGAGGTGCTTAAAATACAAAGAAATAAAACAAACTTCCCAAAAAAATACTGCCACCTCAGCATAAAGTTAATATGTATAATTCACTGTTCAAAAGGATAGTTAAGTGTTTTAGAAATTAGGAAAGAATGACTGCATATATTTCTATGAAAAGAACTCATGTTTCTCCTATACAAAAACAGATAAAATGTACTTAGATGTGCCCTGTAGTCTATATACATCTTCATTTAATAAAGGGCAAAGTGCTCCTTACAGAAATGGCAAGTAGGGCTACAATCTCAAATGCTTCATAATCAACAGACTGGTAAAATCATATGCAACAATTTGGATTGTAAGACTCTGATCCACAATCAAAGATCTATGTAGAGTCATCCAGAAAGAACATCTGTATTGATGGTGACCATTTTTCTGTAGGATGAATAGCATTTTGTACAAGTGTTTAGGATAGAGTATTCAATGAATAGCATTTTGTACAGTGTTTAGGATAGAGTATTCAATGAATAGCATTTTGTACAAGTGTTTAGGATAGAGTATTCAATGAAAGTTACAAATACTTTTGACTCTATAGTGAATTGTTAAGTGTGTCAGAAACTAAGAATGTGAAAAAAATTACCACACCAAAAATATATTTCTTTGATAATTTGTATAATCATAAGCTGAAAGGCAAAAAGAGCATAAAATAGAGCACCCACCTTCCCAGGATAAAGTTTGAAAGAAAGGCGACATTATTTTGTCCTGCTGACTTGGCAGTAGCACCAAGACGAGATACCATTTCTGAGTTGCCAGCAGAACTAGCAAGCAACAGCAGCCCACCAAAGTCCTGAGCCTGATGTAAGCATTCCTGGGCAAGTCCAAACTCACATTTCCTAATGGCAAGCTCTGCAAGCTGCTTCCATTTCTGCTCAGACTGAAGTTAGAAAGAAGTTATGCTGTATTTCAATCAAATATAACTCAATTAACAAACAATCAACTTAATCAAAGACAGCTAAATTTTTTTTTCCAATTAAAAAAAATAATAGTCTTTTTATTAAAGTAGCAATTATAATTACTGTGTACCTATCTTTAATGTGAAGGTATAAAACTGTAATTAGACAGGTGTTGAGATCAATTAAAAAAAAGTAGCAATTATTTAATTATTATTTATATATTCTAAATTTGAAGGTTAGATACAAACAGCCTCAAGATGCAAATGGCTAAATTCTGCAAGCTGTTACTCAGTATTTCCATAATCTGCATTCTATCAATTTTGGTGTTTTGGTGGCTTTTTTGAAGTAAAGCAAGAAACTTATTTAATACTTAGGGAGAAAATGAAAAAGTATCCATTTAATGAAAGTAATAGTGAATATGTATGCAGCAACCTTCCAAAATTTGTAAGCCATGCAAGTCCCAATACTTCCAAGTAAAATGTAAATTCACCTTTGCATAAATCTTCAATACTGCAAGCTCTCTATTTTATATCTCTCAAATCTGCAGAACCCAGCATCTCGAGAAATAATTACTCAATATTTCTCTTGTATATATATATGGCCAACAACAATAAAATTATAATCTATATAAACTAGTAAATTCAATGTGGCTGCTAGAAATCCTGGGATACAGGAGACTGGACCTCAATTTGAAACAGGAAATATGTTTGGCATAAAACATTTCCATACAATAAAGAAATCCATTTGCATATACTTGTTGACAATTCTACTTTTCCTGAAGAATCTATTTGTCAAGCATTATAGGTTAAACTGTCAATTTTAAGTTTAAACACATTCTTATAATTCAAATTAAAAGTCTGACCTTTGTTATGAACACCTGAGTCAGTCATGCACAAACATATACAAACCACCAAAAATTAAAAATTAAAAAAGATATTTAACTAGAAGCCATCACATAACACTTGCTTCACATCTATATGTAATGCTTTAATAGGTCAAGCTCTACAGTTGTGCAAGGGAAATTTTCAGGTATTTTGATTTAAATTTTAAACTGTAATAAAAATAAATATGTATCAATAGTATAATTTTACATTAGTTTATGAACATCAGTACTTTTTCATACTCTAAACAAAGTCAAAAATAAGAATGGAATGGGGTGGGATAATCACTGCCATAGTACTCATTACTTGCACCATTTGGGGGGAAATCCTATATCTCATAACAGTATATATATTTGCTGTTAGTCTTGGTTCTAAGCAGGTTAAAATAATAAATAAATTAGATTTAATTTTATTTTGGAATTGGAAAAGAAAACCTTGCAATCAGACCTGAAGACAAACATTTAATAGAAGATATCTTAAATTCAGTTTGTCCCTCTATCTGCCACATGCCTCAATTTGCAAGAAGTCACTTCACCCTGTAAGTTTACATTCCTGGAAGAAATCTCACTCTCCACTTTTACTTTCAAAGTATATCATTTTAAATGGGCACTGATTACTGTACGAATTATGTCCATTTAAGGATGAATATGTTTTCTTTCTGACTTTCTTCTACTGCAAAGTGAACACTATTCTAAAAGAGAGAAAGAAAAATAAGGTAACAAACAAGAATTCACAATAACAATTAGCTTCAGCTAGAACAATAAATTTTAAAAAATTAAATATGATATGGTTTCTGGAAGAAAAAGAAAAATATGTTTAATTCACCCACTGTGTTTGTAAGTTTACTGACAGGACTGAGACATTCCTACTAGTCTACTGTTAAACAACTCACTCTCTAAATAGACAAATTACATTGTGTTCTTAAATTAACTAAGCTGCTAATTTGCACAGGATAGCAATGTGTGGAATGACTCTCTAAATGGACAAATTACATTGTGTTGTTAAATTAACTCAGCTTCTAATTTGTACAGGTGAGCATTGTATGGAATGACTCTCTAAATGGACATATTACATCATGTTCTTAAACTAAGCTGCTAATTTGTACAAGACAGTATTGTATTGATTGGGTCAAGATTAAATAAAACAAAACTAAGCAAAACATACACACACACACACAAAATAAGCAAGCAAAATAATTTAAGATTCTGAATTCAGTTAGGCTAACTTAATTATTTTTAAAAGACTGACAAAGAAAAATCTGATAAGAAAGAAACTGAAAGAAATTTATTATTTTATGATACTATTATAGGGTAGGCACGAAGAGCATACCTGCATTTCTTTGGCCAAATCATATGCTGTACGAAAGTCACCAAGTTGTATGGCCAATTCAAACTTGTGCTCTGGGTCACAAGTCACAGCCATGGCTTGCGATTTAAAGCCCTAAAACAAATAAATAATTTTTGTTTCTATTTCTAATGGTTACAATTTCTTAAACTTACTTAAAACAAAGAAAAGACTTCAACACTTGTGTTTAAACAGCAGTGAAGGCACTCATTTTCAAAATATATATAATATGTAATAACACAGATTGAAGTCATACACCTTACTTATGGTATTCATTAATCAATTAAAATATGTTGTGTCAATGATAAAAGCCTTGAGAAAGAAATGTAATTTTAGCAGCCATGTTTTCATATCCCAAATTAATACAGTGTTTCATTAGCAGCCATTTATTGCATCCTATATTTTGTATATATTGGTACTGTTTTAAACATCCCCATTACCCAAACCTAGTTAACTGTGAGTCAATGTATTGTGTTATTGCACACCATTCAACCAAATGAGAATGCAGCAGGAGTAAGGAATGCTCTCACCAGAAATGAACTATAATATAGACATCCATGAAGCTGCTTAGTAAGAGATAGCAGATAAAAAGTTCTTGCCAAGGTTTTCAACCCAGCAGACCAAAAGTACTTAACCGAGTTGTCCAGCCCTTGACATAAGTAAACTTCCCCATTTTTCTTCAGTATGCTCATGATGTGTATTTGCCTAGTGAATTTCAACAGTGTTTATGAAGGGTGTTAGCCTTCTTCCACATTTCTGTGTACTTCTGTTCTATTTATTCTTGTCTTTTATGTTTGCCACCAAACTGGCCACTTCAAAGAATATTTTGATTCCTATCCCATTTGTGTGGCTGCAAGAGTGAAAGGCTATGTATGCTTTGTGAGTGTGACATGCACCCCTTTGTTACTGGGTATGATTGTAATCATCGATTACAAGTAATAGAGAAATCTTAAATTATGTTTATTAATATAATTCTCCCAGGAAACACCACTTATCTCTCACTTGGCGGATTATACAGGTGTAATAAAAGTCTTCTCTCTTCCCCAACAATAAGACAGGTTTTATTGTCACAAAATATTTTCACAGGTGGAAACTTCTTATTGAAGGAGTAATAAAAATCTGTCTTTATTTATATTTATCGAGCCCCCATCCATCCACTATTACCCCAACATATAGTTTAATAATATGTGCAAGAAGATTAATAAATTTAACAAAACATTTATTAAATCAACAATCAAATATACATATACACAAATACAATGAGAATGTTATTTGACATCAATATTCCATGAAACAACATTCAAGTAATTCTGATACTTATTCAGTCTTATATCGTAACACATGATTAGGCAGTCAGATTAGTATCAAAAATAATTACAGGACTATTCTTATCATAGAAGAAATGGAGATATAGAGTGTTATGATAATAGTTTGTACATAACTCTACAATAACGTAAGCAGTAACAGTCCTTTGCGTGCTTTTGTAACAAGTTTATTGTTCACAATAGATTAGTCAATCTTCTATGTGCTCTGCTAAGCAGAATGTTCCAAGACTGCAGATCCCTTGAGATTAATCTAGGCACACATTCACTGTATTAGCTTCTCAAGTAGGCAATCAAAGTAAAGAACTAGCACTCCTTTTGCTAGAAAGTTCCACAGAGGAGTTGGACACACTTGCCGATGCACATAAACAGGGTATGGGTGAATCATCACAATTGCCATAATCTAGGGTGGAAACTTCTCGAATCCACCACAAGCGTACAAAGAAGAAAATGAAAAAAAGCTTGTTCCTTTCTGAAACATCATTTCAGAGAGCAACGCTAAATTCCAAGTTTAATCATCTCTATTCTCCATTCTTTCTTACAATCAATCTCAGCTTACAATTCCTGCAACAGTATTTATTAGCCCAACACATCCGTGCAACATAATAAACACAACCAATTATGAATGTGTTTCTGCTAGAAACAATGTCATGTGTTTAACATATTACATTCAAGTATCATAATTTACAAATGTAGAAATAATAGTCTTTTCACATAATACATCTTTACAATAAACTGCAGTTATATCAATAGCAAAGTGTATGAAATATTTCCAAATCCATACTCTCTCAATTAGTTAACTCACCATTAAGCTAATGATCGCTTTTCATGACCAGACTTGAGTTATGTCAAAATCAAAGTGATTAAAATATAGAACTTTCTTCAACAGATTAAGTTTTGGTCTCTACCCATTGGGAAATTCATTATTTGTAAACCTTAAACCATTGGATGGCAAAAATTACTCATCCACTCTGGACTGGTTTGGATTACATCAGCAAACTGATGCATATTTTTCACCAGAGTTGTTATTTTAAATCTGGTACTTAAAGAAATATCGTCATGAGCAGTACCTGAAAGTCATATCACGTTGACATTTAACGAACTATGTAATAATTAAGTTTTAAAATAGGGACAAGTAAATTTACTCCACCACAGTAAGTGACAATTCAATTTCTGTTGCAAAAGTGAAAAGCTGTGTGCTTTGTAAGTAACAATCCAATTTCTGTTGCAAGAATGAAAAGCTATGTGTGCTGTGTAAATGACAATCCAATTTCAGCTTCAATATGCTAACCTGTAAAAATTAGCTGTGCCTATGTTTAGTGCCAGCAAGCATAACATTAAGCATAGTCCAGTGGACAATCAGACATGCTATGTATATGCTAGCAGAAGTGACAAATGAGACTTGTTTATAAAGACAAAGGATGAGCTGAGCACAGTCAAATGTTGTCATACACACTTCACAGTGTTCAGATTTGGATGTGCAAGTAATCCCTAACTATGAGAAGAGTGGAAGTGGATCTCATTACTGATATCAGGTTGTTCTGTGAATAGAAGCACATGACTGCACCATATACTACTATATTCTTGCAGAATATAAAGGTACACTAGTGAGAGAGCAAATGATTCAGCTACCTCCACTAAACTCTTTCATTTGACATCCAATACCATACTTTTGGACTCTGCGCATCCTTACTAGCACACTAGAGGGTTAGGTGACTAAGAAACTGAGTTCTTTCAGTTGCATGCATTATAATCTTCAACAGGGGAAGAAACTCAGCCTGATGAATTCTCTAAGACAACTATTTAGTGGCTGCTTATAATCAACATAAGCAAGAGCCTCCAGCTAGTCAGACATATTCTATGTGGTGCAGTGACAGAAACGAGACTGAAAGTATGACACATTCCAGAATGGTGAATATTAGCACAGACCTCTCTTCAGACATGTAAGACCTCATCTAATGAAATGGGCACTTCACCTAATAGTGTCCACAACAATATGCTTGTACTGATATAGACTACACACAAAATAATAGACATACCACCCCTTTGCCTATTGATCCAGTTTAAATAAATATTTACATAAGAAAAAATAAGATTTCCAAGGCAAATACTTTATTTCATATGCTTTAAATTAGAAAATAATTTTAAATATTATATTTGAAAATGAAAATACTTTTCATGCAGATTGGGTCATACTTTGTTTACAAAATAAAATTAGGCAGTTCTTTAAGACACTGAGAAGTGATTCTAAGAAAAATCACACAAAGTCATTACACAGAAGATTTTAATTTATATGTGTGTGATCACTGAATTAGGTAGGGAAAATTTACATTCTGCATATTTATATATATACTTAGAATATTTACACACATAAAATACAAAATTATATGCATACAATAAAAGTATATGACCAAGACAAGCACATAAAATTCATCAAAAATACTTTTAACATTTCAATATTTAATATTTTAATATTTAATACTTTAATGTATATTATTATATAACCTTTCAAAGCAATTTTTACCAATTCAAATTTCATTATATATTATCCACTTTTACAAAAGAAATGGTTTCATGAATTTACTCAAATATTTTTTTAAAGTTATATATCAGTTTCACACATCATGACAAAAGTTAAAATATAATCCTATAAAACAAAATGCACTAAAAATTAATGTATTTTTTGCATGTGTTGTTGATTTTTTAAAATAAAATCCTTAGTATAGCTGTATATTAGAGTAAAAATTTAAATGTTTTTAAATTTTTAATCCACACATGCACAATTTCACACTGCTTTATTACCTGTTTCTCCAAAAAGTGTGCCACACGTGTCCGCTGTTCTCGAGGTACTGTAGGCAACACTTTGTCTGCTGTTTCAAAGTCACGACGCATGACAGCAGTCTGGTACTCCAGCACAGAAACTAGCAATGAATAGCTCACAATGGTGAGTTCCTTATCACCAAGATAAAGCCGATTGTCTTTAGGAATGTAGCCCAAAAGATACATAACTCTGCAGGAAAAAAATATACAAATCTGCTGTAATGAGAATGCAGTTTTAAAAGAAATTATAGTTCAGATAATTTTAATCTTATCAAGCTCTAGGGAAAATTTGCTGAAAAAAACAAGCAGACAAGCAAACTCATAATCCATAAAAAATTCTTTTCTATCTCTGTAAAGTTATGATATGCTAATACTTATATGAATGACTTGAAAAGAAATGATTGTTAATATTGTTAATTTTGTGTGTGTGTGTGTAGCAAAATAAATCAAAATGTTCCAAATCTCTCCATGATATTGTATGCCCTGTTAATATGTAATGACAAACATAATTATCAGAGTAATTAGGTCCTACTTTAGTATAAGAGGGTAGTAAATTAAAATCACAATGCCCACAGACTGCAGGATCGTACAGTCTGCTTATATGTAAAAATTGAAACTAAAATAAAACATTAGTTACATTTAGAATGCCACCGTATAAGTACATCATTCCTAAGGTAATATATAAATCTTTCTTACCTGTCCAGGTGAGCAATTGTCACAATCTCACCACCAACATAGTAATTGAGTCGGTTGACGCTGTTAGTAAAAATAAAGCAGTCCCCTACCCATAATCCTGTGCGTACACTCTCTTCAACTTCTGTCAAAACCTGGACAATAAAAAGGCAATACATCAGTAACATACATCAAATATTTAATTATTTTTATCTTTTATGGTTATACTTATGGGTAAGGGATGATTAAATGCAATACTTCCTGTTCAATAGCATTTCTTTTACAATAGAAACCATTTAATGTGATCACTGCTTAATAGAATCAGTTGCTTCATAGAATAAAACATCAGAAAACAGATTTTCAAATCAACAAATACATTTCTTTGCTTTATGTTAATGGAATTTTAGTCATAAGAATTAAAAAATAAGTTACTTCTTGAAATTTTAAATGCCTCACATCAAATATGCACCAGAATGCAAACTCTACAAGGCAATTTTACTGACAAACTGCAACAAAAACTTTAAGAGGGAAATTTTCCTGAACTAATTCTCGATGTTAGGCATGACAGGAATTTTATTTGAATAACATTTTATAAAAATTATTCAAAATTATCAGTTATTATTATAGAACTATACAAAAGTAATTTTGTGAGTCTTGGTTTTTCAGTCCAAGCAAAAAACTACTACATTTCTACTTGCTATTTATGTGTGGAATCTTGTTGCCACTTTCCCACACACACAAGTAATGCATTACAACTGTATTGATCACTTATATTCTTCAGTCATTTCATAAATTGTTTAACAATTATGAAAACTTTCTCCTACAATTTAAGGAAAAAATCTAAAATAAAGGAACATTTTGAATACAACTGCTTTACTAAGTAAGCAATAATGGTAGTCAAAGTAGCTCAAAGAATGTGCCCAGAGAAAAATAAATAATTATGCAACATTTATGGCTTTAATTTAAATAATCAATATGTATTATTTTAGCTAATGATTCTCTAAATTTCAAAGTTCTTCTTATATGGATGTACACTGATAATTCACACAGTTCATTGTGATTGCAAATCCTTTAATATTCTGATTCTATATTTAAGCATAAACCTAATAAATGAAAAACATAATAATTGGCATCTTCAGTGAGAATAAAAACATACTGTATTACAAACAGATCATATCTAATCCATCCACCTACCTATATAACCACTTTCAAAATTAAGATAATCACTAAACTGTTAAAATAGATATTTAAATTTGTACATCATTTTTATTTTGTCACTGAAATTTTGTATATGAACTATGTAAGTTAACTAGCAATGCAACCTCCTTATGCATATATTTGCTTAGCAACTTACAGAAGAGCAGCAGCAGATTAATTCTAGAGATTCTAAACAAGAAGTATAGATGCCTATGAGAAGTTGAACAATTTCTAACTTATAGTACAATGTATGATGTTTATTTATTTAGTGAAGCATATATAAAAGATAAAAGAAAAAGGAAAAGGGAATTTTTATTTGTTTTATCTGACTTGGTGTTTTGATTCTAGCACTGTCCTTTCTTTTATCTTTAGTTCAACAGGTGCCTAACAACTACAACACACATATAATGTACCTCAAATGCATCTTCAATGCCATCTTCTGTGATCTTGTCTTTTTTCTCTTTTGAGGATTCCACAGCTTCTGCATTGTACTTGAGGATGAAAAATGAGTCCTCTGTGGCTATACACACCAGTTCCCCATTTTCACTCCAAAATATCTGATAAAAAGATTAAAATTGTTTTCTTGCTATTACTCATAATCTACAATTTACTACACAAATAAAAACAATTTCAAAGCATGAAATAAACCCTACTCTATATTAGACACTCATAAGAAAGCTGACTGGTTTGGTTTTTCTGAATTTGCAACATTGTATTCCATTCAGTCTGAATATTCTGAATTAAAAACATATTAAAATATTTTGTATTAAAAATGAGTAATATATGCCTTGTCTCACTTCTGAAATAACAAAAAATAGTTAACTTTTAACTGAATCTCTAGTTGAGCTGTTTGTTTAAGAACTATATCAATTACAACATTTTGACATCAACTGGAACTTGACTCCAATGTACAACACTTTAGCTTTGTTTAAATTTAGAAATATTGCTTATTACATGTCAAAGTGCCTGACACTTTGTAGTGAAACTGAAAGCAGAACATGTTCATCTAAGCTAAAAGTTTGTTGGATTATAATGAAATTTTCTACAAATTCAAAAATAATAATTAGAATTACAACTATTGAACAGTAAAATTTGAAAATGTCCAACAGATCCCTACTGTTTTTACTTCTGATATGAGCTTGGAGGTGATATATCTAAATTAGGGCCAAAGATGCTGAAAGCAATTAATTTACTGAGGATTTCCCCCCTGCTTTAGCAGTATCCATTTTATTGTATTCAACTAACATTTTTTAAAAAGGTGATATATTCTATCCAAATTTGGCAAGGAAAAAATACTAGCACCTCTTTATAAACATTAATGAACTCTTATTTACAAACATCACACCTGCATACACATACACACACACCACATACTGTCACCAAAGAACTGTATCACACAGGAAATAAAGAACTGTGTGTTACATGATCTATCATTAATCTTGGTGCCAGTTTGATGAAATGAATGGGACCACAAGATATCAGTTGAAATGAATGTTGCTAATTAAACTTTTTCGCTTTCTAAAGCAGTTGCATATAAGGCATGAATCACTAAATAGACAACAACATGCTAATAAGGTGGCCATCATACAACTAACATTCTAAAGCAAGTGCACATATGAATCACTAAATAGACCACCACCATGATGGCCACCAAGATAGTAAGCTAGCTATATACAATGAATTTATTCCAGGTAAGAATAAAACTATTTGTGGAATTAAACAACTTTTACACTTCTTTTGCTCAATATATTCTTGGAATTCTGTGAGGATTTCTAGTCATACACAATATGCTTGAAGTTCACAACAGCAAGCTGCTGCTGGCAATAATCAAAATATATTTGATAAGTAGTGATTGTTTAGGTTTTGGAAATATAGGTCTGCAAAATAAAATTAAGCCACAAATTTTAATTTTTCTAAACATACAGGTCAGCAAAACAATTTTAAACAACAAATTTCAATTATAAAATACACAAATCCTGATGAAGATTATATTTAATTATGTGAATATGAAATCTTAAATGTAGTTAAGAATTGTTTTTAGGATTTTCTGAGCCATATCCGTTGTTAGTTTTTAAATCAAGACAAATGACCTATTTTATAAAAGAATTTTATACAAATTGAAGCTGCAAACAATATATAACTAGAGTTGCTGGAGGAACTACAAATCAGTCGCAAATAATGGTAAGCGTACCTTTAAACCTTCCAATAGGTGACTCTTAACTAATGACATGAAAATATTGTTTTCATTTTCTGATAAGGGCATTGCATGTCAAGAAGGAAAAAAACTATTTATCAACCTACAGATTTCAAATGTGAAATATAAGTTGCCCTTTTTATAAGAAAGCAATGACAGTTGACAGATTAATATCTTTAGTTTTTATTTTATTAATTTTTTTTCACATTTGAAAATATGTACTATTTCAGCATTCATAAAAAAATTATAAAATATTTAATACACAATTTTTTTAAAATATATAGTTTTTTTTTTTATTATCTAATGGACAAGCCCCAAAAAGTTATGCATGCCTGTTAAAAAAAAAAAATAAGGAAAAAAATTTATGATTTTTTTAAAATTGTACCCATCAAAAATATTTTTTGGGGATACAAGTAGAATTTTAAAAATTTATTTTAAAAAAACTAAAGCATATACGCTTTCACCCAGGTGTAATTTTTTAACAGTATGTGGGGAATTGGTAAACCAAATTTCAGGTAATAATTGCAACTATTCAAAAGGAGCCTTGGCATGTTGCTCAACAGACAAAAAAAGTTGTTTTGAGACAAACGCATTTAAAGTAAAACAAAGACTACCAAACTTGAAAATAGTGTTCAGGTTGTAGTTTTTTTAACTAATAAATATACCCTATCCATACCACTTGGACTGCTATTAGTCATTTAGCTCTCTTAAAACCACAGAATGAAATATTCTGCCTTCTACATCCTCATTATACCGTCTTTTTTAATTTTCTATACAACAAGAATGCTACAAGGAAAATAGGAAAAAATATATTTATCAATCTACATATTTAATAAAATTTGGAATATATGTTGTCTTTGTTATGAGAAAGCAATATCAGTTGTTAGTTTAAGAATATATGGTAGAGATTTGATTTTATAAATTATTTAAATATATAAAACACCTAACTTTAGGCCATTAGACTAGAGAAAAAACAGTGGAAGTCTTACTTATTAATTGAAAATGTTATTAGAAAGACACTATTCTTCAATAAGCATGCTTTGTTAATTAAGAATTGGATATGATTATTTTTAAACACTTTATGCATTTCTTTGTATTCATGAATGTGTATTTATTATTATTATGCCTTCTAAAGTTCTATTATACTCTGTGAATATTTTTATTACAAGACTTTTTATTAATCATTATGTGTGTACTGTGTAATTACAAAATATCGACATTAAATTTGCAAATACATATATATTGCCTTTCATATAATTCTAAAATCTGTAGTAAAAATGGTTAAAATTTAAAATTCATGTAAATGTTCATGATACCATCAATTACAATCAGAACAAGTTTGATTCAGGATCATTCCTCTATCATTGATGACATTTGTTTTAAAACTCATGGCAAACAATTTTTTAAAGAACAGATTTTGTAACTT
The DNA here is from genome assembly GCA_028829895.1 of Sinotaia quadrata. NCBI lineage: Eukaryota > Metazoa > Mollusca > Gastropoda > Architaenioglossa > Viviparidae > Sinotaia > Sinotaia quadrata. The sequence goes on from CM054179.1 coordinate 58,202,219, forward strand.
ATATATTACATCAGATTGATTACACTGGGTTCCAAAAGAATGATTATTTGAACTGCTATGCTGTTTAAAGAATACTGTAACTTCAAGAGGCTGACTTTTTTTCCTAGCAGTGCAATATAATCATCAAAGTAGTTCATTTCGGACCAGTAATTTCTGAAGAATATTGCAGATATTGTCTTATATGAAAGCTGGATATGATTTATTAAATAGTAAATAGTTTGTAATTGTCAAAATGACGCGGTGTAGTGTATGTGCTCATAGCTACTTGATTGCCATTTTGAATGGGCAGTAGAAATGTTTTGCACTGAATTTGATTATCCCATCAAACTTTGACTTCTAAACCTAAATATATATTTAAAGAAAATATTTATTTCACAAGCTAAATTGTGTTTTGCCAACTAAAATTAATAATGGCTGATGAAATAAGATTCCGGAGTGTTAAAAAAAGAACCGTAAGTTGAAGAGCTTTCAGCAACTGGCTGTCTCAACTAATCAAATCAAGTCTTTTACAAGATTTTTATAAAATCCAATCAATCAACCCATTAGGTGAAGTGAGGGTTTCTCAAGAAACCGATTTGCAAAACTGGTTTGAGACTATTTTCACGATTATAATGTAAGGAAGGTAATCCTCTCTGTTTCCATTTACTATGCTCCTTTGCAGAATACAAATAATGGCAGCAATTATGAGTCAAAGTATTGCATTTGAAGTGATTTTCGGCTTAGGAAATAAATATTTCAACACAGGTGGTTCAAAAATCATCTTTATTAACATAAAAAGTGCATTTTGTACATTAAGAAAATATAAAATCCTGAAAGAGAAGACAGTGAACAATGTAATCTTAAAAATGAAAAAAAAAATAAGAAAAACATTTTTTCTCTCGCTCGCTTGTTCTATTTATGGCCTTAAAAGAGACAAGTAAATTTCATTACGACTTAAAACTTTTAAGCATTAGGTAAACTTAATAACAAGATAGAACTTTTAAACATTATTGCAATTTTAAACACTTACACTTTTAGGTGTAATTTCAATACGTCGAATAAGTTCTGTCGTCTCCCAGTTGTAGAAGGCCAGACCACTCACTGATCGAACACCCAGCATATGGCCTCCATAAATTCCTAATCATACACACAAAAAAGAATTGTAAACAGGCAATAAATAATTGGCAAATAAACAATCTGACTGTGTGTGCATTTTAGCATGTATGACATGTTTGTGGGAAGTTATAAAAATTAACATACTGTAAATAATCAATGCAATTATGTTCGGTATTTATCATGCTTGTGAAATAGTTTGTTGAATAAAACTATCTTCCAACTTTTCATTAATGTATTTTTTATTTCTGAGAGAGTGAATGGAAGCATAAATGATCGCATTAAATTAGGTACGGTTGGCGTGTTTCAATAGCCGTGGCAAAAATCTCAATCTCCGGTTTTATAATCATGTTTTGCTATACCTTGCAAACACTAAAACGAGTTCCACCACGATTGTCCTAACAGAATGTATCTTATATCAAACTAAAGAAAAATTATTGTAGAATGCAAATATGTTAATTTCGAATCTGTATTTTTATTTTAATTGTATGTAAAAGTTGATTGGAAAAAAGCCTATTTTTCAATTATGTTTTTGCACAGTTATTTTGGAAAATATAGATTTTTTTAAAAAATATCAATAGAAAGTAGAAAATCTCTTCTTTAAAATGGTATGTAGCATAACAAAGTGGCATTTTCGTAGCGGAACCCGTAGAGCGGAAAAATGTGCAACCCAAGTGTGCGCAAAGTAAACATAGGCCTAAACATAAACGAAGCATGTGATCGCCATGGTGTTGTGGGCTGTGATTGTTTCTCTGCTGCGAAAGTAATTCACTAAGTTTAATTAACTATAACTCTTGCAGTTGTAAAAAGATTTTAATTAATTATCTGGATAATTTTTAAGGCTATTTGACGGAAATAAAGATTGTATCTGTACAGACGGCAAAGCATTCGAGATCGTCATGGACATGAGCGAGAGTCAACAAGTATAGGCCTTCTAAACAGTCGTTATTTTCATTTCTGCTGTCAATTTTATTAACAATGTTTGATAATATCTGTCAGACAATGGTCACACATTGATCCTAGATTGTTTTCCCCCCACAAAAAAACTGGTTTATTAATAAGTTATGATGGATCATGAATGACAGCCATTTCATTAATCATAACAGGTAGCGCCAATAGCAACAGCCTCAAATATGCATTCATTATTTAGTTTTTGTGAGGCTATACCCCATCATTGTATCTTTTAAGAGTTGGTAATAGGTTAAATTATTGTTAGGGTTCATTTTACTTGTAAAAATTGGCCAAGACTTTGAGGGACCATGTTTCAGAATACATACTACTATTGTTTTTATTTCAAACTGCCACTAGGTATTAATTAGCCCTCTACCCTTATTTTTAAATAATCATAAATTTTAAAACAATAGACATTAATAAGTGCATTTTAACTACAAATGTCAGCTAATTTTTAAGTTGTTATTTCATTATAATTACTTAAAGTCAAATGGAACACAAAATAAGCAAAAAAGCATTAATATGGTTCATTTTCAGTGTTGGCTCAAAGTGCCATTGCTCAATTTGTGTTTTTCTCATTTTTGAGGATCAATAACTCAAAAATTAAGAAAGCTATTGCCTCAGAAAAAAATCAGGCTTCATGTCAGCATTGGATACATGAGGTATGCAAAAATTTGGCTCTGTCTGATAATTAGTTTTTACTTTAGGGTGATGGGATGGAAAAATGGCAAAGTGTAAAATATGTGTAAAATGAATTTTTCCAAAATTTTTGAAAATTGCGTAAAATAAAAAATAAGGAAGATTAAGCAACCATTTTTTGTAAACTGACTTTTTTCACCATGATTGTTATATGGTGTAAATTTCATTCATTTCCAAAAACTGTGAAAAAATAGCTGGTTCTACCTACACCAAAGACAATTTATTCACCAAATTGAAGACTGGGTTCAATAAAAGGTTTTCCTTCTTTGCATGTATCAAACTAGCCTTAATTATAAAAACAACAACAAAAAAGTAACTAAATAATGTATATGTAATTACAACAACAAAAATTGTAACCATACAACCATACAATGTGTATACCTTCTGCTCCAAAATCTGGCTTGAAAGATTTTTGTTCTTTGAAGTTTTTGAAGATTTTTACAGAACTGCTGCCTTCTCTTATAGCATAAACTGAGGAGTCATTGCTCCATACAAACTCTTGAGCTGAGCCAAAGCTCTTGTTGCGTAATGCCATTGCTGTGTAGATTATATATTCTCCATCACCACACACTACCACAAACCTATAGAAAAGAAACGGGTCACTTCAGATATCTTGTCAGTCTCAAAATGCTGATTCAGGTGAGAAAGAAAACAGATCACTCTAGAAATTTTATCAGTCTCAACATGCAGATAGAAGTGAGAGAAGAAAAAAAACAGTTCATTATGTGAATTTCATCAGTCTCAACAGCAGATAAAAGCGAGAAGAAAACAGGTCACAGAAATTCTGTCATTCTCAATATGCAGATAGAAGTGAGAGAAAGAAAGCAAATCTTATAGAAATCTTGTCGACCTCAACAAGCAGATAGGAAGAGGTGAGAGAAAGAAACAGAGCATGATGGCAATCTTAATATTTTAAAAACATAAAGATAAGAAAAGTTCTCCAATTTATCTTATCGGAAAAGTAATTATATACCCATCCAAAACTTTTTCAATTTTACAAAGATCTTTCATCAGAAAAGTAAAATTTCTTACCTGCCATTAGGATTGTGCTGAATTGTTTGTGGGTAAACCTCACAGCTACCCATGTCTTTGACAGCTAAAGGCAGACGCTCCCCATCTTTGATCTCTTGGTCTCCAATTGCTTTTATATTGGCTTGCTGAATTTCTGAATGTTTAGCCCAGATTATTTTCCCACTTGAATCCATAGACATAGCTGGCTCTTCTCGTCCCAACTATAAAATATCAAGAAAGAATAAGTTTCTATATATCTCTCAGGAAAATAGGAAAATAATAATAGTCTCTTACATCTCTGCAGTATCAGAAAATGGCATTGGACCTTCTCTATCATGAGATACTAAACATCATAAAACAATTAAAAAATCTTACACCTCTACAGTAAATGAGCTAATTAATAATTTTGTAGCCTCCTCTACCCTTATGCAGTATGCTAAGCATAATCAATATATCTGATTTTAAATGCCAAGTTAATCCTAAGACCATCCTGCAGCAAGAATAAATGCCTGCCAAACTAATAATCTGATGATTTATTAGGACATAAACATCACTAATATAAACTGATATCTTTATTAATTTCTGAAGTATAATCATTTACTTATAAGTATAAAAGATAAATTTTTTAAAATAACTTGGCAAATGAAATAAATCATTTTTTTAATTTGAATTAAAATTACTTTTTTTAAAGTGCATATAACAAAAATAAAATTCAAATAAAATTAATGTTAATTCGTAATAAAAACAAGACTATAGATTAAAGTAATAAACCTTTATTATGATGCTTCCTTCATCATAACCAAGGGCAACATTATTTGATCCTTTTTGGCAAGCAATGGTCCAAACTCTTTCCAGCCCATAATTCAGTGTACTCTCTAGACGGTATGTGTTGGCATGCCAAATTCGCACAGTACCTAACATTTTCAAACAAAAATACAAAGGAATTTTCATAAAGTGTTACATCTCATTTATCAACTTAGAAGGTTATATCTTTTTTTTTTTTTTAAATTACCCCTCAAGTGCTTAATTTTTAAATATTTATTTTTATTCCAGATAATTTTTACAGAACTGAAATGATAAAAGATAAATAGTGAACAAAATGGTAAAAAAAAGATATCCTTTTCCTAAAATTGATTATCATTCATCTTAAGTGCATTTAAACACGTACACTATTATTTTGGCAATGAAGGGTTCAAGAGAAATGAAATAGCTCTCTGCTATGACCAAAGTAAGAGTGATTTTGAGATTTTATTTATTTGTTTGAACTGAAATATTTAATCAACAGATATTTGTATTTTTTTATTAATTTATTTTTTCCATCTCATTTTCCCACATGATTAAAGACATACTGATATCTTTACTTGAGAGTATGAAGTTTGAATTTCCTTCTTGTAATCACTTATTTCTCCAGACCCTTACCATCTTCAGAGCCAGTCAGAATGATGGGTAATTCTGGATGAAATGCCACAGCAGCAATATTTTGAGCATGACCTTCCAATGTCTGTACACATGTCTTGTTCTGTGTACACAATAAAGAGAAAACAAATAAAAGTAGTCTTATATTAATTTTGAGGTTGAAGAAAACCTTTGATATTCAGGAAGAATTTATATTGCTTATCTACTCACATAACATAAGCATGTGCTCTCACCTGATAATCCCAAATTTTTACCAATCTATCATCTGCACCAGAAATCAAATATGGCTTATCCCCCCCAGTATAGTAGTCCACACAATTAGCACCCTTCTCATGACCTTCCAAAGTAAAGTTGGGTGTTGGAGAGCCAAGCTGCCAAACCTGAAAGATTTTTAAAATATTGTAATATTTTTCTTAACCATTTCAAATCTTCTGTACCATTCAAAAGAGGAAAGTTTTATAAGGTACAAATATTTTTTTAAGCATGTCAGTGAAAAGAGTGGCTGAGAAAAGATGATGTAGAGGTAATAAATGGCTGTCTTTTACTGCAACTATGAAATTCTGTCCGTGTCCAGTGAAGGCAGATTGTGGAATAACGGTCTACCAGCAGATTGAATTGCTTATTTAGGTTAAGCACCACAACATGAAACATGTTGTTGTGGAAAGCATGTAATTGTGTGCATTCAACATATAAGAACATTCCTTGTGGTATTATGCTAGACTGCACCAGAATCATTGAACTGAAAAAGCATTAAATTAGATGAACGATTGGCAAATGTCTGAGTGTGTGTACAAAAAATGAAGATTTCTTTACTGTAGTGAGTGCATTCGTAATATAGATCTTTCCAAACTGAATCCAATGATACCAAAAGCGTCTCTGTAGCTCAATTACAAGCAGAGTTATTACAGTTTTAACGTTTATAGCAATTTCATCCATTTTGTGTTAACTGCGACCCAAAAATGAATGAATTGCTAATTTTGACTGATAGTATATTTGAAAATAACATTGTAAAGCCTCTTTAAAAAATTCAGCCATATTTGTATGTTGGATGCTACTTATGTGGAGAGTCTATTATTATTCATCATTTCATTTTGTGGACCTTCAAAGTGACTTATTTGTACAATTTCATTTTTGAGCGTAAAAGCTTGTGAAAAATTAAATATTAAAAAATTCGTAACTTTGGTTGTAATTGAGGTACAAACTTGATTTTAGTATCATTGAAATCAGCAGAAAAAGTTCTATCTGTCTATATACTTTTAAAGTATTAGTAATGATTTTGAAAAATATGTTTGGAATACCTATTATAACTAATATAAGTTTATATTGTCTTCAGCAGTCAGTCTAACCTATAAGTATCCAGTGTCTCTGCAGTCTTATCAAGTTTATTCTTCTTAAAAAGTGAGTCACACATCTATAAGTATCTATATCTTTATGGTTCTATCAAGTTTAGTTTCTTGAAAAGTGAGCCACACATCTTTAATAAGTATCTATTATCATTATGGTTCTAATAAATTTGGTCTTCTATAAGTATCTATTTATTTATGGTTCTATCAAGTTTAGTCTTCTTAAAAAAATAAGTCACATATCTCTAAGTATCTTACCTTTATTGTTCTATCAAGGGATGCTGAGGCAAACTGATTGTTGTCTTTGGGGTTGATAACAATTTGCATGACATAGTGTGTGTGTCCTTCAAACACTTGGGTACATGTCCACTTCTTGTCCCAGTCCCACAGCTTTATCAGCATGTCATCTAATACAAATCAAATTGTTTATCACCCTTAAAAATACATTTAGATAGTCTCTGTTCCACTCCATATCAGATATTAAAAATTTAAGCAAATGCTTTGTACCAAACTCCAAAAATACTACTTAAATAAATGTCTACAACATTCAGCTTGTATACAAATATATATATATAAAAACAATATAGATAGAAGCAAAAGCCATATTTCAAATACTTGTTTATATTTGGGTTAGATGCCAATAAAATCTATGATAATTGGCTCAAAGAAGCTGCTTCAAATTATATAAAACATTTTATGGCAATCAGGCTATAAAATCCCAACAAAGAAAAAATATTTTTAAAAAACAACATATTTTTAAGAATACTAGAATAAAATAGGATTTTTTTTTATTGTTCTGAAATACCCATAAGAAAACACAATTCCAAAATGTACATGAGCTCTCTCCATACATATATATACATACATACATAGAGCAAAAACAAATACATCAGTCTGGTAAAAACATACAGTCTAGTGGTGAAATACATCAATGTGGTGGGACTATCATCATCAGCCTGGGGAAAGCAAATATCAACTGTTGAACTAGAGTGGGAAATGAATGCTATACCAATTTGTCAAATCAACTAAAAAAAAAAAATATTTTTGATTGTTTTTTTAATATAAATACAAAATTCAAATTTAATATGCAAAAATCACTAGTGATCAGATAGAAATAATGGAAAACAGTAAAGTCAAAACTGAACCAAGTTTGCAAAACAGAGCCTAAAATTAAAATGTGCAAAAATACCAACATGATAATGCACCGTTTAAAAATTTTTATAGCTTGCTACACTTAGCCATAAAGCTATAATTTTCCATAAGTAAGTAACTATATAGACAAATTTTGTACTAATTTTTTAAACCATATATTAATAAAATTATTTAATTATATGCAGCAATTTAAATAGTTTCTTTGAAAAAACAACAAAAAGAAAAACCAAATCACTACTTCAAGAAGTTAACATGTTGCTGATTTCAAGATATTAAAAATTACTTTTTAGAAGTGGGGGATATATTATTATATTATTAATCAGGTGCACTGCCTCAACATAAAGAAAAATCACAAAATAAATAAATAAATAGATAAATAAATGTAGTTTAATTGTAGGTGAATTTTTACCACTGCTGGTAAGTATGTAGGGCTGGGTAGGATGGACAGCAATTGATCGAAGGTAGTCAGAATGAGCCTCATATTGGTGCACACGCTCTAAAGTATTATAGTTGAAAATTCTCACATGCATATCATCCTGAGGAGGAAGAAAGTATCTCATTTGATCATTTACAACAATGTCAAACACCATAAAAATAAAATATCTTCCATATCATCTTCTATTAGTACATGTATTTTATACATATAAATTATAATGATAACATTTATTCTGACATATGATTTTGTACTCAAAAATTAATCAGACTGAGAGATAGTTTAGAATATTCACATTGCTCTTCTGGAAGGTCATTTAACTTGGACCTTCTCTTACCCAAGGCTCAATATTTACACCGAATTTAAATCCAATATAGCAAAACAGAAATAAACATAATTTTCATAATTTTTCACAAAACTATAAATGAGTGTCATGAATCAATGACTGCCATAACAGCAATCGTTAGTAAATGCTGCATGGACAATTTTTCCATCTTTTGTTCACTTAATTTAAACTTAAAAATTCATAGATTGGAAATGCTTATCAAAAATATATACACAAACTAAAAAGGATCAACTTTGGCTACATGCTTATATCTAAGCAGAAACAGAAACAGAAACTATATTTCAAAAAATATTTTTAAAAAATGTAACAAACCATGCTATTTAATTATAGAACTTTTAGAAGATAGACATTAAAAATCTGAATTTTCCATGGAGGTGCAGCATAAACTTTAAATTTCAATCTACAATAATCTTATTAACTGCAAGTATATTACCAAAGCACAAAAATTTTGAGAAATAGAGAATGGCCTGCATTTGGTTCAAATAATGATCGTGATATTAACAAGCAGAAAACTAAACTATGATTTCCACAGGCAAAAGAAATTCTAAAATTTTTGGAGTGCATAAATAATATTAATTATAATTATCACTATCAAGATGATTACAACAATAAAAAAAAACAGTAGTAGTAAAGAGCATAAAAGCAAAAAAAAATATTAGAGAACATATTATAACACTACCACTATAAGTATAAGTAGGTAAACCCACTCACTATATGGAGACTGATTTCACTCTTTTTCAAAACTGTCGATCTCGGTAATTAGAAGAAATGGGTGAAAATTGTTTTAATAAAAAAAGGAATCTTCCAACGTTAAATATAAGTTCTGTTTGTACATTTGTACATTAATGACGTACTTGTTACGTTTTGATCGATAAACTCACAGCCAGTAAAGCATACTGAAGTGCCTGTGGCGAGATTTGAAATGGCTGACCTCCGCCGACATTGTTTTGGGGCAAGTTCACATAATACGCCATCGCTTTTCCAGGATTCAACCAATAAAAATAAATCTTATATCAACAAAAAGCTAAGATAATGACCATTAACATAAGCATTGGTTCATTTAAATAAAATGAGAGTCCAAATTATGTGTTATGTTTGACGCATTATAACTTCAGAACCCATTATATCTATCAGCCTCCTTTATATTGTTAAAAAGGTCATTTTTTGCCCTTTAAAATGGTATATAATATAAACCGGAAGTCTCTATCCTGGAAAAGTGATTTGCAATGAATGCGGCAAACCCTAATAGTTTGTTCGCACCCATGCCAAAGGTGAAGGAGATCGCCATCTTGGACAAGACATGTTTTAAAATGGATTGACTAGACAACATTTTGCGTTAGGTTTTAACAAAACTATTAAATTTCATCAAAATATTGCTACAGCAAAATGATCACTCATTATTTTTAGGTTACAATTTGTCAGAAAGTTTTATTTTGATCACTAACGAGGTTAGCTAAATATCAGCCATTTAAAATATGGTCACAAGAGGGTGATGATTTGTTATGACAAACTGCGTATATTAAAAACAATCCTATACAAGAAATACAGACTGGAAATGATTAAACGATGATTCATGATGAGATTAATTTTTAAAAAAAATATATTGACTAATTGGCAATATTTTAAATTAATTTTATAATTATACAGCACCAATCCAAAATAAAGAACGACAACTCTTAATACTGAAGGATTTTTGTCTACGCTCGTCTGTGGCTGACCAGTACTTTTCGTTATTTTATTATAACTCGGACCTTAAGAAACAATCTAGTAAATGATAATTAGAATTTGTCATTGAATGACAGATCAGGGTTAAGATATATATATATATAATAATAAGTGTATGAGTCAGTCAGTCAGTGAATGATATGATATGATAAAAATTGAAATCAGGACAATGATGAGGAGTAACATGCTACTCACACTACAGACATACAGTATACACTATACTGTATACACAGTAGGCATATAAGTAAAACTATGAAAGATTTTAGCTTTCAATTTTCAAGATATTTCTAGAATGTTAATGTCTTATATTATGAAACAAATAGACACCTATTAAAAATAAAGATACTAATAATTACAATTGCTGTTGAACTACAAAAACGTAAACTGTAAATAGTAACAACTAACACTAATAGTATTTTATTAAATTAAAGAGCATCAGTTTTGCTAGTTTTGAACTGTTTTTATAAATTGTTAAAGTACATGCACATATTGTGCAAAATATAATTTATGACTTTAGTTAGAATGATCATGCTGTCAGTTACAGAAATTAGAAACACTGCATTATAATAAATGTTTCATTTTACCTTTTATCCTCTTCAACAAGTGTGCGGATGTATTGCATGAAACTACATTTTTGAGATGTTATATTTCTAAAGATTGTCTAAAACTTCACCCTGTCTATACTCCAAAGAGCAAGTATACCAAATTTGGATGAGTACATGAAGTAGTTTTTATTTTACAAGATTCCAAAAGAGACGTTTTATTCAGTTTTTGACCCCTTGCCGTTTGAAAATTTAAACAAAATGCTATTTTGAGAGGATTCTATTTCATTTTCTATGCATCTGTGATCCTTAAAAAAATCAGCAATATATTTGTGTTACAGAGAGTTGAAATAGCAAAGATGAGCTGTGTATGTTTCAGAGTTTTTGTTGTGTGGTCATTTCAAAGGGGTGTTTGTGAAATCTGTTTTTCTGCAATTTACGTCAAACTTTGAACTGTCATAACTTTTATTCTATTAAAGCTAGAGCTCCAAAATTGTGTATGCAAACTTACTTTGAGGTAGATAACATAACATGCAAATATCAGCTTATATGGCCAGACTTCAAAATTTGAGTGGTCTTACCTACTATAAGAAACAGTAATAAAAGACTTTAAAAAAGGTAAAATACTAATAGCAAAACTTAAAATTAAAGATGAGCACACTCACAGAACCAGTAAAGTAAAAAGTAAAACACTCACAGAACCATTATTAGTAAAAAAAAAAAAAAAAGTAAAAACACTCACAGAGCCTGTAATGACCCAATTTTTTCTGGCCACAAAGCGTGCAGCACGAACAGGAAGGTCGCACACTTCAAATGATTTGATTAGTTGCTAAAACAATAATAAGAAAGTAATTCATTATGAATATCAGTATCATGTCATACCAATCAAAATCATTAAAGATCTTTTCATAAATCTTTCCAAGTTTATATTCAGCTAATGTAACTCTGAAGTGAAATGAGTAAAACAAGCTTTATTACTGATGCAAAATCATACACATACACACACACAGTGATGTAATTTTTTGAGGGAAAAACCTTAATGAACAAAATGTGGAGCTCCTTCAATTACAGGAAAAATACAACAACAATCTTTTTTATCAATGACAATTTAAATATTCTCTTTCTGGAACCATTTTAATATGAACTACAGCACCCCCACTCACCTTGCAAGTCTGTTAGTGTTACCAAAGTTAATATAGTAAAATTACTTGTGCCGTTGTATTAACCTTTAGACCATGGCTGGTGCATGTCTGTCTGCACATTTCATTTACTCCAACTAAGTGCCAGTAGCATTAATGCAACCACAATTGCATAGGTTAAGGTGTACCAGATTAACTATTTATTTTGCAAAGAATGCTGAGCAGAGTGAGAACACTATGAAAAGAATCTAAAACAAGGATAGTACATTTGTAGATACTTTCAAGGCACATCAAACTTTTGATTTATTATGCAACAATTTTTATCGAGCATAAATGCTCAATTCAACATGGCTGAAGATATATTGTATAAATTGTCAGGAATCAGAAGATTATTTATTTTTTAAATTTCTGCATCAGGGAAGAAACAAGCACAAGTTTTTGTTGGGCTGTTTGGAGGAGCAGGCAAGATTTTCTTTATGCTTAACTAAAAGCAAATGAAGTGAAAGTGTCAGAAATTAGGCACCCTAATCAGTAATACTCAAATAGCAAATTATGTCTACAGAACAGACTGCTCACTTATCAAGCTGATAAAACTTGAAACTGTACAGCAGACTTATTTCAAGACCATTAAATTAGCTACTTGATTCTGCTGAGATTAGAATTTCCATTTATGTATTATTATAATATTCCAAAGGACATTATTAATTTCTATGTCACTGAGAAAAAACTGATATGCTGATCAAATGAAAACAAAAGTGGGCAATGTTCTGCATCCATAACTGATGCTTTCAAGATATAACATGAAATTATATCCAATTTTTATTTGATAATGTGTTTCTATCCTAGTGCTGTCAAACACACAAGACTACCTTTAGTACCTAGTTTACTTTTATTAATATTTCTTTTCTCTTACACAGTTATGCTAGATTTGGGACAATAATTGCAGACAAGCACTGTTCACAAGAGTTTCCAAATAATCTTCCTAAATACTAGTAAAAGTATGTAGAACTGGTATAAATTTATGTAACTAAAAGTATGCTGAGGGGAGTAGGAATGGAAGTGGGAAAATTAGGAACAATAATCAAATTAAAAATTAATAATACAGATTTCTCACCTGAGACTCATAGTTCCAAATATGGACATTGCCATTATAAAGACTAGCTAACATCCATGGCTCTAAAGGATGTAGATCAACACACTTGACACGGTCTGATCGTGCCGATAATTTTCTTTTGATATCTAGCCGCAAAGGCTGGAAATGAAATGAGAAAAATATTCATAGAAAGTGTATTCAAATAAAAATACAATATAAAAAATATCTCTCTCTTCCCACAAGCATGCATGCATACATATACATACAGCAACAATTAGAGTTTCAATTTTAAAAAATATATATATAATATATAACTTTTATAAGCACTATTCTTCCTGCATGTACATTTTTAGTATTGAATGAAAAAAGACAGAAAAGTTGGGGTGTGGTCCTTCAACAGTGCTTGGGAAATTTAAAATACTAAATAGTGATAGGTATGAATGTTTACAAAGTGAAAACTAGACGGAACAAACTCAACTAGGACGTTTTTCTAATCAATGATGTGCAAGAATGAAAGTATAGGCTACTAGTACTACAATTACAATCAATATACAAAATTATAATAAATTATGGAGAAGTCGCAAAGCTATCATTTAAGAATATACATTTTTAAACAAATGTAAACAATATTTAAAATGTACTTTATTAAACAAAGGAAAATTTATCATGTCATCAGTTATAGCAATGATTATATTAGGATAATAATTATTAATAGTTCTTACAAAGAATATAATTTAGTGCCTTACACTTACAAATGATGTAATCAACAACTCTTTCTGGGCTGTGGTCAAATGCATATTACTAATATTAGTCTTATTACTGTAATGTGTTATAATTAGGCCTATAAATATAATATATACTTTTTTCTATGCAAACTGCATGGTGTTGAAGCCAGGTTGACCAAAATCAAATGCACATAATAAAAAGTAACTGAGTAAAGTATGCTAACGATTATTTAATGTTATAAATATGAGTTGAAATATATTTTAATAAAATAAGAGAATAAGTAGAAATATTATACTAATCTGTAATCATAGAAAAAGAAAGCAATTTTGACATTTGTTTCAGTAGGCCTATGAATAAGGTAGGGTTTAAACATTTTATCTTCACAACCAACTTGTATTTCTGAAACATCGCTATGTTGTAAAATTATATATTAAGTCTAAATGCTTAGCATACATTAACAATTAATTTGAAAAAATAATAAGTTTATTGCTTGGATTTACCATCATCGAACACCGGCTGCTACGGAAGCGCGTGCATAGTTATTAAGAAACAATCACGATGAAACTTTGTTAAAACAGACTTTAAAAAACATATGACTTACCATTTTTAAATCTATTTAATACTTGGTTTCTCTTTTTTCTGGATGTTATCCTGTATTTCTCGTGTAATAAAAGGAAGCAAAGTATTTATACTTGTATTTAATGTGATAAGCCCTTTGCTACGTTCATCCCCCCAAATACGTGGCTCTATCTCAGCGCATGCGCATGCGGAAGTCTTACTTTTCTCTTAGTCTCATGTTTTCTCGTTTGCGAGAATAACTGTTAATGCTAATAGATTAAATAGAGGGTAGTGGGATATAACGATACAAAACATAATGGTTTAGTGCATGCAATATTAGATGTAAAATGAAAAATTATGCTAATGTTGAATATCTCTGCAAAGCACAAAAATTAAAACGGCAATAAAAATATGAAGCAATCTAAGTTTAGATTTGAAAAATCGGAATACTAATATAAAATATATCATATTAATTATACATTACATTTACAGTCACCTCTCTCTTTCTCGCATTGGGGTTAGGTATGGTGATGCCTGGGGAATTCTAATTTTAACTCATGGCAAAGGCCCAACATAAAATTAAACTTCTGCCTGAAAAACTAATCGGATTTACAAGGAAATTATCAACTATTTCATTACACATAAAAAGATATATAAACGTAAACATTTAATGTCATTCAATCAGATCTCCGGTACGTCCGACATAAAATTAAGAAAACTTGGACACATACAAGTCAAGTGTATGCACGTGCGTTCATCTCGTAAAAATCAATAATTCTTTCATGTATATCATTAATTGTTTTGAACTTTATCATTCGTTATTTTCCAAATTAATCTTTTTGTTTCTTGAGCCATTTTGCCTTTCAATTTCAACATATAACACTAATAGTTTTTTTTTAAAATATATTAAGCAAACAAATATTGTTTCATAATATGATCAGTGTCATATAATTCTGACAAATGATTGATAGTAGTAAGTTATGGTTCCTTTTTTAAATTTTTGTAGGACCATCCCATCAGACTGTATGCATTTTAAAAATGTGTGCATATTGTAAGCAATATTATCATTATAAAACTGATCATTAGAATTTCATTATATATGCATCAAATGTATGGAAATTGCTTAACCATATTGTAAAATTGTTTCAGTCTTTACATTTGTAATATATATCCATAAGAATTATAATTTTAAGCCCAACCTATCATATATCAATAGATTTCTCTTGATGACGGAACTTGTAGACTTGTGGTCAGAAGCCTGAACTTGGATTTTAGGCTCCCCAAACCCCTAAATAAGGAATTTTTCACTCAAGAAAAACAACAACTCAAGAAGAATGTATTTTATTTTGCACAATGGTTTCCCTTTAGTTATATATAAGCAGACCTGGTCTGTGGGTGATTGCTGAACATTTCGCATGTGGAATAAATTAATTTTTTTAATGAACACATCGTCCACAGTCGACGTCAGACAGTAAAATAAAGGGGATAAAATCAGCAAAATATATTTACCAACACATCGTCTAAGTGTATGTCAACTAAATGGAGAGTATTGTTGTTGGGGGTATTTTATTGATTTCTCGTAGGAGCCATAGTAGATTATATAAAAGTATTGTTATGATCCATTTCTTTTTATACTTCACATCATGGCACCTACGAGACAATCTACTTCTGAAAGGCCTGCTGCTGCTCGACATAAAAAGGTAGCCCAGGCTACAGAGTGAGCGCCAACAAAGACTCCAAGCCCAGGCAAGCAGACAAACTGCTGTAAGACAACAGGAACACCAGAACAAAGAGAAACTAGACAACAGGCTGACACAGTCAGGCAGACAACAATCTGACAATAGGAGATAGACAATAAATGCCAACAAAGACTCCAAGCCCATGCAAATAGACATGCTGCTATAAGACAGTGGGGAACTCCTGAACAAAGGGAAATCATTGTCAGGCTGATCCAGTCAGCAAAGAGATATAAAGAATTTGACCATATACAACAAGAGAGTGGAAGCCGCTTTCAATTATGACCCAGATCATGACTGCATCAGAAAAAAATAGTGAAAATCTATATCTTTAATTCTGAATGTCTCTTGCTATAAAATCTAAAAATAAACAGTTTAAGCCCAACACATATATTAGTGGATTCATCTTGATGACAGGAAGCTTTTAGATTTATGCTTAGAAGCCTGCTTAACTCCTATCTTCTAACAGGTGGAAGTGAGGTGAATTGAACTGAAAGCTCCACCACTGAGAACTGTACAAATATAAATACTAATTGGTTTATAGTTTTATCAATTTTTCTTTTCCTAAGGACAGACAACCTCCGACTAGATATTCAATCAAAATTACAGTGTCCAGAGAAGGGTAAAAGAGAAACAATTATTTATTTAATCTAAACTTATATTTAACAGAAATACTTGTGGTCTAATCAAGTTGTTAAACACTACACACACACACACACACACACGCACGCACGCACACACAAACATATAGGCAACCCTAGAAATTACTGATACTACTAGAGATTTCAATCTTTATGGCGGTAAACACTTGTATGTTTAAATTTTTTAAGAGAAGAGGTGTTCTGAATTGACTCTGCACTTGTTTACATAATCCTGCAGAATCTCATACTTGCTGTCATTGGTTGAAAAATCTCACAATTATGTCAGTCAAGAGTAGACTCATTCAGCTAGACAGCTAACAATTGCATCCAATTTATTAAACATGCACCTGGAGGTAGAACTCACACTTGAAAGAATAAGCAGAGGCTATTCTCATAAAATTATCTATTACATCATAATATAATAGCTCTATTTATTTTCCTAATCAATGACAAGAACTAAATTTTACAGTGACAGTTTACAGTTACAGTCTAAGGCACTGGTGGCGAACTTTTTTTTTTAGATCGCGTGCTAATATTTTCAATTTAAAGATGATATATATTGCTGCGTGCCAAGTAGACCTACAAGTAACGCACCCATGCCGGGGATGTGGGGCTAAGCCCCACCCAAAACTAAATATGCTGTCTTGTGACTTTATTCCTGAAACGTAGTGTGATTTTTGAATGGTATGATCATATAATGACATGACATATATAAAGCCATAATAAAATTAAATAAATATTATATTATACTGTGCTGTTTTTCTGCAGGAGTAGCCTACTGAGCTCCAAAGCTAAAAGATGGCGGCCACCACAACACATTAGACGACAACAGAATCAGCTACAACCACCACCACAACAGAATCTGCAACAATAACAATAGCAACATCACCACAACAACCACCGCCGACAACGACAGCAATGGTGGTGGCACAGAGACCAACAGTATATGCAGTGGGGATATTATAACCACCCAATTGCTGATATGATTCAACTCCTGCTTGACCACCTTTACTGGCCGCCAGCGCCCGCCATCATACATCCCAATGGACACTGGGGACAACAACAACAGCGCCAACACCATTGAGCAAGAGAGGGGGTTGAACATCCCGGGCGCACATACACACTAAGTACAGACTTGGTGTGTCATTAGCCTGGGCTCTGTAAAAACACCCCCCCTCACAACAACAACGGCAACAACACACAACAACGCTTTAGTCTATGGAATTCTGGACTAAAACCTGCCTTTACTGACCTGACATGTATCACAACGGACAAACGCGCTATGGAATGCAATATTGCACAGCCACCAGCAACACGCATGGACACCCACACTCTTCCGTAAATCAACACCAGGACTCCATACGACAAAATGTTCACACCTCCACTACCACAACAATCTACAAAACGAACTACAAACTCTCCACACTTCAATCATAAACTGAGACAACACAAGCTACCTGCATTTTTTTTTTTAAAACGGACAACTACTCAACACAACTTCACCCCCACCCACGCCCTCTCCAGAAGACAGTGAGGAGAGGAAGATTCCTCAGAAGCAGACCAAGACCGAGAATATCTTCGGATAAAAAATCTACTGCAGCTTCTGAGTGGATACGTCAGCGGGAGGGGGGGGGAACCCCTAATATTTTAATGTCTGCACTACTCCCGTGTTCAGATTAACGTTAAGAGCTCCTTGCAGGCCACAAATAATGGTAACATCCTAAAGTCCTCCGGGATGTGCACAGAGCCCTGTCTCGGGCCGCATGCTGCCTGCAGTTTGATGATGATGATGATTCCGCTCTCTATTCGCCCCGCAGGAATTGCTGTAAAACTTTTCATCTTGGCGATGTTTTCCGTTTTTGGTGGATTCCTGTGAGGCCTTCCTCCTTTCACTGGTATTCAGGGAGGGTGAGGTGGGATGTTCGTGCGTTGTTCGGTTTGATTTCCATGACTGCTCGTTGTCCCGACTGTCGTTAGTGTGTTTGTGTATGTTGTTGTTTTTTTATTTTTAAATTTATTTAATTTTTTAATTTAAAAAATTTTTTTAATATTTTAAAAAATTAATAATTTGTGTTGTCTGTTCTGCAGAACGTACATGCTTTTGTTTCGTTGCTTGTTTTATGTGTGTATCGTGTGTTGTATCTTAATCTGTATATTGCTCTAGTGTGGCTTATGTTTGTGAGTTGGGGGGGGGGAGAGGGGTGGGTGTCTCTCTTTTGTACATGCTTTTGATTTGTGTGTGTATTTCTGATGTGTGTATTGGTGTGGTTAATTGCTTGCCTTGTTTGCTTCCGTATTTAGCTCCCTTGTCTGCTGTTTTCCAGTAATGTTGGTGTGACTGGGGATCCAGAGTAATGTTGTTTTTACACCTTTTTTCTCTAGTGTTTTTATTTGTTTTGTTATTTGATTTGTGATTTTTGTTCTTGTTGCTTGGAAGGGGTTTGCTAAGTTTTGTAACGATGTGAGTCTGTTAGTATGAGTAGTTGTGTCTGCATGTTTGTGGAGTAGTTTGCTAATGTTAATGCTTGTTTGATCACTATGAGTTCTGCTGTTAGTATTGAGTGTTTTTGGTCTAGTTTGTATGTGTGCGTGTCTGTGGGAGTGTGTGCTGCTACCCCTGTTCCTATTTTATTTATTGAACCATCTGTGTATATGTGGTGGTGGTTGGGGGAGTATGTGTTCGAGCGCTTTTTGCTTGGCTATTGGTGGGTTACTGTATTTTGGGGGTTGTTTAAGCAATGTTAGGTCTATGTTTGGGGGGTGGGGGGTGATTGTCCATGGGGGGGTGGGGTGGGGTGCGGTGCGCTTTTGTGTTAGGTTTTTCAGTTTTGATTGTATTTAGTTTGTGTTTTTCTAGCAGTCGTTTGGTGAGTTGGTAGGGGGGTAACTTGTTTTCTGTCCATTTGTTGGGGTTGTTTTTCTTTGTTTTCTGTCCTTTGTATCTTTTATCCAACCTTTGTTCAACTGGTGTATGTTTGTGGGGAGATTTTTTCCATGGTGTGTTCTGTTGGCCCATTGTTTTAAAATTTGTTTATATCTTCTTTCTTTTAACGTTAGGTGCCCTGTTTGTGGTATAGGTCTTCATTTTTTGTGTTTGGGAGTGCGTACGTGCTTATTCTTAAGGCTTTGTTTTGTACTGTTTCTAACGCTTTTATTTTTGGGTTGTCTGTGGCTGTGTACGTTGCGCTGCCGTAATCTATGATAATGTTTGGGTGTCTGCACCCCATTCTTTCCCCTTTGTTGCTTTGAGAATGTTTAGTGTTTTGTTGACTTTGGTTAATGTATTTTCTATGTGCTTGATGAATCTGATGTTTTCGTCAAAGGTGATTCCTAAAAATCTGTGTGTTTTGGAGTATTTTATTTTAGTTTGTTTTAGGTGTAGTGTTGGGTATGTTTTATTTTTAGGGGCTGAGAAGTCTATGGTTGTTGTTTTGGTGCTAGTTCCAGTCCCCATTTGTCTGTCCAGTCTTCTAGATTTTTTAAGAGTTAGTTGCATTTTGTCTATCAGTCTCCCATGGTCTATGTGTGCGCTGTAGAGTGATGAGTCATCAGCGAATTGTGTTAACTGACCCCGACATACTTAATCTGAAATCTGACGGAATCTGACCATAAGCGACCGCTAGTTTATCAATAAAAACTCACAATCAACACTCAGTCACAGCCTCTAATGGCTCTTATTTATTTTGCTGGTTCCACGTTTATTTTACTTTTTACTTTAGACAGTGGAATATTTTTATTTGAAAGTTAATACGTGAAATTTAAACGTCGACAATCATTCCTACAAACGCAGTCCTGATATTCAGAAAAACACTAATGACTAAACGGATTTTCTAGATAAAACGAGAAAATTTATTAGAGGCATAAGCGACAACAAGAGAGCTTATTCCTTCACATCGAAATTTTTTGACAGAGTTAGCGGGAACTGGGTGTTTATCAAAATTGTCGACGCGACGGTTGCCTCGTCAATTGCAAGGTATTTCTATTTCTCTCCAGCCTTGGAGTGCCACAGATCGCTTGGTAAACTTGATATTTACACATGTTGATCGGTTTATTTATATCATTATGTAAAACCATGATTTTTTTTTGTTAGGATAGTTAGTTATAAAATATTTGGATCATGAAGGTTTTGTCGACTTCCTGCGGCCTTCATAAATCATTCCGAAATCGAAACTAATCGCATGTTACTTCAATTTTTAAAAAAGTAATATCTAGTTTTAAAATAATTTGCTTATTTTTTTCCAGCAGCACGTACTATACTAACTACACAAAAAATTGGAAAGATATGGAGCACACTTTTGTTAAGATAGAAAATTATATTTAAGGATTTTGACAATTTGATTTTTGACTGATCTGAGAATATAACTATTTGTCGAATATTTTAAATAATAATAATAATAATTAATTCATTATTTGGATGTACCAGTAGATTTTATTATTTCTTTCTTTTATAAATGTACACTTCATATTTTTCTGTATTGTCTGCTTTTATTAAGATTTAAAAATGAGTATTTTTACTCATTTAGGCACACTTGACACAGGGGTAAAATAATTTAAAAAATAATATTTAAATAATTAATATACATATTTATTCTGTAAATTTGTTGCTGCTGATTTTATACATGAATTGTACTTTTCTTTATTATATATATATTTGCACTATACTAAACTTAAATATGCTTTATCATGTTTATTTGCAAACACAACAAAAATTTAAAAAGTGGTAATAGAAGTTATATAAAAGTAAGGATATTATTAACATAAAATAAAGGATAAAGTTATGTCACTGTTGAAGATAATTTTAATTTAAGAAGTAATGGCTAACATGATCATGATGATGTCCAGATAAATAAAATGCAGTCACTACTAGTACTAAATTATATATTTCAGTACATATAACATAAAACACTTACTAATCAATCATATTGAAGTGGATCTGTTTGTGAAATGCAGACATTAAAACCATGCATTGATAACATGATTGATTGTACTCTTAATATTCTTCAGTCACAGTAGTAGCATTAATGTTCAAACCAGAAATAGTTGTCACTGCATCTCAGAATGTTTCACTGGCTCTATTGACATGGAGAGGATGTTCATTAGCAATAGTTTGATACAGGGATAATAAAAAAGGTAAATGGAAAACAATCATTGTGCAAACATATACTCTATTCATAAAACAAATGTTGTACATATTCATTTCCTGCCAGCAGTGCACTTCAGTTCAATATTATTATTAAGTCAAAATATGTGATATGATTCTTAAGTATGTTTTATGAAGAATAAAAATAAAAATATTATTTTTTTTTTAAAAGTTTGTTGTAAAAGAGTACAGTGCTGGTTCCTCAAATTGAAACATAAATGTTAGATTATTAATAGTCATAATACAATACTAGTGTGGCCGAATGTGATTGTAACTAATGATATTGATAGTACTCAGCTGGCTTTCTTCTACCAGTTTTTCAAAGAAGAAACATTTGACAAGATAGCGGTTTAAGAGATTATACTACTCAAACCCTAATCTGCTTAATCCCGCCCGTACAGGTCTTCATAACTGCAGACAGAGAAACTCGGTCGGGCCTCAGAGACATTACCTTTATTTAATTTATCACCCACCTTCGCTCTGAGCATTACCAGTTCAGAATTCCTATCCTGATTTGTGTGCTTTTCTGTCTCTAGATCATTATAGAAATTTTGGCCCTCACACTATCTCACAGCTAAGGGGGACACTATCCAAGATAGGTTGTTGTCTGACATTTTAAGAACAATTAAAATTTAAGCCCCCAACCCCAAGCATTCAAATATCTCCTTCTTTGTTAAATACAGAAGTATAAGTGTAAAAAGTAACAAAATTTATTTTAATTACACAAAATTAACAAGAAAAAATTGCTGCACAGTACGTGGTACTGGTAGCCACAAAGGCTAAATATGAAATACTCTTCACATGAAAGAAATTAGTTATTAAATCAAAATCTACTTGGATTAACAACAAAGTGGGTTTTTTTATTTGTTATTGAAATCAGGTACAGAAAGAGGCTGCTATTAGGGTGATGATTCTTTGTCCCTTAAGAATGTTTATAAATCAGTTAAAGTCAGTTCTGCTGGAGTGCTAATGTCACTTAACAGGTAATCTAATTCTTTACAAAACACTAATTTTTCGCAGGTACTATTAATGAGTAAGAAAATGGAAAGTTACACCATAGAGACTTCCTAGGAGGTGTAAATTTTTAAACCAGTGTTTATTGGCAATGACTGGATTGCCTCTCTTTGCATGTTGACATCATGTATTGTGCGCTGTGACAAAATGTAGGGTCACTTTGCAATTTTGACATGCACAAACACAGCACTGACCCAGGCGCGAATGACAATTAATGTGTCCTATTGTGAGCTGGAATACAGTATGACTGGATGAAGTACCAATGAAGAATCAAATGAAGAATTGACTGAAAAATTTAATGAATGGTGGACTTGAAGAATGAAGGCTTTGAGCGCTGCAGAAAAAGACCAAGACACAGGTGTGAGTCATTCCATATGGGCAATTAATCAGACTTCCCACCCTTTCTCTCTCTCTGAGACACACTAATGCACCTATGTACTGTGAACTTTCTTGACCAATACATTGTTCAGATACAGAAAAACAGAAATTTCATCGATGAATTTCCATAAGGGAATAAAAGAAAATACAATTAGAATCTTCTACACAGAGCAGCAGTGAAGAATTCCAAGTATGACAGGCATACAATTTTATCAAGGTAACTGCAAAAATTACAATTGGAGGATTTCCTGAAAATGGAGACTTCAAGCAAAAATCTGTTAGTACCAAATGCAATTACAGGGTTTTCTAAATATGTAAACTTAAATAAACAATTCTAATTATATAGTTTAACTATGGGTCTCAGAGTATACACAATTCAACTCTATAATTTCATTCAACTTTATAATTATAGTTGAAATGTGAAAAATGTAACTAAAAATTTCAGAGTGTAAAAAAATTCAACTCTATAATTTTCTAAAAGTGCACAAATGCAAAATACAACAAAGTTTAGTTCCAAAATTCCAGACATACCAAAAGTGCCATTCTCCATTCAAAACCTGAAAAATGACAGTGACTAGTCAGAATTTGAGACTTTTATTTCTTGAGTGGAGACAAACTGCCCACTTGAAGAAACATGCTTATCGATCTGACTGCTCTTGAAATTTCTTGTGATTATCTCTCCTTGTGCATGATCTGGAGAAACAATTTTTCATTGATATACATTTACAATTTGAACTATGATTAATCACTATTATTTTTTGCAAACTGTTTTAAATGAAGGTACATAACTCATCCCCCAAAATGGAACAGTTAATCCAAGAAGTATGATAATGCAAAACAATACAGAAAATTTGCTATGGTCTGTAATTGAAATTTTATTTAAAACCTTCAGCATGTTAATCCAAAACATTTTTCAAGTATAAAATTAAAAGGGTATAAAGTGATTACACATTTCATATTCCATTAAACCTGAAAATAAAATAATAATCTGCATCAAGAACAAAATATTGCATTGCTTGACTTTAGAAATGTGTGTTCAATCATCTTTGCAATTATTACAAAGATATATTTATTTGACATTAATTGATTTCATACTTAAAGTAAGATTATATATTACTTTACTTGTTGGCTATATATACCAGTATTACAATAATTTGTTGAGCAGTGAGTGCTGCTTCATAGTTTTTAGCACAGGTATCACATTTTATTATTATATTTTTATTTCATAACTGATAATTTGAGAAGCAATGCTAATTCACAAACTATAATTTCACCCTGGTTAACTGAGACTGAGAGTTGTCTGTGTATTTAAAAGTAGAGAACATTGGTTTAGTATGCAATTGCAAGTGATGAGAAGACACATTTGAGATGATTTATGCAATTTAATCCTATTGTTTTGTCTAGGCGAATAAATAAATTAATTGCAGTTAAAATGTTTGAGTGAGATTTTTGCTCTTAAAAAAAAAGAAGAATTGAAAAAATTTACATCATCTAATTTATTCAGTAAAAAAATTATCTTTCAAAAAATTAAAAGATTATCTCTCTAAACAGTTATTTAAACTTTAAGAAACTTTATAAGTATTTCTGACTTTGTAAAACTGTCATTTGGTAAAATAAATAATTAAGTATTAAAGAAATAACTTGTCTTTATATTGTGACTTGTCAGAGTGATGCCACCCAAGTTACAGCTTGACAAAGCAGCCTGGAAGTGGGTAGCAGAGGTGGAAAATCCAAGTGATGTGGTCCATAGACATGTGGAAATAGCCTACCGTTGCAACCTCTTACCTTGCCCTAAGGGCGAGTGCAAGTGAATTTCTTATTTCTTATTTGTCAATAATTTTATAACATATTTTTTAAAGGTTATATCATGATTTACTCACAGGTGAAGTGCTTTAACTAAAGAAAATTCAGTTAATTAGAAAAAAATTTAAATTGAGAAAGGGAAAAAAATAGTGCTTCCTTGTTTTCTAGACCTGATAAAATTACATTTGAAAAAGAGTTTGAATTGATAAATTCTTGCACAAACTAACTTAGGACTACCTCTAAATCTTCTTGTTGTGTACACATACTCAAAGCTGGTTTTATTCTTCTTGGAGGTGTGTGTTCAAATGAAGTCAAGCCCTTAAGAGATTCTTTATAACTCATCTATTGCAATGAAGTATGGTAATAGTATGTGCCTTACTTAGGACATTGATATATTTTCCACTGTAAGAAAAATTTATACAAAATATATGTTTTGTTTACTTTCATCCATTGATATTGTTAAATAATTGCTATTCATGAGTTCAAATAAGACATATTTTAATGAACAAGAGGATGAGACAGCTGAGCTTTCAGCGACGGTATGAGAACTGAGTATTGTTTCACTAGCCTAATCAGCTTACTGATATTTGCATACTTCAAGTTGGCATGTATATCAGAATTTTATAGTGCATATATCAAGTAAAGTGATGAATTATAATTATCTTAATTTAATTTAAATAATAGTATGCATTTATCTAGTGTCAAAAGTTGTGTTTTCAAATCCTCCATTCTGGTTTAGTCCTAACTTCAGTTTTGTTCACTACAGCTATTTTGTCAATTAGGTTTACATTCTATCATTGTATTAATTGACATGAATTTTGTAAGAAAACATAGAATGTATTTTTATGTTAGTGTAGTGCTCTGGCTCCAACTGTTACTCTTTTTATTAAAACAAAACAATGTGCTGGTATATGATCACTTACAAATATTTTGCTTTCTTTGATTATTAATTATATATAATTATTTTATTCAGAGCAATTAAATCTGTTTTATTATGTACAGTCAGTGCTCACTTCTGTACGCAGAGAATGATGAAAATTGAAAAGTCATTTGCATAAAATGTTACATTTTTATATATCAAAGAAAGGTTTAAAAGCAGTTTGATGGACTATTACTATGATTTTAGCAGATTATTTCTAGTGAATGAAGGAATTCTGAATATTGGAATATATTCATTTAATATTATTTTGTAAAAAAACCCACATCACATTATACCATTTCAGGGTTCTTTATCTTGTCACATATAGTGAATTACAATATTATTCATAATAATTTTTTATTTTTGCCAGTTTATGATAGAAAAGAACATTTTTTGAAATAATTGTTATTCAATTTACTATATGTTCATTAATTAGCTATAATCATAACAACTGATAGAAGGTTTGACACTTAAGTGTTTATTAGGTGAAATAGGATGTCTTTTTTTGCTGGTATGGGACTAAAGGAATTGAGTTCCTTCAGTGACAGGTAAATATGGCTTGTTCTGCTAGCTGTTTGAAGTCAGAAGAGTGCCATTTCTACATATAATTCAATCTTAATTAGATTTATCACACACTGTATACTTACTTCTTTCATGTACTGTATCATAAATGAAAATGTCAAAAACTGCCCTCCTTTGCATGAGTGAAAAAACCCATCTGATATCACACTCTCTTGTAATATTTTTTCATTCATTTTTAATTATTAATCTCTGATTCTGTCATATTATGTTTGGTTCTTGGCATTCCACGTCAAATTAAAATTTGAATTTTAGGTATCTCTGAGGTTTGGCATCATAAATGTTGATCTTAGAGGTAATCAGTTTGAATTGAGTCGATGGATTTTTTAAAATCTGACTTAGAAAATAAGTCGATTCATGCAACTAATGAAGAATTTTATGTTTCATTAAGTTGTGGCTTAAGCATTTGCTTAGAAAATAAAAACTTGTAATATAATAATTACTTGTTTGTCTAATTCCTATCAGTCTGGGGGAAAAATTAAATGAAAGGGATTGCAGATGAAGTAATTTCTGGTAATACAAAAGTTGATGTTGTGGAGGCAGTTATTGAGATGAGCATAGTGAAATAACTGATACAAATCCTAAATAACTTTGGTATTGGTTTATTTTAGCTTTATTATTTCTTTCACAGTTTGAAAATAATTCTAAGATTAAGATACATCAGCACTTGGACATTTTGCAGTACAACTCAGACATTCCATAATCTTAAAACTTGATAATTATTAATAAAACAGCTGGAAAAGTGCATTACTGGTTCCATAATCTTAAAACTTGATAATTATTAATAAAACAGGCTGCAAAAATTCACTGCTGTTCCATAATCTTAAAACTGGATAATTATTAATAAAACAGCTGGGAAAATGCATTGCTGATCCCATAATCTTAAAACTTGATAATTATTAACAAAACTGGTGGAAAAATGCATTTCTGATTCCATAGTAATGGATGACATTCTTTTAATTTTAACTTTGTACCAGCTTATATCAGTTATTAATATCCCCCCCCCTCTCTCTCTCTCTCTCTCTAAATATATATATGCATATATGTATATAATCTTAGGATTTCAAACAATTTTACTTTTCCTAAAAAGTATATTGTAATATTTATAGTAACCAGTGGAATAAAATCTTGAATTTTAAAATATATTTAACATTTATCAATTATACAAGGGTTTCTTAATTTAATATTTTTCATTTGAGAATAGAAACTCTTGATAAATAAAATATTGCATTTTAAAAAAAGCATTTTGCAAGATGTTTACCATTTCTGGCTTCATTGCATTACATTATTTCTGCCATTTACAAGGCGCAATTGCAAGGGAAATCCTTACTGTCTGAATGGACTTGGGGAAAAGAAATGGTTTGAAGAGCTTGATGAAAGCAACTGGCATGACTTTGATCCTGAAAGTGAAAGGCGTCCAGAGGTAATTTTATTTAAATTAAAATGTATGTGTTTGAATAAGATTGTATTTCTTTGTATCTTATGAAACACTCTCTTAAAATATGCATTCTGTTTTATCTGCTTTTTTATAATACAAATATTTTTTTATACAGAGCAGCAACATTCAGATGAAAGATTATATTTTATTCTTCGATGACTTTTGTTTTGTTTTATTTTATTGCCTTTGTTTAGTAGAATGCATTCACTTTAAGAGCTTAAAACAAGCATTCAGTCATTGTTGTCTTTATTGATATTGCCCTATCTAAATATAATATTTTAGTTATTCCTCCCTCCCCCATTCAAGCAAGGTGCATTATTTGTTTGTAATTCAGGTAAAGATGAGTAATTATAATCATATAGTATTAGTAATGCTCATATACATTAATGGAATAGCACTTTACCTTCTTTTTCTGTCTTATACATTTTTACTTCTTTGCATTTATTTTTATTATTTTATTTGTATAAAGACATAATGGGAAACAGTTAATAATTAAATTTAAATTTTGGAAAATTCGATTGATACCTTAATTTCAAGTGAAGATTGTCTTTTGGTTTGTGATTTCTAGGGTCATTTTGTTGGTTTGAAAAACCTTGGAGCAACATGTTATGTCAACACATTTCTACAGCTTTGGTTTCATAATGCCAATGTGCGGCATGCAGTTTACAGATGGTGTGATCCTGACCTGCCTTCTGATGCAGGTGATTTGTTTTATTAACTTTTCATACCTTGTTGCATCATTACTGTCAGTTTTATTAAAAAATATATCTAAAAATGAACTAATGTTGATTTTAAATTGATGATTTTGATTTTATTATAAACATTTGTAATATTTCTGAAGCTTGATGAGAGAGTATTTATTATAAGTTGAATGAGGAATTTACTGTGACTGGTTAGAAGTTTATATTATGGACTTTATTCAGCTCAGCATGATTCATTAATTTGAAAGACTGTATGATTTTTTCAGTATATACAAGTATCAATTTTGGTTCATACTGATCTAAATATAGAGATTATTTTCTTGAAAGATTATACTGCTTTTTGTGTTTTCATTACTTTTTATTGTTTCTTTAATATATATTCTACAGAGTTTAATTAAGAAAGGCACCCTAATTGAAACTGTATATTCTCAAGAATGCACATGCATGGCACAGACATATACAGTCTGACAGAATTACACTGAGGAAAAGATGAATTACTAGCTGCTGTATAATGTTTTAAATTTTATTGCAAATTGTGAAAAAATATTTTAAATTGATAAGTAATTTATTTTTAACTAAAATGATTGTGCCTCATCTGTTCAGAAAAACCATGGGGAGACCATGAAAGTCACAAATTCATGGTTTATTATTTATTTTTTTCTCTTTGCTAATTATGACATAAATATTTATTTACATGAGTGTTTAACATATTAAGTAGAAAAGCAAGTATATATATTATATATATATATATTTCTGAATTGTCATTTATAAATCTTGTCTTCAAATAAAATATCAATTCAAAAATGAGTATTTTTTATACGTACGATATATAGATAGATAGATTGAAAATAGGCAGTTTTGAATGAGGCATTTGGGACTCTCTACTAATAATTAGTACAGCTGTTGAAATTGCCAAATATATTTTAATTTAATGGAATGGTTTATCGTAGATCCTGATTGGAAACCAACATCTATTTGTGGACACCTTCAACTTATATTTGGTCTTCTTCAACATAGCAAGAGAGCGTAAGTTCTAAAAAACTTATATTGGGTCTTCTTCAACCTAACAAGAGATCATAAGTTTAATCAACTTATATTTGGTCTTCTTCAACATAACAAGAGATCATTAGTTTAATCAACTTCTATTTGGTCTTCTTCAACATAGCAAGAGAGCATAAGTTCTAATAAGTTGAATTACTTTCTTGTATTATTTTTCCTTGTCTCTTTCTTTGTATTTGTCTTTATTTTTGTGTGTTGTGAAAAGTTAATTATCTGTTACACAAAAGTTGTTATTGTATGGAAGTAAATTATAAGTAAATGAACTGCTCTGCATGCGCTTATGTATTCCTATAAGGATCAAGCACATGCACTTTGATTGTAATACGAAAAAGGA
Source organism: Sinotaia quadrata (assembly GCA_028829895.1). Lineage (NCBI taxonomy): Eukaryota > Metazoa > Mollusca > Gastropoda > Architaenioglossa > Viviparidae > Sinotaia > Sinotaia quadrata. The sequence continues at coordinate 58,232,187 of CM054179.1, forward strand.
ATAAAAATTTTTTTTTCATCTTCATTTTAAATGCTTATAAATTATATCAAATAGCACATGATTACATTTGCCTTTATTTTAAATAATTATAAATTATATCAAATAGCACATGATTACATTTGCCTTCATTTTAAATAATTATAAATTATATCAAATAGCACATGATTACATTTGCCTTCATTTTAAATTATAAATTATATCAAATAGCTCATGATTACATTTGCCTTCATTTTAAATAATTATAAATTATATCAAATAGCTCATGATTACATTTTGCCTTCATTTTAAGTTACTTTTAAATATACTTATCAGGAATTACACTTACATTCTGAATGCAGTGGCATTTATTTTAAATAATTTAAGTGCATTCAAGTTATGAACATTTTTAATTATGATAAATGCATAACATGGATTTTGAAGTAGAATTAGAAAGAAGTGATTTTGATGTAAACAGCTTGTGCTTGTTTTTATTTCATGATATATATATATTGAATATATCCCTCTGATAAAGGTTTCTGTGATTGTTGTATGACCTTTAGTACTGATTGTAGTCATCTAATTGACATAAGTATTTTGTGCTTGCTGTTCTCATAATACTGATCATAGTCATTTGATTGACATAAATATTTTGTGCTTGTTATTGCCTCATAGTATGGATCATGATTGTCCAGTTGACATAAGTATTTTTTGCTTGTTATTGCCTCATTGTAATCATAGTCATTTGATTGACATAAGTATTTTATGTTTGTTTATGCCTCCAAGTATTGATCCTAGCTCTCGGTTTGATAGTTTCTCAATGCGTATTGATCTAAGTATTTTGTGCTTGTATTTGCCTCATAGTACTGATCATAATCATCTGATTGACATAACTACTTTTTATATTTGTCTTTACTTCATTGTGTTTTATCTTAGTCATCTGATTGATTATAAGTATTGTGTTTGTTTTTACTTCCTAGGGTTGATCCTAGTTATCTGATTGATATAAGTATTTTGTTCTTGTTTTTGTCTCAAGGTATATTGACCCTAGCCCTCTGATTGAATGTTTGGGCTTAGACACCAGAGAGCAACAGGTATATTGAAAGTTGACAGTGTTTAGCTATTATCTTTATTTTAACAGTTTTGTCACTGAACAAAAAAGTAATTCTTTCTTTGCACTCCCAGTCTGCACTTCTCTTTCTTTTTTCAATTTTCACCAATATATTACCATTTAATCATATGATGTTACCTATTGCATAACCAATCTGTATTCTTTTATGCAAGAAGCAGAATTTAAACAACAAAATGTTACACAGTTTACTTCACAGTTCTTCCCCATTAGCCTCTGTATTTAATATATATATGGGTGTGTTAACTAGATTCAGTGCATTATCACATATTAATTATCCATTTAATTTAGTCTTTTCTACCATTTAGAACTGCCTCAAATAGTGATTTTCCATATTTTGTATTGAAATGAGGAAAAAAAAAAATACAATTCACTAAAAGTAGAATTTTACAATTAAATTTGTAACTCTGGCAGAGTAAATTTGCCTATCCCTATTTCTAACCTTAATAATTATATATTGTTGCCAGTGTTAATGTGAGCCAACCTTGAGCACTGCTTATGATGATATTTTTGTGTTGGATAAAACAACTCAGATAGAGAATATGCTAGAACTTGCTGATTCAATCCAAACCCGCTCCAGGCGGATGAGTATGTTTTTCTGTTTTTCTCACACTTGTTCATAACAACTCCATTCAATAGGGATGGACTGAAAGTTACTATGTTGAAGAAGTTCTATATTCTAATCACTTTGATTTTGACTCAATTCCAGTCATAAAGGTGATCATTAGCTTATGGTAAGTTAACTGACTGATAAAGAAAGAATGGATTTTGAAATATTTCTTACATGTTTGCGATTGATCTATGATTTCAACTGGAGAATGCTTATGTAATTGAACCATTATTTCTGTGCTCGCTAATTTGATTTCGTTGTACATTAGACTTGTGAATTTTGATTGATGCTATATTTCTTATGCAGAGTGTTTATCGGGCTAATGAATATTGTTGTAGGAATGTAAGTTGAGAATGTGTGTGTAAGAGAGAAAGGAGTTTAGAGATGAAATAAGCCTGAAATTTAGCGCTGCCTTACTTTGACTTTTTTGTTTTGTAACCTTGTATCTGCTTCAGACTGCAGTGATTACTGTACTCTACCGGATTATGTTGGTATGTGTATCCAGTGTTGCCTTCAAACTTATCAGTAAATGTGTTGCTGTAAGTTGACTCCTGTGAATTCTGTTTGAGAGCCAGTACAGTGGGAAATTGTGGCTTGGTTTGGTGTCAAGAATTCACAAAAGTTTCTTGAACATTCCTCATGGTGTGCTGAGTAGTGTACATGATATGGTTATTAATTAATAAATAATAATCATAATGATTATGTTAATAGTGAGGGGTACCTAGAGGTGTCACAGTTACTTTTCCTTATTTAGACACTGCTCACATTTGTCATTTCTAAATATATTCAGTTTTGATGTGATCTAATTTATCTTTAGCCACAGTTACCTTTAAAGTCTTGTTTGTTGGTGCAACTTTTTATCTTATTCGCAGTCTGTTTCATACAGATCAACATTCTGTGTGCATAATTTTTGCTAAATTGTTTATTTCAAGAGTAACTCTCAGTTAACATACTTTTACCTTTATTTAAAAACTGCACTGCTTTATGTTATAGTCTGCAAATCAATCTTGTTTAGGGTAAGAAACAGTTTGCTTTTGTGGCAAATTTTTTGTAAGTGTGCATCTTATGCTTTCAGGATGCCCAAGAATTTTCTAAGCTGTTTTTGTCAGTTTTAGAAAGAGCCTTGTCCAATGGATCATCAGGACCAACTTCCAACATCATTCAGCAACAGTTTGCAGGCACCTATTGCTATGTTACTCGGTCAGTCAGGTCTAGGGAAATTATTCACTAATGTTTAACGTTATTTTTTTACCTGATTTAAATTGGAAATTAAAAAAAACAACTCAAAACCTTAATGTAATTTTAATTACTACTATAAGCTGAAAGTAAAATACAAAATATTTTTATATATGAATACTGTAAAGTTTTTGCTGTAAATAATGTGATAAAAATGGTGCATTAAAAAACATGACACTTTGTTAGTATATGTATATGCAAGTAAATTCCTTTTTTTACCACCCGTTATATATGATTGATTAATAAAACAGAATCATTTGAAAGCTGGTTTGACCCTAAGAACTAATTTTGTGGTTTGGGGTATTTTCACAACCTTCAATATGTCTTCACAGGATTTCTCTTGTTTTTAGCTTTTAAATTTGTGTTTACCATTAACAAAATTAGCACATATCCATTGCCTGTAGAGATTCATAATTCTGGTGTTATTTTGATTGCATGTCAAGCTACCCTTGTTTCTTTGAAGAAATCATGCAACTTTGAAGATGGAGATTTATATTTTCTGTGTATAAATAACTGATGATATACTATTATTGAATCAATGTCTTTTGTTTAAAATTTAGAGCACAGTGAAATTTTAATGACATTTGAAGTCCATTCTGAACGCACAAATGTCATCATTCTGTTTGACAATTATGCCAGAGTTTACTGACTTTGTTTTGATGGGTTCTATGTTGGCATAAACACAGAAAGACTTGGTTACACATTGAGGGAGATTGTGTACTTTTGGAGAAAATAGTCTTGGTAATTGTGAGTGGCCTCTCTTTTGAATGATGCTGATGCATCTGTATACTGAAAGTGGCCTCTATGTAGAATGATCAGAATGCTTGTGTATGCATACACCTACTGCAGGTAAATGTTCACATACTGACAGAAGGCTGAAGGGAAGCACCCCAAAGAGTTTTTTATTTTCCAGAATGCAATTTGAAGATATCTGTTGGACTTCCGGTCAACCTGAAAATAAAAATTTTTTATGTCAAGACTGCATATTCTCTGGTAATACAGCATTGCATATTGTGGACAAGGATGAGGCAAACTTGTTGAACATGCACAAGTCTATAACTGGTCTCCATTAATTCCTCTTTAGCAAGTTTCTCACAAAGAAAATTTCTACTGTTCTCATGCTTGGAATCCTGGTGTCTTTGGCTGTACAAGTGTGGTGTATGAGTATAAATTGAATTAATGGAGAAAATTTAGGTAGAAATTTGGCAGGTCTGTCCACTGGGATTATGAGAGGCAAAGTAATTGAAGGACTTTGCAGAAGAATCTGAGGCAGTAAAAGTTAATTTTTTAATTTCTTTCACAAAATTTGGTGCCTGAGACAATAATTTTTGTCAAACTCTATCATCTTTTGTCACCGTCCAGTGTACTGATGTTATCGTTTGTTTATAGTGACAGATGACTGCCTAGGGAAGTCAGTCTTATCTATATACTGCAAATAATCCAATTTATTTTTGTCAATCTTATTTTTTACCTTCTCTGTGTTTTTGTTCATTGCTTCTGCTTGCACAGGTGCAGATACATATGTCTTACTACCAGCTATGGAACTGCATTATGCCATACATTTGTTGTTGCAGGCACAAGTTAACTGTTTACTTTTATTTTTATGTTTACATTTATTTTGCAACCAGTACATGCTTCACAAGTGGGATGGAAGTTAATTTTTTTTTCCTGCAGCTGTATTGAAAGCAAAGATAGACATTCTTGATACTATCAGATCAAAAAAGCAGGAAAATGTTAAATTGTCAGCAAGGAAAAAATAAGGAAAACAGCACACCTTATTTTACCTTGGAGACAAATAATATGAGCAGCTGAAACTAACTGCCTCAATACAAATAAAATTATGGAAGAAAGCCTGCAACCTCAATAAAATCTGCAAATTGTACAGCTCAGGTTGATGAAGGTTCAAAATGTACCAGAGCGAAAAGGTGTAAAAGGAGATTGCTCTGACCTAGAAATTGTCTGGTTAACCTTTTATCTTCCTTAGGCATTATTGGGACTCTTTGGGTCTGCCTTAATTTCTATGGGAATGTAATACCTACTTACAGTATGACATCTGGTTGTGTTGTGGGAAAAGGGAATGATTAATGGATGAATGAAGCAGTGGATCAATAGTTGTAAGGAAATGTGTACAATAAGTGGACAGACACTGGCAATAAGTTATAAAATACCTTTTAAAAATACCTTTCACTGATCATTTCTATAATTACTGTTAGCTATAATTATAAAATTCATATATGTTATATATTCACTGGTCTGATTTATCTTCATTTGTTATAGTTTACATTTAATTATTGCTCGGATCAAAGAATGTCTTATAAATTAATGAACTAATTTTGCTTAAAATAAATTTTCATTCATGAACTAATTTGAAGAGTACATTTCTTTCTTAAATTAAGAACCAGATGATTTTTAATGTTTTAATTGCAGTCATATTTCATATGTGCTTGTTGATTGCAATGTGCAGCTGTCAAACTTGCGGCAGTGAATCCAGCCGCCCAGCAAACTTTTATGAGCTAGACATTAACATCTGTGGCCACAGTTCGCTTCATGCTTCACTGCAGGACTTTCTCAAGGTAGAATTTAGATTCTTATAATGTATTAAGCAGAGAGGAAAGATAATTTTATCCTTGGAAATTTAAACAAGGACCATACATGCAGCCTTAAGTAACCCATTACATTTTTCTGTAAAAATTTATAATAATACAAGGAAAAGTCTTTGTTATATTTAGAGTGTGACACAAACAACTTTGAGATTGGCACCCCGATTTTCAGATTGATTAATATGTTTTGACATAAAAACACCTGTATTGGATAGCTAAATTTTTACTCTCACTGTGCTAAATTGAATTTGTTTCTTCCTGATAGAAATCAACAAAATCAATAAAGCTGCAAATTGCACATTTTAAAAATATCATGATTAAAATACACTGGTGCCTAAATGTTACGTGCCTTGATATATTGTGGACCCCGCATACAATGCAGACAGCCTATGGATAGCTTTTTTTTTTACTGTCCAGTCTCTTCAGATTACAAGTATAGAGTTAACAGCATAATTAGCTGGCTCAATTTGCAAATGTGTTTTGCCTAAACTTTATACAGTATAAGTGTTCAGTATATTGTACATATACTTGCCATTTCATAAACACAGCTTAACAATGGTCAGTATTGTTTTGAAAAACTTAAAACATTTCCTACCACTGTCTAAACAGAGTTAACAGACATTTTTTTCTAAACTTATTTGTCCCCCATCTCTTTAAAGTACGTGTGCATTGTAATATTCTTTGAAGCTGTTTATTTGAACAATTAAAAATTGAGGATAGAGTTGACCATGACCAGGGCTGTTGAGAGAAAAACCAGGCCTATGGATAAAATTAATCTCTGGGTGCAGTAATGCTCTTTGAAGCTGTTTGAAAAGTTAAAAGAGTGGTTAGAGTAGAGTTTCTGTGACTAAGTCTGTCAAGAGAAAATTGAGGTAATTTTTTTCCACCCCATCCTTTCAAAAGAGAAGAAAAGAGGAGTGAAACAAATGTCTATCACATAGTTTTTCAACAAACGAATGAGTACACTTTCCTGTTCTCATGCAAGAGACTGCATGTTTTATTAATACTAAAATCTTTATGTAGACAATTTTTAATTTAGTTCAACATTGCTGTGTTTACCTATGCTTAAATTACGTGACTTAAAATATTTATGGTGAAGTATGGTAAATTGATAGATAGTATAGCCACCATATGACAGGTTGTTCATACATGACAGAATGGATCTCTCATTATAATGCAGCCTCGTGTGCAAGTGGTCGAATTTTTGAACCCAAGGACCGCATTATATCAAGGCACCAGTTTATGAGAATCTGTTCATAAAATATAAAATATGCATATCTGCACATGAAAACACAATTGATTTAAGTTCTGTTTTTATGTGCCTTGCTAAAAAAATATTTAAGTGAATTTATATTGTGCTGGATGCCTTAAACTAATGATTATTTATTGTCTTTCTACCAGGAGGAGAAATTGGAAGGAGAAAATCAGTATATGTGCAACAAGTGTAACAGCAAACAGAATGCTGTTCGATCCATTCATCTTCAGACTCTGCCACCTGTTCTGAATCTTCAGCTTCTTCGCTTTGTGTTTGATGTGTTAGCCACTTCATTTTTATCTCTTACTTTTTAAAATTTGTGTGTTTATTGTTTGTCTTATTTAATTGTTAGTAGACCTTCTTGCAATCAATGTGGTTATTTTAAAGATCAAACAAACAATGGGAAATGGTTATAATACATGCATGTGTGAAATAAAGGTGGTGCATGTTTAAAAAGAACTGCTGAAACAATGGCATGATTATAGGGACACATTGTTTATGCAAGTTTTTAAAGAAGGTGATGTAAATTTGATTTTAAAAAGTATTTATGCAAGTTTTTAAAGAAGGTGATGTAAATTTGATTTTAAAAAATATTTATGCAAGTTTTTAAAGAAGGTGATGTAAATTTGATTTTAAAAAATATTTCAGAAAAAGAATATTTTAAAATAAGTGCCTGATACCTTTGAGAAATCCAGAGCAGATTGGGTTCCACCCATTTTGTCATGCATAGCAATCAAGAAAACAAACAAGGCTAGCTTCTGATACAGATCTCTTCCTGGACTAATAAGACTTTGAAATCATTTATAAAGAGATGTTTAATAGGAATGAAAAGATTAGCAGTTTGTTTATATTCTTCTGTCTCTTTGTTGCATGGTGTACTTTGTTCTGTTGTTGGTATTTGCTTTTGTTTGTTGCAAAAAAATAATTCAGATTAAAAAATTATAATTGGAATAGCTGTTACTTATGTTTTTATTATCTCAGAATATAATATTATGCATAAGAATATAATGTTATGTATAAGAATATTATGTAAAAGAATGTAATATTTTGTACAGTTTTCCAACACTAATTAGTCTTCAGTCTGCAACTGTAAAGATTAAGTGAAGAAAAATGCAAGTCAAGCTAAATCATCATGTTTGGTATTTTGATTAATTATATAAATTTTAGTGTTGAACAGTCTTGATAGATATTATATAATCACCAATTGAAAGAGCCTGTTTATGCTGTAACGAATATCCATAAATTAGCTCGATGACAGCACAGAAGATTAAAGAGTCCCCCTTTTCTACTGACAAAAGCAAAATGTCTTCTCTTTTGGTTTCTAAGTAATTGCATATCTTAACAGTGTGTAAAACAAAGAAATAAGCTTTGACCAGGTTTTAGGTGTTCAGCTATTCTGTTTCAGCCTGTATCATTCTTATACATTAATAAGAGATATTGTTTGTGTTTTACCTGTAACATGTCAGTATCTTTTATAAAAGTTGTTGTCTATTTCAGTTATTTTAAAACATTGAAAAAGCCTGAAAAATATCTGGATTTATAAATATATATTATTGATGTGGATTCCTGATCACTTTGTTCTTTAAAATTATTTCAGTCTTTAACCCTTACACTGCCGGTTTGTTTTCTTTTAAAAACAATTTTAATCCCATTCCCAAAGATTTGTCATAGTTTCTATGCCTCAAGTACAATGTGTTCAAAATAGAATAAAATAATGAAGAAAAGTAACTGAACAGAATGCTATTTAGCAGGTTTGTAGAATTATCTTCCCATTAATGTGACTTTCAACTATTGATGGATAAATTTGTTGGATATATGCATACATTTTACATCCTAGGCAGTAAAGGGATGAAGAAGTTATTAATTTCAATGATACTAGTTCTCTCAACGATTCTCCATTTTCAGTCATTATTTTAGCCTCTATAAATTTTGTTTCATATATCAGAATAAGAGTGAAAATTGAATTAATTTAGTTCATCATATTAACTTTTGGCATCCAACCACAGATTATTTTTGACTGTGCTCTGATGAGACACAGGAAGCTACATTTGATTCAGCATAATTATTTATATATGTGTAATTGCCAGCGAAAATCTGGCTAAAGTCGCTGTGATTAATTATGCACTACAGCCATTTGTAGTCATAAATTTTTTTTTAAAATCAAGTTTGGGATTACTTTAAAAATCACTCTATTGATCATTATTTTTCAATAATCCAACAGATTTTGCTTTTTTAATAGATTATAGCTTTTTAAAATGTAAAATAACTACTGGGTGGTTGACTCTTTGATCCAGCATGGGACTACTTTGTACCTATTAACACATGGTATTTTTAGCGATCAGAGGTGCACACATGTCATTTGTCATGTCACACATGTCAAATTGCCGAAAATTTATTGTTACGGTGCTTCACCTGCTTCGTACCAACTTTGGCTATGCGTGTTTTAAAAATTAATTTTAGGATTGAAACTTTATTTTTTAGCATGCAGTTGTGATATATTAATGGAAGTGCAGAATCTATCTACAAAATAACGTTATAACTATGCAAAATTGTGCTATCTGGGGTGTAAATTAATTTGTTTTAGAAGCTAGGTATCGAGTTGTTACCAGCCAGAAGTAAGCTTTGATGGCATGTACCACTCAGTGTGTTGTCTGCTGCATTAGCTAGACTGCTGAACAGAATAACAATAATATTGACATTTCTGATGTCATAGCTGATTATTTTGACTCTGACAGCAGCAGTGACGATGAAAATATTAAAGCAACAAGTTTGTCCAGTTTTATCTGTTTTCATCAGGTAGATTTCTCACATATCAACAAACTTGCCTGCTCAGCCAGCACTGTCAATCAGTTTTAATTATTCATGTGTTGTTGTTAATCTATATAATTTTAGTAAAATTTATTAGAAGTAGGCCTACAATGATATTCATCATTCAACACACCCTTAAGTTTAATTATAGGCCTACTTAATAGCTTAGTACTTGTCACTATCTAAACATTCTATCTTTTTTTTAAAAGCATAATCTGGTTGATTTTATTCAGCCTTGATGATTAAAATAATAAAACACTATGCCTGATTTCAAAAACAGTGAAACAAAAATTGTTTGTAGGCCCTTTTAAAAAAACATAATAAAGGTTATCAGTAAATAGAACTAGCTTAACTTTTTCTTTGGGGGTGGTGGTGGTGTGTCTTTATGCAACAATACAAATGAAGATGTGATTAAAACCTCTTTTTAATACTTTTTGTAGGATAATATTTCATTAGATTGATATAAACCCTTTCTTATTATACATAGTAATATACTTACAACTAGAAAATTTTCGCTAAATTTCATTTATAGTATACCCTATATAAATAAATTTGTAGGAAAATGAAAATTTTCTTCTAATTTTTCATTCTTTGAGGATGTAATTCAAACACTTTTGAAGTTAGTAGCACCAGTCAATTCCCACAGAAAATTCTAGATTTCAAATAATAAGCACATAAATATCATAATTTTTGTTTGTATGATTACTCCCCTTTAATAGTCCAAGGGGTCTGTATTTTAAAAAAGTACAGTGGTACCTCGCGTAACGAACACAATTCGTTCCAGCAATACGTTCGTTATGCAAGGTGTTCGTTATGTGAAACACGATATCCCATATACTTCTACAGGAAATCGTGCAATCCATTCCACATCGCCACGAAAAATCAAAGAAATTAGGGGAAAATGAAGACAGGGCAGTGATCAGGGGGGGAAACACTAGTAAAGACACTCACCAAAGCAGGGTATGATGTTAGGTGTTGATGAGGTAAGATGTTAGGCATTGATGAGGTGAAATGGAGGTGGGATGAGGAGGACACACACTTATGTACAGTTCACACACACAAGAATATTTGCTTCACTCACAAAAAGTTGTCCTGCAACAACGAGAATAAGACCTTGAATTAATCCAGTAAACAAACATGGCAAAAATACATCAAAGCAAGGAAAAAAAGATAACTGGGACAAACATGCCCTGCCTTCATCTGAGCCTTGCGAGACATGACTGGCTGGATTTGGCAATTTTTTCACGGAAAATGCAATGTTTTTGCGGTGTATGTATGGTTCATTATGTGAAACAAGTTCGTTCTGCGAGCCACACAGGCGTTCGTTATGCGGAACGTTCATTATGCAGGGCAGTATGTGAGGTACCACTGTATAGTGAAAAAAGGATTTGGCATAAATTAAATTTAAAAATAAAAAAAAATTGAGATTCTGAATTTTAGTAAGTTAGAAAATAAACACTTTTGAATTATTTTAACTTTAGCCGGCTTTTCACAGGCAATGACACATATCCTTACTATTTTGTTAGTTATTTACATACAAAGAACTTGTACTCTTTTTTTTCTGGTATGGGTGTTAGCTTTCCATTTGCACATGTGCATTTGAAACTTATCATGTTGTCAGAGTCAGTTGCTGGACATTTTAATTGTTTATATACAGTAGCAATACATAGTAGATTAATATTGGTACAGTAGCAGTATATTAATATTAATACAGTACAGTATTTAGTTAGTAGATTAATATTGATACAGTAGCAGTATAGAGTAGATTAACATTGATACTGTAGCAGCATATAGTAGATTAATATTGGTACAGTAGCAGTTTCTTGTAGATTAATATTGATACAGTAGTCATATATAGTAGATTAATATTGATATGGTAACAATATATAGTAGATTAATATTATTGATATTGTAGTAAGTATTTAATAGATTAATATCGGTACAATAGTAGTTTATAGTAGATTAATATTGATACAGTATAGTATATATAGTAGACTAATATTAATACAATGGTTAAGTAAAAAGCATGCTAAGTGGGTTAATACACTATGTGTATATATATCACAAATAGACAGGAGTGATATTAAATACAATGTACATTTGTTAAGTTAAAAATAAATGATATGACTGGTGATTTTTCTGTAATGTTTTACATATATATTGATAGGAATTTAATCCTCAGTATATGAGATTCTATTTAAACCAATTGAGCTCGTAAATAAGGGATCTCTTATTTGCAACCTATAGACAACCTTCTCTGCCCCTTTTGTGTTTGCTTACTAAATAAGATGATGCTAAATTCAGTTCTGCTATAAATTTTGGTTTGCTTACTAAATAAGATGGTGCTAAATTCAGTTCTGCTATAAATTTTGAAAGCAACAGCTGAGAAATGGTTTGGATATTTGAATAAGGGCACTTGATAATTGTTCTTAAAATATATTTTATTTAATTTTTCAAATTTAAACAATACAACTGAGACAACCTTACTAGAAAAGGGTGCATTTTGTGTGACTGCAACTTAAAGGCTTAACAACTACTGAAACAGATAGTTAAGACATGACTCTTAGATAAAATTACAGTTGTGGACTTTCAACCTATAGCATTCATTATTTCATTGTTATATTAGGCAAAACTCTGCTGTCAATGAGAAAGACAATTTAGTTAAGTATATTGCTTTGTTAATACGTTTTATTAACCAGGAAGATTAATTAACTGTCATGCAAAGTGAAAGAAGTATATTACTGCCTTGTTTTTGGCTATGTTACAGATAACTAATAGTTTCTATATAAAATATTGCCTTGTTTTTGGCTGTTACAGATAACTAATAGTTTCTATATAAAATATTGCCTTGGCTTTTACAGATAACTAATAGTTTCTATATAAAATATTGCCTTGTTTTTGGCTGTTACAGATAACTAATAGTTTCTATATAAAATATTGCCTTGTTTTTGGCTATGTTACAGATAACTAATAGTTTCTATATAAAATATTGCCTTTTTTTGGCTATGTTACAGATAACTAATAGTTTCTATATAAAATATTGCCTTATTTCTTTTGTGTTATTGAGATGTAAAGGTTAATTTCTTTATAAAGTTGTGCCTTATGTCTGCTGTGTGAATGTAGCTATAGCTTAGTTTTCCTGTAAAATACTATATTGTTTTTGTTGTATACATAAGACCTAAGATTTTTTAATATATAAATATACTATCTTGGTTCTGTTGTATGAATGAGACTGTGTAAAGTACTGCCTTGTTTCTGTTGTGTGAATGAGACTGTGAAGTACTGTCTTGTTTCTGTTGTGTGAATGAGTCTGTAAAGTACTGTCTTGTTTCTGTTGTGTGAATGAGACTGTAAAGTACTGTCTTGTTTCTGTTGTGTGAATGAGACTGTAAAGTACTGCCTTGTTTCTGTTGTGTGAATGAGACTGTAAAGTACTGTCTTGTTTCTGTTGTGTGAATGAGACTGTAAAGTACTGCCTTGTTTCTGTTGTGTGAATGAGACTGTAAAGTACTGCCTTGTTTCTGTTGTGTGAATGAGTCTGTGTAAAGTACTGCCTTATTTCTGTTGTGTGAATGAGAACTAAGGTTTAGTTTCTGTGTTAAGTACTGCCTTATTTCTGTTGTGTGAATAAGGCCTAAGGTTTAGTTTCTGTGTTAAGTACTGCCTTATTTCTGCTGCATTGTTCTTGTTTAGGTGTTGCATAAATACTAATTGTTTGCACTTACAGGAAGAAAGGTCAGAAGAAAAAACTGAACACTTTCCTTCAGTTTGGAGATATCCTTGATATGAGCAAATATTTGCATCAGCCTGGTAAACATCTTTTTTTAAAAATATTTTACTTTCTGTCTTCTGTACGTAGAAGGTAATACAGTAAATACAGTAATACAGTAAAACCTTGGGTTAATTAATATTGCTAGATTTTGTTGCAGGCTATAAGAGAGAGGTGCTATTTCCATTTATGTCAGTTTGTTTAGCAATGAAAATTCTCAGATTTTTATAATAGTTCCACCAGTTACAAGATCTCAGCTATCTTTTATTTCAAGCCAGTATGGACACACAAAAACAAAATGGTTGGATCACACTTTGTCAGTCAAAATCTATCATACTTGTGGTTCATATTTCAAGGTTTTACTTTATTATTATTGAAATCATTAATTTTTGTATTGTTAGGTCTGATTCATGATAAGTATTTTCCTGTTTAATTAAGCTTTTCATTCGGACTATTACTGTTCATTTTCTTTTAATGTCTGACCCAAGAATGTAAAACAAAAATGAATATACTTTGTTGAGACGTTTAAACTTTACAATTTTTTAAATGTAAAACCAATAACTATAAATGACCTGTATATGCAGTTTTTTTCTCTCATCGGTTATGTACTAAAATAATAACCATTTTGAATACATACATAGGTTGGAATAAGTGAAAAACAACAAGTAGACAAGAAGAGTGTAGTAAAAATAGAAAATGTAAAATTTACTGGGTTTAATGAATAAGTAATGTATAATGAGTATTAATAAATAAATTATCCTTTCATTGCAGTTACTCTTTGATGTGTAAATTTTCATTTTACAAAAAATAATGCACAACCTTATAATACATTTTATCTCCTCCCCAAATAAACTGATTGTTAACAGGAATGACCTCTGTTTCAAGTTTGCATGCACAATGCATTTATTTTGGTTAGTTGCCCATTAAGATTGAACCATGTGACATTAATCCTATCTCTGGATCTGTACACATTTTTGTAAATAATGTGTGTGCAGTCAAGATATATAAAGGAAGCTGTGGTGTGTTGTACAGTTATTATTCAATTATGAGTATTGTACTCTGAAAAATATGAAGAATTTTAAAGAAAATATTTAACATTCTTTGATGTCCCAAGTAAGTCTGCTGAATCATGTACACCTTATCATTTACCAGCAAGATGTCCCCTTTTCCTAAAATGTTTCATCATTAGTCATCTGAATTCATTGATTAGCTTATTTAGTCACTTGTTGTTTTTCTTGACTCTAATAATCCTGCTGAATTAGGTATACTTCTGTCACTTACTAGCAAGATGTCCCTTTTCCCTAAAATGTTTCATCATTAGCCATGAATCAATTCATTACTTAGTGGTTAGTTTGTAATATTTTGCAGATGATTTATAATCTACTATCATATTTTTTCATAAATGGCTTGACACTTTCTAACAGTAGGGGAGATGCACTTCTATTTGAAATTATTGAATGCTGGCAAAAATTGGTGACTGGAGAGAGGGTACCACAAAACAAATACCACATCCAGTCATGGTAACTGTGAAGTACAAATTGAGTTTGCATAAACTGGGATGTTTAGTGAGAAACTTATTGATGTGCTGGACTTTTAGAATGAGGAATTTGTTAATGTGACCTCAGAGTTCTTGTGTTCAGATTTTTGAATGAAGAACTTGTGATATGACTTCACAGTTCTTGCACTTTAATTTTTAGGTGAAGAACTTTAGATTGATTAGCTTTGAATAGTTTAGTTGTAAGTTGATATGATTGGGAGGGTTTACAATTTGCTTATAAAACTATCATTTCCTCACTGCTCAGATATCTTGATTGTCCTGACAAAGAAGTATGGATATGTTGTTTTCATCAATCTAGATAAATTCAAACAATTTGTTTTCTTTCAAATATTATGAAGTTAGATAACCCTTGAAACAAAATTTAAGATCACTAGCCCTCCTGGTTTTCTGTTATGTCTGCTCTGTCAGTGTTCATTTGCAACTTATAGGACTATATGTTTGTTTTGTCCAGTGATTCAGGGTTTAAAAGATCTATTTTGTTGCTAGAGTCAAATTAGACTTCTTTCCATGAAGCTGTTAAAATTTAAGATAAAATATTCTGAAGAATCTTTCTTTTTACCACCATCTCCATTGCTCTGATATGCACCATAAAGACGTGGATATTTTGTGTCCAATGATTCAAGCTAACAAATATCTCTTAGAAATGTATACTGACTTCTGATTCAGACTTTATTTGCTTCAAAGAGTCTTTCTTTTTACTACCATCACCACTGACTAGACCCTATACTCTCGTTTGTGCATTGGTTTGGTTTGCAACACAAAGGCAGGATGTTGATTTCAGTGAATCAGTATACATCAAAAGAAAGCTGTTGTTTTGCTTTCACTGTCACTTTAGATTGTCCTCTTTTTGAAACATAATTTAAATTTGTGAAGTCAGAAAAATCTTTCTTTTTACCACTAATCCCCACTAATCTCTAATAGTAAGCATTCCATGTATGAGCAAATTTAAAGTGTCATGGCGTTTAATGAAAGAATTTTAAAGACTAATGATCAGGAATCCTTAAGAAGCATATATATTTATAGGACCCAGATATTTCAGTGTTATTAATTTTGAAATTTAAATATCCAACAGCTTTTATAAATAAAGTTTTTTTGTGTTAAAAGTATAAAAGTCAATGTTCTAAATGCTCAAGATCACAACATATGATCCAGAGTGTTCAAATGTGGGCCATACATGGTTAAGGTTGTTTCTTTGTTTCATTTGCAGTTAACATATACATTTGCTGAAAATAGCATGAAGCTGTTTGCTTTTATCAAGTGTACAATGCCTGCATTGACATTTGTAGGTGATTTAGTATGTGTAAGGCATTAGAGCTAACTGCATGAATACAAACCAACCCAAGTATCTTATGACAATTATAAGAACCCAGTATTCACTACAGGTTGTTTTGACATTAATGCAGCAATAAGCAGTTGATAAGCTAGTACCAAGCTAGAGAAGATACAGGACTACTGGTTTTTCAGTTATTGTAAAAGGAGTTTATGAGAAAGTCTTGATTTTGCACTTGTAAATCTTTCCCTGATATAAGTTTACTAGAGTGCCTCACCACTTCACAGCCATAAGCAAATTCTAGAGTGCATTGCTGTCTCACAGCTGTTAGTTAACATGCTAGAGAGATGTGCTGTCTCACAGCTGTTAGCAAATTGTATTGCAGTCTCACAGCTGTTAGCATTTTAGAGAGCTTTGCTGTCTCACAGTTGTTAGCATTTTAGAGAGCATTGTTGTCTCACAGCTGTTAGCATTTTAGAGTGCATTGCTGACTCACAGCTGTTACAGTGCATTGCTGTCTCACAGCTGTTAACATATTAGAGTGCCTTGCTGTCTCACAGTGCTAACAGGTTAAGAGTGCATTGCTGTTTCACAGCTGCTAACAGGTTAAGAGCGCATTGCTATCTCACAGCTGTTAACATGTTAGAGCGCTTTGCTGTCTCACAGCCATGAATATTAGAACACATCTGATGTCAGTAGTAGATGGTAATTTTGAAGCCAGCTTTAACTTGCATCATTTTAAATCATTGTTTAAAGTCATCATTTTTTTCTTACTGTACTTCACAATAAAAGTGCTTTGAACACAGAATCTCATTAATCCATTTGCAAATCACAAAATGGCAACACATTTTCATAGATTCTGAGTTAAACAATATTAACTATATCATAGATTCTGAGTTGAGCAATATTAACTGTATTTTCTGTTGATTTTTTATTAGCGAAGAAAAATCATTAATTAAATGTAGGTGTTCATAAGACTGAGAGTGATATTCGTTTTTAATCTAGACTTTGGCAGTAGCAACTTGATATTAAAGTAGAACCAGGCCCATTGATTCCTGTTTACACTGAATGGATGCATTGATGCATTATTTATTCTCAGTAATTTTAATGCAATTGTATCTCCTGATGGATTTGATGTTATAATTGCAGTTAGATTATTTTTCTTTGCCATTTCCTGGACTACTTCTGACAAACTTTTGTCTGTAGCACCATTAGTTTGCTGCATTGTGGCAGGATGATGTGCTGCATTTTGGCAAGTTGGGCCTATGTGTCAACTTTTAGTGGACAGCACGAGTTGAAATCTGAACCTATATTGCATGCAAGGCTTTTATGGGTCTATCTCAGCTACCAGTCAGCAAATCCTTTTATCAGTAATGTTAGCATACAATCAGTCTTTGCTAGAAATCGATTAGTCTTCCTGACATTGTACCTTCATGTTATTGACAAATGGGCAGAGCTGACTAGAGGAGACCCATACTTTCACCATTCTTTCACTCTTATATAAAGTGAAAGGAAAGGTGGATACTCAATCAACTATATTTGCTGTCATATTCATACCTGGGTATATTTAGCTATAATCAGTGATCCCTTTTGCTAGGTGTCTTTCTTATTTAATGCTATCAAAACAGTCAGTCGCATCAATTTTGGATGCTATGCAATAGTGACTGATTATATTTGCGCAAGTTCCAAATATACCTTGTCTGTGAAGACCACCCATGCCTTTTGAACTTTTGAACTTTGTCACAATGTTGTCAGAGCTGTCCACAGAACTAGATTTCACCTACAAAGTTTTTTTCCCCCCCACAATTTTTTTTAACTCCAAATTTGTGGAAGTCGCCAATGTAGGGTCGCTTCTGGCTTCCGCCGCTTTTGTGCTGGGAGGAGGGAAGGGAGGGGGGGAATAGGCCTTTGGGCTGTGTGTGTCCATTGCAAAATTTGTGGAAGATTTGCTGGACTGGGGGTTGTATGTCTGTGGAACCATAAGATGAAAAAGAAAATGGTTCTGACAAGAGCAGTGAAAACATGTGCCAGAATTACAGTGGAATGAAAGCAAAATTCTGAAAGAAACAGGTATCTGACTGCATTGACGTGACAGGATAAAAACAAGTGGCTGTGTTGCCATCATTCATTGATAACCGCCAACCACAAACCTTCTCTGACTTCTCATATAAATGAGGAAGATATTCATGACCGAAAGAGAATAAATATGACTGTAGGTGCAATTCTAAGTATTCCTGGAATGGATCATCGGCTTTCTTGTAAATTCTGCCATCACAAACTCTTTTATTCTTTATGTTTAGCTGTTTAAATGTTTCTCTCATCCTGAATTTTGTCTTAAACTTTGCACACAACTCATTGTTGGAGTCAGTGGCAGAAAATGACATCCTGAAGCTGTGAGAGCACTGGCCTCTGTTGAGGAGAATATGCTATGTCAGCATCAGGATTAATAAGAGAAACTATTTGCCACCATCACCTAACCATTAAGTCCAAAAGGACAAAGTTTGCTTGTACCCTGTGTAACATAAATGTATACAAGGACTATCATGCCCCATAACACCAGTAAACCTTACAGAGTTAGTACACTAACACTTATCAGTTCTGTTCCAGTAAATAAAGGTGTTTTGTTATATTTTGTTTATGTTTTGCATGCACTCGTTGTTTTTTGTTTTAGAAACATATTCATAAGGTTTCAATATTTATATTTACAGCTGTTTAATAGTTAATAAAGAACAAAAATAAAGCATTTACTCACTCTTAGCTTAGGTCTATGTAAATTGATTTGAGGTCAATTGGTTATGTCTCTGAAAGCTTGTAACTTGACTTTGATGGTTCTAATCAACAAGTGGTGGTCTGAAGCTACATCTGCCCCTTGTTGGGATCTCGTGTCTTGCAGTCTTTTGTCTCCATTTCCTAGAGATAGTGAGGTAGTCTATCTGGTTTTTGGTGTTGCTGTCTGGTGAGATCCAGGTTTCTTTGTGGATGTCATTATGCTGGAATACACTGCCACCAATGACTAGATCATTAAAAGCACAAAAGTCCATGAAAAGCTCGCCATTTTCATTCATTTCTCCAAGGGCCTGGGTTCCCATAATCAATTCTTTTCCGAGGTTGTCTTTTTCTGTCTTGGTGTTCAGATCACCCATCAGTATCTTGATGTCTCTTTTGGGTAACTCGTTAACTAATGTCTGGAGAGAATTGTAGAAATTTTCTTTTGCCTCTTCATCAGCATTGTTAGTATGTGAATAGCATTGGATAAATGTAACTTTTCTCCCCTTGGAGTTGAATCTTGCTGTCATGATTCTAGGGTAGACTGGCTGCCATTCCATAAGGGTTCTGGTTGCTACTGGGGACTTCATGATGGCAACACCTTCTGGGTGGTCATGATTCTCGTCTACATGTACCAAGTAGAGTATTTTCTCTCCACTGGCAAGTGTTGTCATGCCAGACCCATTCCATCTGCTCTCACAAATTCCTAGTACTTGGATGTTGTATCTTTTCATCTCACTTGCCACTTGAGCTGCTTTTCCAGTTTTGTACATGGTTTGTACATTCCAAGTTCCGATCTTTGTTGTTGCTTTTATTGTCAGGAGATTCGTCAGCTGGTTGGCTTCCATGAGGCTTTCATCAATCTGCGTCATCATTCCTCTTGTAGTGGCATCTCCCTGATTTAAGCACTGGCTGGATTCTTCTGTTGCTCTGGTTTCTGTAGCATGTGGGATTGTTTCACAAATATATTACTTTCAACAACTGAATCCAATTAAGAAAAATTTCACTTGTTCCCTTCAACCCCATCCTCTATTACCAATCTTTAAAACTCATTATTTTTCATTTTATTGTGTTCATCCAAAAATCTCAAACTTTGTGAAAATTTGTGTCTTGATATATTATAAAATCTTTTGATTATATACTATGCTTTATACTGGAATAGAAACCATTATTAGCAGCAGCCAAAAAAGCCTTAAAAATTAGATTACTAAATCTACAAAATACATACAAAATTACTGTGATAATTTACTTAAAGTCCAAAAATACATACAAAATTACTGTGATAATCACTTAAGTCCAAAAATACATAAAATTACTGTGATAACTATTAAGTCTAGCAAAATAACTACAAAATTACTGTGATAATCAGTTAAATCTAGCACAATACATGCAAAATAACTAAGATAACCAGTTAAGTCTAGCAAATACATACAAAATAACTGTGATAATAAATTAAGTCTGGGAAAATACATACATAATTACTGTGATAATCAGTTAAGTCTAACAAAATAAATGCAAAATAACTAGGATAACCAGTTAAGTCTAGCAAAATACATATAAAATAACTGTGATAAGTCTAGCAAAATACATACAAAATTACTGTGGTAATCAGTTTAGCAAAATACATACAAAATTTCTGTGGTAATCAGTTAAGTAGCAAAATACATACAAAATTACTGTGGTAATCAGTTAAGTAGCAAAATACATACAAAATTACTGTGGTAATCAGTTAAGTAGCAAAATACATACAAAATTACTGTGGTAATCAATTAAGTAGCAAAATACATACAAAATAACTGTGATAATCATTAAGTCTAGCAAAATACATGCAAAATAACTGATAATCAGTTATCCTTTCATTAAAACTTTTTAGGTCAGTATATGTGTAAAATACATACAAAATTACCGCGATAATCAGTTATCCTGTAATTATAACTTGTTCAGGTCAGTATATGTGTAAAATACAAAATTACTGTGATAATTATCAGTTAACCTGTAATTATAATTTGTTCAGGTCAGTATGTGTGTTAAAATACATACAAAATTACTGTGATAATCAGTATTCCTTTTATTATAACTTGTTCAGATCAATATGTGTGTGTTAAAATAGATTTTAAAAAAAAATACTGTGATAATCAGTCATCCTTTCATTAAAACTTGTTCAGGTGAGAATGTGTAGGTTAATGAGCACTCCTACAAATTTGATTGGGCATCATTTGGGTTAAAAAGGGGGTAAAAAGAGGTAAGATGCACCATATTGAGGATGCATTTTTTATAGAGTAAATAATTTTAATTGAAAATCACAGGTTTTTAATATTTTGGCACTCACATCTCTACATAAAAAGCCGTCTCTACCTTATGTAAATATGCCAACTTTATGCACCTTAGTTATGATTTCAGATAACACTGTTGTGTATGAACTAACAGCAGTACTTATTCACCGTGGACCAAGTGCTTATAGTGGCCACTATGTGGCTCACATACAGGACACAGTCTCTAAGCTTTGGTACCGTTTTAATGATGAGGAAATTGCAGTCATGAAAGGTCGCAAACTACAATTAGGTAAAGAGGAGGAGATAACTTCAGGAGGTAATTATTAATTTTTCTGACTTTCTTTGCATGTAAGTAAAAAATAATTTCTGTCTTTTCTTTCTTAGAGAGCTAGACATATAGAAAAATATTAATTTCAATCTTTTCTTTCTTAGAGAGCTAGACCTGTGGATAAATATTCATATCTGTCTTTTTTCTTTCTTATAGAGCTTTACAATTAGATAAATATTAATTTCTGTCTTTTCTTATAAGTTGGAGCTTTAAAGGTAAATACATGTACATATTAATTTCTT
Source organism: Sinotaia quadrata (assembly GCA_028829895.1). NCBI lineage: Eukaryota > Metazoa > Mollusca > Gastropoda > Architaenioglossa > Viviparidae > Sinotaia > Sinotaia quadrata. The sequence continues at coordinate 58,254,007 of CM054179.1, forward strand.
CTTTTCTTTCCTCTACAGCTTTACAATTGGATAAATATTAATTTCTATTTTTTCTTTCATATAAAGAGCTTTAAATGTAAATACATATTAATTTCTTCTTTTCTTTCCTATACATCTTTACAATTGGATAAATATTAATATCTGTTTTATAAAAGTTAGAGCTTTATGTGTAGATGCATATTAATTTCTGTCTTTTATTTCTTAGACAGTTTTACATATGGATAAATATCAATTTCTGTTTTTCTTTCTTAAACAGAGCTTCATATAGATAAATATCAATTTCTGTTTTTCTTTCTTAAACAGAGCTTCATATAGATAAATATCAATTTCTGTTTTTCTTTCTTAAACAGAGCTTCATATAGATAAATATCAATTTCTGTTTTTCTTTCATAAACAGAACTTACATGTAGAGATATAGTAATTTCTGTTTTTCTTTCTTAAACAGAGCTTACATGTAGATAAATATCACTTTCTGTTTAGCTTTCTTAAACAGATCTTATTGTAGATAAATATTAATTTCTGTCTTTTCTTTCTTATAGAGTTATATAGTTAGAGTTTTACACATGCATGCACACACATACACGCACAACTTCATTTTTCTGTCTTAAACTGTTATAGCTTTACATGGAGATAAATAGGACCATGAGTTGAGAAATAAAATTATGACTAAACTGTAAAAAATCCACCCAATGGTAAATGGCAATTCATGAAATCAAACCAGCCTGTACTCCTATGCCTTGGTAGAATGGGTGGGAATTAAAAGAAATGTTTGAGAAATGAAAAGGATATTATTTATTTATTTAATTAATCAGCCATTGTTGTGACAATTCAAAACTAGAGTAATAATATTCTGGGACCTAGTCTTTATCATATAAGTCAATTCACCAGTTTTTATTGACAATCCCCGTTATAGGAACTCTTTTAGTCTTTACCATAGTGAATTCTTTTTGTCTGTTACAGGAACTCTTTTATTCCTTACCATAATGAATTCTTTTTTGTCTGTTGCAGGAACCCTTTTTTTGTCTTTACTATACTATAGTGAATTCTTTTATCATATTTATGTTACAGGAACTCTTTTAGTGTTTAGGTAAATTCTTTTTGGGGTTAGACAAACTCTTTTATTCTTTACTATAGTGAATTCTTCTTTACTATAGTGAATTCTTTTTCTGTCTGTTACAGGTAACTCAGTCTTTATTATGGTAACTTTTTGTTGCTTCCTGAAACTCTTATAGTTTTTATCATAGTGAATTCTTTTTGTCTTTTGTTGGAACTTTAGTATAAAATTAAATGTGTTGAAGTAATCTCTCTAAGCTGGGATTTTTTTTTTTTTCAAGATCATCCAGATGGAATGACAAATGAAAAGACACCTAGAGGTGGCAAGGGAGTTTATTCCTCTCGTAATGCATATATGTTGGTTTACACACGAAGGGATGCAATACCTGCAGGTATTTAAAATAAAATTTTCTCAGAATATGTCTCCACATGTGATGTATTTATTAATTCATATTTGTGTGTATAAATGTGTTTCTATATGGTGTATATATTTAATTTTGCATTAGCAGGATAGACACATCCAAGGTGCCCATTCACCATGGTGCCTAAAAATGTTTAATTGGTATCTGAGTTTTCTTCTGCTATCACTTGATAAAATGTGCTGCTCCTGAGTGAAAGGGGCTGGTGCCTGAAAAGTTTGGGTTTTGTCTCTCTCTGTGCATTAATATTCATTCTATACTTATGGTAGAACTGTTGTTTGTATCAAATTTTGATAAACACAAAATAGTAATAATCATTGTCATGTGCAGGGTCTTATTTAATGACCCTGTCACAGTGTTAAGACTCGAATTATTAATCATGGAGTTTATTATATTAGCTCTAATACTGACAACAGCCCTGCAGCCTAATCTGCCCTTCAATCTCTATATTAGACCCATTCATTGGGACCCTTAATTGTCTAACATAGCAACAGACAGATTAGCTGATGTGCCTTGAATTACTGTGCATTTCATAGTGAATACAAGGACAAAGCTCAGCAGAAAATCACTCGATGATAAGAAAAGACCAGCTGCAATAATAGTCATACTCTTTTGTAGTCACTGATAATTACAAAACAGTGTTAAGGCTTTGTGGCTACAGTATTAGATGACTCTTACAATTTTACATTGTTAAATGTTAGCTACACACTAACTTATAATTTACAAAATGTTCGTTATGGAGAAATATTTACAAATGTGACAGTAATATTCCAATTTCTACACTTACATGAATCTCAGTAGTTACAACCATAATCAATGAATGGTTTACATTAAGTTCACATTGAATGATTATCTCAATCTCCTGTTTAGTTTCACTTGCTACCAATGGGTTTACAATAAATAAAGCATAGCACACAACACATGCTTATTTCAATTTCATCATGAATTATCGCTAATGCCACAGAATACCTTCCTGAAAGAGATATGCGTTAATTTCATACAACAATCATTAATAAGAATACACAACATTCTAATCAATAATATATAACAATAATTTCTGAGAAGTCAATATATATTTATCACTCTCTGTAATGTGCAAAACCTTTCATCATCCACATATATTTCAACCCTTTATAAATGGTGTGGGAACAATGAATGAGAATTCACAGGTTTTAGCAGCAATATATATATATATATATATATATATAAGAACGACTCTCTGGGTCAAACTGCAAGTTCTCTTGCATCCTGTCAAAATTCACCCACTCTTACTGTCACATCCCCCCCCCCCCACCTCTCCACTGACCATGAGTGATCAATGAACTTGACCTAAATCCTTTACTGCATTTAGTGTAGGTGGGTATGGCAGATTACATAATCGGCCACTTGTAGGTCAGCAGTAACTAGTAACTATCAATTACTGATTATTAAAGTAAAAAAAAAATAGAAAAACAAGGAGCATAATTTGCCCCCTGGTCCAATCTTACAGTCATAGTCCATTTTTCAAAGTGCAGTCATTATAACAAATCTTGAAAATGTGACCTATAGTTTATTAGTTAAGTATCTTTCTTAGAACAGATGTTTTATCAAGATAAGATATAACTTTTTGCTAATATTAATCATTGTGTATATTTCATTGAATGGACATTTTCATCAAGACTTGAAAGATATAACATTATGATAATATTACAAGATACAGTCTAGAATTAGTCAGTGTACAATTGCTGGAAGAGATGAACTGTATCATTTTGGTAATATTACAAGATACAGTCTAGAATTAGTCAGTGTACAATTGCTGGAAGAGATTAACTGTATCATTTTGGTAATATTACAAGATACAGTCATTTGCTAGAATTAGTCAGTGTACAATTACTACATAAGGTTGCATCTTTCAATATTAACAAAATGATACATTTCATCTCTTCCAGCATCATTTTGTTAATATTGAAAGATGCAACCTTATGTAGTAGCATTAGTCTTGTACCTCTCCCATAGAGTGGACATTTGTATAAGATTTTCAAGTGCAGCCTTGTGGTAGAATTCTACGTCAGATGTCTGTGTTATCAGCTATTATGCGCACATTTTATTTAATGACCCTGTCACAGTATTAAAACTCAGAATTATTAATGATGAAGTTTATTTTATATTAACTTTAACACTGATGACAGCCCTGTGGCCTAACCTACTCTTCATTCTCTATATTAGACCTGTGAATTGGGACATTCATTCATTTAGTATAGCGACAAGTAGATTAGCTGATGTGCCCTGAGTTGGCGACGTTATCTTTCCCTTTAATTAATTATGATTTTTATAACATTTGCATATTTCTGGCTCCACCCCCAACCATCTCTTCTCAGTCACTCCAACAAATTAATCAAAATGTGGGGTTTAAGATAACAAAGAAAAATTATTTAATACTAAACAATAAAAGATAACAATAAAATTCAATTTCCAAATACACAGGTCATCTGAGACTGCCTATTCACTGTTCCAAAGTCAATGTTTGTTTTGATCAGATTATCAATTTGTGCGGTACTGAGACTGCTTAACTTTGTCTTTGAAGAATGAAAGGGTGATTCACTGGTCACTGTCCCATGTGCAACCCTCCTTGCCTGTGTCGGCGATGACCTCAGACCACTTGATGACCATCCGCTTGCAGCAAGAGTAAGGGGTGCATTTCAGAGTGAACACAAGACCAAGTTCAGCAGAAAATTTATATTACTTGCTGGTAAAAGGCCAGATGCAAGAATAATCTTATCTCTTTTGCAGCAGCTAATAATTACGAACAACATTAAGGCTTTTTGGAGACAGCGATTGATGACTCTTACAATTTTACATCATCACACATTAGCTACATGCTAACTTACACTTTACAAAATTTCTTGTCATAGAGAAATATTTACAAACATGACAATAATATTCTATTTCTACACTTACATAAATTTCAGTGGCTACAACCATAACCAATGAATGGTTTACATTAACTTCACATCAATCTACAAATTGGTTTTACTCATTACAAATGGCTTCACAGTTCTAAAAGCATTACGCACAACATGCACTTATCTCAATTTCATCATCTGTACATACAATATGAATTTTCGTTAATACCACAGAACCTTCTCTTAAAGAGATGTGCATTAGTTTCAGACAACAATCATTAATAAGAATATACAACATTCTACTCAATGACAGTAGTTTTTGAGAAGTCAGTATATATATTTATATATATTTACCACTCTCTGTAATGTGCAAGCCTTCTCTTCTATGCATATCATCCCTTTATGAATGGAGTGGGTACATCATGTGATGGTATATATATAATCAACTCTGGGTCAAACGGCAGGTTCTCACGCATCATTGACCAGAATGCAAATGTCCATATAAGGCCATCCTGCATCCTGTCAGCATTCACCCAAGATCTCTCTCCCACGTGTCTTTATGTGTGAATAGACCTGACCTAATTCCTCTACTGCAAAGTGTAGTGGGGCATGGCAGATTATATAACAGCCACTCAAAGGTCAGCAGTAACTAGTAAGTATCAATTACTGATTAAGTATTGAAGAAGCAATAAAAATAATAGAATACAAGGAGCATAATTTGCCCCATGGTCTGATCATCACATCAGCAGACATTTGTATAAACTTTAAGGTTTAAAGGTGCAGCCTTGTGATAGAATTAAACTTCAGATGTATGTGTTATCAGCAAACATTTGCATCTCAGTATGAAAGATGCAACTTTGTGGCTGTACTGTTATTCTGTCATAAGAAATAGGATGGTATGTCCTTGTGGTCTTATTTAGTCATGGAATTTCTTATAGAGCTTTCCCAAATAAAATTGTTTGAGGAAAGTCATTCATAAAAATTGCCAACAACAAATATCCAATGCTTAGTTTGGGAAGCCTGAATATTCACTTACCCTTCACTAGATGTAGTGACAATTCACTCTCTCTTGACTTCATTAGATACACTGACACTTCACCTCTCTCATGACTTCATTAGATATACTGACAGTTCACTCTCTCTTGACTTCATTAGATACACTGACAGTTCATTTTCTCCTGACTTCATTAGATGCACTGACAGTTCATTCTCTCTTGACTTCATTAGATACACTGACAGTTCACTCTCTCTTGACTTCATTAGATACACTGACAGTTCATTTTCTCCTGACTTCATTAGATACACTGACAGTTCATTCTCTCTTGACTTCATTAGATACACTGACAGTTCACTCGCTCTTGACTTCATTAGATACACTGACAGTTCATTTTCTCCTGACTTCATTAGATACACTGACAGTTCATTCTCTCTTGACTTCATTAGATGCACTGACAGTTCACTCACCCTTGACTTCATTAGATGCATTGACAGTTCACTCACCCTTGACTTCATTAGATGCATTGACAGTTCACTCACTCTTGACTTCATTAGCTGACAATTCACTCACTCTTGATTATTTTAGATGCACTGACAATTAGTCAAACATTATTATTGAACTCAAGTGGTTATCATATATCTGGACTGGTGATTAGGTATTTTTTATGTTCATGTCTTATCTTGAAGTTTTATTGCAACAGAAAATGATGGAATTACAGAGCAAGAAATGGCAGTTGAAGCTTTTCCTTTAGAGCCTCCCCCAGCAGTCTTGCAGTACATTGAACAGGACAATGCTAAATTTGAAGACTGGATCCAGGACATTGTGCTCACAAGGGTAAGGCATTCTTCACCTCATTCATCTTACCCATACCATACATGGAAGCTCATAACGATACTCTTTTCTTGTCTTATGATCACTGAAAATTATGCAAAACTGTGTTATCTTGACACTCATATAAGTATATTTATATTTTAAACTTTGTTGTCACGACAAGTGCTGGGCTGAATAGAGGTTTTGATCCTTTTCTTGTTCAGGTTCTCAACCACCGCATTCTGAATCATTGAAATAGTGTAGGCCTACTTACTTCTAAATTTGTGTATATATTTGTTTGAAGATCTTAAATAAACAAATGCTAGAAGTCACATATATATTTTTAAAATGTTATTTCTAATTTAAATCTTCAAATTTTAACGAATATAAAACTAATACATATGTGATGCTGTTTTAAAACTATATCTTTTATTGAATATTATTAAAGTCAAGGAATTTTGTTGTTTCTTTTGTAGAAATAAGTGATTCTCAGCAGATTAATAGCAATCAGTCCTACAAAAATAATTCTCCAAAGTGCTATGGACATGTTTTTAAATATCTGTAACATTTTTTTGTTAAAAGTTGCAAGGGAGGTAATATTTTGTTTGGGAGCATGCATTTCGGCTTATAATCATATAATGTGGCACCCAGTGACTTAAGCTAGTCTGAAAGACAATAGTATCTGCCTTCACAAAAATTCTCTGGAGAACAGGCTTAAGAAAATAATGTTACAAGTGTTCACACTTCATTGTTCTCTGAAAAAATTGCCTTGCATTGTAGCTGCAGTGTTGCTTTGATGAATTTAATGAGTTCAGTCAATTGATTTACTTGTAGAAATGATGAGTTCAGTCAATTGATTTACTTGTAGAAATGAAAACTGATTGAGAATTGATTTATTGTCTCATGAATGAGTTAAGTTACTACATCCTTTTCTGCACACAACTCTAGGAGATGCTGCTCTGTGACAGTAACAAGTACTAACCTGTATTTTGCATCAGTTTTTAAAATATTAACTTCAGAGATATTGTGTGACTGATCAAACCTATTACTTCCTGTCAAAATTTAAAGAGAATTGTTAGGCCAGCAAGAAATGAAGTGTTCAGGCATGAAAAAGTTCCTGTCAGACAAATGTGTGTTTAATATTAGCCTGAAAGTGTAGAGAATTATGCTTGTGAGAGTTTTATTATCTTTTGAAACAAATAATATTGAATGGTTTAGGTCTTTAATTATTTTAATGTATTGTTTAAAAGTCTATTTTTTCTTTTTAACTTTTAAGGATGCCAACATATTCAGTGGTAAAGAGCAACAGCAAAGGGTTCAAGAAATGTTTACTGCTTTGCATCGAACTGCTTCAGGTTGGTCTTGAGTTTTTAAATTTAAAAAGAAAATTCCAAGCTTTATCTAATATTGCCCAAGTGTGCCAAATGACTCCTTAGCAAATTTTTAATATATCGTGAAACAGATCTAGATAAAAATAATTTGCTAAATATAAAGCCTCACATATGGAGGGAGGTGGGGCACTATCTGTAAGTGGGTCTTAAAGTTTTGTATAATTTTAACCATGGTATATGACATCATTTAGATTTGTTGTTTCGTTGGCTAATTTAGTAGATTTTTTAATTAATTTTTAATTAAAGAGAAATTTGTAAATATATTCTGAGTTAAAGTAAATGATATGGTTGGTAGAATTATGTTATTTATTCTTGAGAAATCAAAGTTTTGAATTTTAAAAATGAACCTTTTGAAAATAAACTTGATCCTGAAATCTGAAACCTATGTCAACATTTCCTACATACGTTAAGCTTATTGATGTAAATATTTATTGCACTCGTTAACAGCTTAGTGATATAAATATTATATTACACTTATCAACAGCTCAGTGATGTAAACATTTATTATACTCATTAACAGCTCAGTGATGTAATATTTATTACACTTATCAACAGCTCAGTGATGTAAATATTTATTATACTCATTAACAGCTCAGTGAAGTAAATATTTATTACACTCATTAACAGCTAAGGGTGTAAATATTTATTATACTCATTAACAGCTCCTCAGCGATGTAAATATTTATTACATTCATTAACAATCAGTGATGTAAATATTTATTATACTCATTAACAGCTCCTCAGTGATGTAAATATTTATTACATTCATTAACAATCAGTGATGTAAATATTTATTATACTCATTAACAGCTCAGTGAAGTAAATATTTATTACACTCATTAACAGCTAAGGGTGTAAATATTTATTATACTCATTAACAGCTCCTCAGCGATGTAAATATTTATTACATTCATTAACAATCAGTGATGTAAATATTTATTATACTCATTAACAGCTCCTCAGTGATGTAAATATTTATTACATTCATTAACAATCAGTGATGTAAATATTTATTATACTCATTAACAGCTCCTCAGCAATGTAAATATTTATTACATTCATTAACAATCAGTGATGTAAATATTTATTATACTCATTAACAGCTCCTCAGCGATGTAAATATTTATTACATTCATTAACAATCAGTGGTGTAAATATTTATTACACTCATTAACAGCTCAGTGATGTAAATATTTATTAACACTTATTAACAATTCAGTGATGTAAATATTTATTACAATTATTAACAGCTCAGCAATGTAAATATTTATCGCACTCATTAACAGATCAGTGATGTATATATTTACCCTTGCCAGCATACACCATGAGTCTGTCTGTACTGGTTATTGCATTTCAGATTGAGATACAATAAGGCATCCTTCTATTTTAATTAAACTCTTAAGACCATAATCTTTTCTTCATTTTCTTTCTAACCAATTCTATAATCAGTTATCTTATCATTGCTGCCAAATTCATCAGCTTAGGAAAAAAAAAAATCCTATTCTAAGCTTCCCCTCCCATTTTTTTTGTTGTTGTTGAAAGCTACCTATTAGTTGATAAATATCTTTTTTTGTTCTTTTTTTTAACAGATCTTTAACACCATTAGTTTAACATAAAACAATCCATTGAAGTTTAGACCCATTAATTCAAACATTTTAAAATGTCTTTGTGGATCAGACCCATCAATTCTTAACTATCTTTCTAATTCTACTGTCCTTCACTTTATAATTATCCTTTATTTTCATACCAGATCTTCAATCGTTCTTTAGAACTATTTTTATCAACCTCTTTAATTATTATTATTATTATTATTATCATTATGTAAAAAAAGCATGGCACTGACCCAGTTTTATGTTAATTTAAAAATGTTCATTATTTTAAAAATTAGATTAATATCTATCCTGTTATTTTATAGCAAAGTGCATTAGAAAGAATTTGAAGATAATCGATTTTTCTATTGTTCAGTGCTGAATGCTAAAAAAAATAATTTTGTAAATTATATATATATATATTCAGTAAATATCTCAATTAATTTGCTGTCAGTATTTTTTCACAGGAATATAACTTTGTTGTCTCATTGTCTTTTCACAGGAACATAACTTTGTTGTCTCAGTGTCTTTTCACAGGAACATAACTTAGCTGTCTCAGTGTCTTTTCACAGGAGCATAACTTTGTAGCACAAAAGAGCATTAATCAGCAATGAACTTAGAAAGCCATGTTGATTTCTAAATGTTTGTTATTAGTGAAAAGAAGAAATATAAATAGAATATATTAATGGTAATTATATAAGCTTGTCAATTAAAGGGCAAGTTACATTGAAAGTTAGTTTAGCCATTTACTGTCTGATTAACTAAAGTAATGTTATGTCATTTATAAGTAAGTTTTTCAGTTTATATCATAATCTTCACATTTGAAATCTTAATATATAAAAAAAAATAAGTTTGCTTTGCTTAATTTATTGATTATTTAAATAAAATTCTTTTCTTGTGAAGGGAACATTTTAGTTTAAAAATTATTTTAATTTATAAATTTATATTTTATTCCATTTCTGTTTAGTTTGAAAGTTTTTTTAAAAATTAAAATTTCAGTTGTGCCTAACAGAAAATAAAGGAATACAGATTAATTTTTAAAATAGTACATCTGTATAATGTAACAAATTTAATTAAAGATACACAATAAGGCTTTATTGTACTATAAATAACTCTTTCTTATAACACTTACAATAATTAAACATTTTAAAAATAGGAGTTTATACAGTTTTTTTGACCTAACACAGTTTAAAAGGTTTGGGTACAATAATTTTTATTTTAAAAAAAGTAGTATAATTAGGTTATTTATCTTTAGAACAATTGTCAAATCATATTATCAGATTATACAAGAGAAAATAGAATGAATTCACTCTTCATAAATGTGTACCAGATTAGCAATACTTTGTAATTAATTTATATCTGTCTGTCTCTCTCTTAATCTGTCTATCTATCTATCTGTCTGTCTATGGCTTAAATTTGAAAGGGCGGTGCATATTAGCTCCCAGTTTTATTGATATATCCAGTGTCATTAAAGCAGTGAAGAAGACAGTAAGATAGTTTCTTATTTCTTAAATTGTCAAAGAATTTTGAAGTTTTTAGTTAAAACATTGTTAATATTTCCTGGGCTTATTGATTAGTGTTTTTACTCTTCAGAGATTTACAAAATATGCAGTAATCCAAAGAATTTATCTATACACTTATTGTAAAGTAATATATGTAATGGTTGGAAAGAAATAGAAAAAATAAAGCTCATGCAGTTGTCATTCCATTAGTACATTCTGAATTACCCACACTAATAGGTGTTTTTTCACTGACCTTTGTACATCAAACTTTTATCAGTCTTGGTCATCAGTCACCTTTCATCAGGATGGTTTCATTGTGGTATTTTTTAATTTTATTTATCTGTTTGCTACAGATATGCACTATGCACTGTACTGCAGTCCTGCATACATTAGTATAGTTGGTTAAGACACATTTCATATTGCTGCAAACATGCATACATGAGTACAAAAAATTGGTTAAGATTTTTCATACTGCTACAATCATGCATGCTACCGTACAGTTGATTGATATATTTTATACTGCTACATTCATGCATACATGAGTACACTTGATTTAGACATATTTCATACTGACACAATCATACATGCTTGAGTACATTTGGTTGATGCATTTCATACTGCTTCAGTCATGCATACATGAGTACAGTTGGTTAAAATACATTTCATAATGCTACAATCATGCATACATGAGTACAGATGGTTAAAATACATTTCATACTGCTTCAATCATGCATACATGAGTACAGTTGGATACATTTCATACTGCTACAATCATGCATGCTTAAGTACAGTTGGTTAAGACACATATCATACTGCTACAATCATGCATGCTTAAGTACAGTTGGTTAAGACACATACTGCTACAATCATGCATGTTTGAGTACAGTTGGTTAAGACACATTTCATACTGCTACAATCATGCATGTTTGAGTAAAAACTGGTTGATTCCTTTCACTCTGCTACAGTAATGCATATTTGAGCAAATTAAAATCCACAAAATCTTTGTAATAATACTTACCATTTAATGTGTTAATTTTTATCAGCAGAATAGAACTGGACTGGAAAATGTTATGATCATGATTTTAACCAGGCAAATGAAGTATTTGATAAGTCATTATTAGTGGGTTTTTTTTATTTTCTTTAAATTTTCTAGTTTATCAGATCCTATTTACTTTGCTCAAACACAGATTGGTTACTCTCTCTCCCCCCCCCCCCCATTTCTTACAGTCAGTAATGATGGATTTTTGAAAATGAAACATTTGAAAATTTCTGTTTCAGATTTGGTATGTGATTATTACATTTGTTGAAACTGTTTTATAGCTGATTACCATTTTTTTGCTTGTCAGTGAAACACGAGTCATAGTCACTAAAATCTTAAAATTTTGTTGTGGTTAAAGCTTGTGAGGAGATAAAGACTTAGCAAACTGTTTACACTGTTTATATGTACATTGTTCACATTGGGGTTTGATATGGAGGGTTGACAACCAGTAAACCTATTGCTAGACATGGTTTTTCCAGTTACAGAATTCACCTCATGTATTCTGTATTTCAAATCCTCTCTATCATGTATATTTCTTTCTGAACTATTTTTCTATTCTTCCAACTGCTGTTTGGCACCAGCATAGAAGTTTTTCTGTTTCATATGTCTAACATCTGTTACATCATTTAGTGAAACAAACATCTTTCTGTGTAATGAATATTGTCATTCACCTCTTAAGTTGCAAGTCATTTACACCATTTAGTGAAGCAAACATCTTTCTCTGTAGTGAAAATTGTCATTCACCTCTTATTTGCAAGTCATTTACATCATTTAGTGAAGCAAACATCTTTCTGTGTAGTGAAAATTGTCATTTAATCTCTTAGCTGCAATCATTTACAGATCTAATTATCATCTACGTGCGGTCTCATGGTTCCAATTATTATAATTCTTTAGTTAATAATCTTTGGATCATATACTGGTGAAATCACTTTTCATCACATACTCAAGTATTTCTTGCAGTTGACAAAAAAAAAAATGAAATCCAACATTTATTTTATGAATGCAACTTGTTAGAAATGTAGGGAAAATAACCTCTTGTAAAACAGTTTTGTCTTTAGCATATGAATTTGCATTGAAATGCATTTATAGGAGTGAGATTTTTGTTTGAATTAAAATCTCATCTTATTTTTTTAAATTTATCATTTAGCAAGAAAGAAAACAAGACAAATCTACACTTGATAAGAAACAATTTTTTAGCACTTCATTGAATCAGTTGTGTATATCTTCATCTTAAGTGATCTTGACTGTAAGTACAGTTTTAACTGGATGGATGATCAAGGGTTGGTGTGATGGTGGCATATAGAAAATGAATCTATACACATATAGGAACTGAAGATAATGTACAAAGAAGCATAAAGTTTACAGATTTCGAAACAATACCTTATGTACATTAAAGTTTACAGATTTTGAAACAATACCTTATTTACATTATTTTTCTGAACAAGTAAAAAAGCATTTAAAAAATGATTCCATTCAAGTAAGAAATTATTGTAATTCTAATACTTCTTTTGAAAATCCTCCACACAGAGCAGTAAGATGTCTTGTCCTGGAAGTGCTGGTAATATACAAAATCTGCCTTTACAAGCAGTTCTAATAATTGGCTCAACAATTTCAGTAAGATGTCTTGTCCTGGAAGTGCTGGTAATATACAAAATCTGCCTTTACAAGCAGTTCTAATAATTGGCTCAACAATTTCAGTAAGATGTCTTGTCCTGGAAGTGCTGATAATATACAAAATCAGCCTTTACAAGCAGTTCTAATAATTGGCTCAACAATTTCAGTAAGATGTCTTGTCCTGGAAGTGCTGATAATATACAAAATCAGCCTTTACAAGCAGTTCTAATAATTGGCTCAACAATTTCAGAAAGATTGCAGCATGATTATGACTGGTCATTAACAAAAGTGGTGCCAATAAATGCATAATATAGAATAATACAGCTCATAATAATAATATACTCACTAGACTTTGCCATTAATATGGTTAGAAAACTTCACTATAAAATTACCAATAATATGATTAAAATAATATAGCTGGAAAAACTCTATAATTTGCCATTAATATAGTTAGAAAACTTCACTATAAAATTACCAATAATATGATTAAAATAATATAGCTGGAAAAACTCACTATAATTTGCCAATAATGTTGTTAAAATAGTATATTTACTCTCATATTAAATATTTAAGTCTTGGATCTGTATGGTTTTAACTCATAAGCAATTATCTTAAGTTTTGATAGGATGTGCATTTACAATAAAATACACTTCACCATGAACTCCTTCAGCACTCTTACTACCAGTCTCCAGAACTTACTATCAACAATTTAATTTTGCCTGTTTGAAAACGTCAAACTTTCAGATTTAATATATCATGATAGAACAAAATGAAAAGCATTAAGCTCATTATTACATTCAAACTTGCTCAAATCTTATAGGACATGTTTAACTTGGAGGGGTTGGGGATTCTTACAAGTGATTAATGGGGGAGGGGGATTTTTACAAGACAGTAAATTTGGGGATCTTAAAATTCTTACAAAACATGATTAACTTTGGGGATCTTAAAAGTCTTACAAAACATGATTAACTTTGGGGATCTTAAAAGTCTTACAAAACATGATTAACTTTGGGGATCTTAAAAGTCTTTCAAAACATGATTAAATTTGGGGATCTTAAAAGTCTTTCAAAGCATGATTAAATTTGGGGATCTTAGAAGGCATGACTAATGGAGGAATGTAGTGCGCAAGCAAGCATGCATGTTTTACAATTCATGATTAATTTTGATGGTCTTACAAGACATGATTATCTGTGGCAACCTCTATGCTGTCACTTGTAATGACAGACTTTTCATGATTAATTTTGATGGTCGTACATGATTATCTGTGGGAACAGTGGCAACCTCTATGCTGTCACTTGTAATGACAGACTTTTCATGATGTCTGGAAAATGGACATGACTTTTCTAAACCAGTTGATATAAAAACTGTTGTAATTCTCTATCTTTTTCACTATGGGAGAAAATTGTCACATAGTGGTATTAGATTTTTTTTTTTTAATAATCATCTGTCTTATTGTTACCAAGAAATTGGCATACAAGTTGGTCAGTGAAACACTCCTTACAGTATGGGTATAGAGAAAGTACTCAGAAAAAAACTTTCTTTAATGTCAAACCAAAAATAAAGTTTGGATCTACAACTATTTGTGATATGAAAAGCCCATTAGAGATAGTCACCACGTGACCATTGCAATTGTTTATGACAGGTGGTTAGGAAAAAGTGGTCACATAAGACTGGTTTACTTGTACACCAAAATATCTGCAGCAGATGAACCTTTTGAGTGGATGCCTGTGGACTGGCTGACCAAATGGCTGGCGGACCCTGAGAAAGTCAAGGAGATCAATTGCTCTGAGTTTCTGTGCCAGCATCAACGGTATATATTTGAGTTTTTGTAGTTGATTAAAGGTGATATTTAAAAAAGTTATTTTTAAATTTCATTTATCTTTGTACTGCAATGGAAACACAGTCAAAAGCCTTCAACCAAGACAGTTCTCTTTAGAGGCAAAAAACTCTGCCCTAAAATCTTTCACAGTATTTACAGATATACTACCACACTGTAATTGCTTTTGATGACAAAACTACTGTCATAAAATTTTTCACAATATTCATATATACCACTATTCACTTTTGGTGGCATAACTACTTTAAATTCTTTCATAATATTCACACACACACACACACACACACACACACACACACACACACACACACACACACACACACACACACACACACACATCACTACAATGATATCTTTTGATGGCAAAACTACTTTAAAATCTTTCACAATATTCACATATATGTCACCAGACTAATAATTTTGATAGCATTTGATAGAACTCAGACATTTCAATACATTATCAGGAAGAACACGTGTGAAGCCTCCTGTAACTGCTGTCTCATAGATCTACTTAATACATATTAATCTTAATGAGATTCTTGTCTAACAAGAACCCTGAGCCCTTCATATAAAATGTGCAAATATTACTAGAGCCATTTAGCTACACAAAGAGTTGTATAGTTACATCAGAACAATTCAGCTACTACATATATCCTATCTCATTTCACCGAAGTATATATTATTTTATAAGTAAAAACAGAAAATTAGGTGATATTTATCCATGCCTAGAGATCCTTAACAGAAGTACCAACCCAAATATCAGTTCAGAGTACCTTAGAATCTGCCCTCTATAAAAAATCTTATGAAGATAAAGTGTTGTGTTTCAGGGTTTTAATGGTCTCCTTTTCTTGTTTTTCACTCCAGGGTTTTAACTGTCTCCTTTTCTTTTATTGTCACTCATGGGTTTTAATGGTCTCCTTTTCTTTCCTTCAATTCATTGGCCTCACTTATTAACCCAGAACACACTGCAAGGATAATAAAGGTAAAATCAACTGTCCTCTACTAATCCAGCCCAATCACACCTTTTAGATATAAATAAATGAGCTAGTATAACTATGTGGAAGTAAGCATATTATACACGTAAGGAACTAATAAACTACTTCTTATTCTTTAGACTGAATCCTGACATGGTGCCAAAGATGAAAATAGTCAGCATCACTGGAGTAAGTTTTTTACTTAAACTTTTTTCCTCTTAAAATCATACAATGCTTTACAAGACAGTTAAGGGAAATTACTAATTAGCTTATATGGTGAAAATATACACTATTAAATGAATAAGTATATTTGGTTTTATTCACTTCTGATCGCAACAAGAAGAATTTTCCAACATTATTAGGGTAAATCTGCTTTTATCAATATGTGTTGTCAGTCATTTAAAGTAGATATGTTGACAACATGGTGCTGCATAAGAATCTTTGCCAAAATCAAATTTAGTGAGTGTTGTTTTAAAAATGAAATAAATTTTAAAAGTTTATTCTGTTCAAAATGTTAACTAGACAAGTGCCAGGCATATCGTTGACTTATTCAGTTCTCTAATATATATTAAAGAAACTGTGGGTGACAGTTTTTCAGTTAATTTTAAGGGGGGGGGAGAGAGAGAGAGAGAGAGAGAGAGAGAGAGCATATTGATTTATAACTTTTTTTAATTTAATCATTTTAAAGAAAATGTTTACATTTTCCCCCTCAGGCTGACATGTTATATCATGCATTTAGTGGTGGGCCACGTTTGAAAGGGTAAGTATTTTTTCTGAATTAAAACAGTATATTTTATATTCTTCTCTTTACTCTTTTTGTTTTTTTGGTTTTTTTGTCTTTATTAGCATATGTCATTTATTATTAGTTTTAATTTCTTTGTTATTATTATATAGTTTTTTCACTAATTTTTATCATAATATCATTTGACAGAAGTTTGATTCTATTACATATTGCCTACTTAGAGTTCTTTTCCATGTTAAAAATCTGCTCAGTGATATTGAAATTGATGTTACTATGAACTAGTATTTAAGAAGTTCAGGTATTGTTCATGTTGTAAATCTGCTTATTGCAGTTTCCATTCTCTTGATTGTCACTCTTTTTGAAGATCTGTATAGGTGCTTTCTATTTTCTGTGTCAGTCTTTTTGAAGATCTGTATAGGCTTTCTATTTTCTGTGTCAGTCATTTTAAAGATCTGCAGAACTGTTTAATATTATTTGTGGGATATGTTTTGTGTATAAGTGATAAACTGTAGAATAGACATATATGTACATCATATATCCATAAGAAAAAAACATATCACCCACATAGAAGAAAAAAAGAAAAGATTTCTAGACAAAAAATTCTAGTTATTTCCCTTTTATCAAAACTGTTCTTTTCCATATAATATTACTACTATTCTTGAAGTAAATTCCACCAGTACAATCAATACCTTTGTCACATGTTTTTCCTTTGTTTTGATTTATGCCTGTCAGATAAAATAATCTGAAATAAGGAATTTTATCCAAGACAATAATAGTGACATTATTTTTCTTACTGAAACAGGCTTAATATTTAAATGGTGATGAATCTAAATAATGTGATGATATATCAGTTATAAGTCATTGTTATTATTATTATTATTATTATTTATATAATATTTTTTGCTCTTTTTTTTTATAATTTCATTAATTTTGTTTTCAGAATTTAGTGTAAATATATCAATTTGTTCACTCACCCTCTTTATCACTGTATGGGAGTGATGGCAATATTTCTGTATATTATTACAATGAAACTCTCAAATTTGTGATGATAATAAATATAATCATGTTGAGTTCTTTCCAATAAATAAAAATGTAAAAACAGTAAAAAAGTAAGTGCAATATAATGATTCTTTATTCACTTTAAAATGCAGTGAAAATTTAATGATCTAACTATATCTACAGATGATCAATTCTTCAGTGATCTATTAATTGTCTTCTAACATTATACATTGATCATTCCTGGCACCTAAACATTTCTTGAATGTCACACACCAACTGTTTTTTTTTTCATTTTAGTAATGTATTGATTCCCATGCAGTCACTCAGTTATTAAATAGTGTATTCACTATAAAGTACAGCCACTATTAAGTAAGTAATATATATGCTACACCAACACCACCAACACCATCACCACAACAAATATAGCAAAAGTATGTTAATAGAAAAAGCTATTAAAATTTTTGAGATTATTTGTTATATTTTAAATTGCTCTCTTTTTCCCCCCACATCTTTATCACTCACACACGCACAAACACATTTACTCACTAAACAAACAGATATGCACACACATACACACAATTGGTCTTTAATTAACTTTAGATAGATTAATCATGCTCATAGTACAAATACTTATTATACTGTAAAGTGTATGAGCAATGCAGTTAATATTATTTGCCATAATCGAACTAATTTGATAAAATTAACATGCCAGCAAAATGTTTTATTAGCATATAAACATATCAGCAATTCAAACAAATACAGCATTTATCAATTAATAGTAAAGAGTGTAGATGCACCTTTTAATATTTTTGTACAACTGCATACTTTGTATTTTATGAAGCATGCTTCATATTTGATAGGTATTAAGTGATAGAATTAGTCATATTCATATCTTCATAAATATTGAATTCAGTTTAAGTGAGGAAATAAAACCCATGAAGTTTATTCAGTACATTCTTTTTATTAAAGGCAGGAGGCTCTCTGCCTTGATTGTGTTCGTCTGCGATGCCAAGAGCTGCGTTTCAAGCAGACATTATCAGAAGATGGGAAGTTCTTTAATACAGCATTAAGGCAAACATCACTTATCAGGTGACTGGTGGCTTTTTTCCCTCCAATCTAGAATTTAGTCCCTTGCTGCTTTAGTGCTCACTCTTTGTTTACATAAGGAAATTTTACTTAAATTGTATTATTAAAATAAAGTATTTTGTTATTTGAAATGGTGCCATAAGCTAGTCAAAATGTCCAAGTCTGGGATGAATTGAGGTTTTTATAAAAATTGATAGTAGATCCAAGTGGCTTGGAAACATTTTAAAACTTAAAGTTTAAGTAATCTAACTCTTACCAATCCATTTAAAATTGTAGCCAATTGAATAAACCCCACTTAAATATCTAAATACCTATTAAAAAGTTAAAAAAAAAAACACCCCAACTATTCTGGCTGATTTTGTTTGACATCTCAAAAATGCTCGAATCATATGATCTAGAAGAAATTCTAAATATAGAGCTCTGATAGCACACACATGATATCAGATGAGTGGCATAAAGCTAAGTGAATTCTTGTTTCTTTAGAGTGGTTTACATCTTTCAGTATATAAAATTTTACTTTGCTGAAAAATTTAGATTTGTAGCTAATCAAGACTAAAAGGCAGTGTTCTGTCAATAAATAAATAATGTCTTTGAAGTCAAGCTCGAAGCTGCCTAGTGACTGAAGTCTTGGAAATGTACATCATTTAGAAAACAAAATAATAACAAACAACTCCATTATAATTATAATGACTGCTATGGGGTGAAAGTGATCTAGAAGCTATATCTAGATGCTTATGTATATAGTTTTTGTCCAGTAATAGTAGAGCTATATGCCAGGATAATTTAATGCTTCATCAGAACATTCATTTATGTTTGTCTCAAAACTCATCCAGCAACAGAGCCATTAATAACTTTAAAAACTAACACACATGCACACAGAAAATGTTTATTTTATTTTATATATTGTAATTTAAAATGTAGTTAACAAATTTTAACTGGATTACAATCATATAATCCCCATCTTTATCATACATTAGTTTTTATTGCATTCATTTCACTCATTTTGCAAACAGGCAATATTACTCTTATTAGAAACAGATCCATCAAGTATATGGTACTCAAAATAATATTAGTAATACTAAATGAAGTGTAATAATAATTAATTTCAATATCTTCTCATTGATTTCATTTATAATTGTTGGACAATTTGTAAATGCTTTTCTTGGACACTAAATTATTTATACATATAAAATAATAATTATTCACCAGAAACCCATTTGAGATAAGCACTAGCAAATTCAACAACTTTATACACAATGAATTCAGTATGATTAGGTGTCACATTTATTTTCTTATCTCTTTGATATTATAATATTTGTTATTACTTCATTTATCTGCTCAGTCAATAACTTTTTATTATTTTATATATTTTTAATTTAATTTTGTTGCATAACACCATCTTAGTTATGGATATAAGTATTATTCTTATTATCAGCAACTAATTACAAGTCATGAGAATCTTAATTTATGTTATTAACAATTCTCCAGAAGACCACCACTTATCTCTCTCACTTGGCATATATGTGGGTGAGGCAAACGTTTTCTCTCTTCCACAACATTAAAGACAAACATTCACTGTCATACAATATTTGTCAGAGAGTAATTTCATAGGTGGAAACTTCTTACCAAAGGAGAAGATAAATCTGTCTTTAATGTATATTTAGCGAGTTCCCATCCACCCACTATCTCTCCAGCATATGGTTATCAATATATGTAAGAAGGTCAATAAAGTTAACAATAAATTTACTAAATCAACAATCAAATATACATATAACAAATACAATCAAAAGAACATTTACATCACTTCAGAACAATGTTTTATTAATGCTAGACAATCGCTCAGTTTATCCTAGCATAGACATCAGCAGTCAAATGATCATATATATATATATAAAATCAAATTCATCGGCATAATTTAGCATAGACATTATTGTGGCATTTTAGAGAAATAATTATAGTCAATGTACATAAACTTTTCAAAGATGGCTACTTTCACTAGTAAATTTTCAATCATACACTTTGCAACAAATCACTGCCTTTCTTATTTAGACGACAGTCCCATGTACCCCTTCTAGTCATGTTAACAACTGTTCCAGAATCTTCGATGTGCTCTCCAAGCACACCATGAAGAATTGTCCAAATTTCCTTTGCTCTATCAAGAACATCATGAGGAATGCTACTCAGCACACCATAAGGAATGTTCAAAATAATCTTTGTTAATACTCAAGACCAAACTTAAGCCACCATTTTGCCATATTGGTTCTCAAACAGAATTCGCAGGAATCATCTTACAGCAACAGGTTACTAACGCTGGATGCACACACCAACGTGATCAGGTAGAGTACAGTAGTCACTACAGCCTGAAGTGAAAAAAAGGTGCACTTTTCTCTGCGAGTCAAATTAAGGCAGCAGTAAATTTATCTAAATCTCAATTAACTTTCAATGTTGTGCAATATATACCATAACACCAATAAATGGCATCAAATGGATGTGAATTGATGCATCTACATCTATATTAATTTTTTATCTTTTGTATGTACCCTAGCAGACTTAGTTGGCAAGAAGTGGATGGGAATTGGTGCATCTTGAAGTATAATTAGAATTCAACATATATGAAAAACAGTAAATTGTGATCTTGCATAGAATTGTTCAAAATTCCTTGTGCTGTTCCACGTTGGTAAAAACCATCTTCTGTTACGTTCACAACAATTGCCAACAAGTTGCACGAGTCACCGCGCCCCTTGTCCATGTCAAAGATAGGAACTAGAACAGCATCCCCCAAAGATGCAGGAGGGAATTTCTTGTCAGAGTCCATTTTCATTTTTTTGGCCTGTACTTCCAGATTCGATTTTGATTGTCTCTTACCTTCGACAGTCTTCTGAATATTGCAGCAAACAATGCACAAAATATTAGCCCCATAATCTTCCATTTCCTCACCTTCATCATCTTTACTAGCATGCCCACAGATAGCATGAATGTTTCGGCCACAATTTTTGCATGTATGGGCACCACTGCTTTCCTTTAAGCAGACACACCACGTGACAGAGATGGAAGGCTGTTTACAATCCATGTCTTCACCGCCACTTTGGTTTGTTCATCATGGATTGATTTCTCATCTGTATTTTGTGCAATAGCCTCCTCCTCTTCCATTGGATGGTCTGTTTCTTCCAGCTGTATGGTGTGTACACTTTCTATTATTTTCTCCAGTTCTTCTTCTGTCTGTACATCTGTAAAGAGGTTGTGAGATCCACTTTAGCTTCACAGCCAAAGAGAGCTTCGTATGGTGTTCTCTGAATCCAAGAATGAAAGGCCCTGTTTTTCATAAGTTGAACAAACCGTATTCCCTCACTCTAAGGAGTTAAGGAAAAATAAAAGATGGCTACATGAAAAGATGTACTTAAAGTGACAAGTACCCAGCACAATATGGGGTAGTCTCTGTGGCGACGGTATACCAAGACTCATTCCTAGGCGCCACTACACTCTGCCGGGTTGACTTTTCACAATCTATAGAATGCCTAGGAAATGTATGAAATATGATTTATTTCATACTTTGACATCCTTTTTCGTCATTGTATACATTGCCTAGGCATTCTATAGAATACTGGTTTTCATACATTACCGGGTAACATATCTCCTCAGCTTTTCTGAAATGATGTGGGGTTTTTTTTTTTTTGGTTTTTTTCCATGATCTACTATTCCTGCTGTTTACTAAACTGTTTGGAAAAAGAAAATTGTATTTTATTTAAATAAACTTGAAAAAGTAAACTCGTTTTTAAAAAGTATATTTATATGTGTTTTTAAAAGGTAACTCTTGTGTACATAACACTTGTCTTCCTTTTTTAAATAAAATATCTTAGTAATATATTTGTCAGGCGCTTAAGTTGTAGCTGTGACCTTTAAACTTCATTCTTCACTAATAGCAGTTCAGCATATTACTGGATTGGAA
Source organism: Sinotaia quadrata (assembly GCA_028829895.1). Classification (NCBI taxonomy): domain Eukaryota; kingdom Metazoa; phylum Mollusca; class Gastropoda; order Architaenioglossa; family Viviparidae; genus Sinotaia; species Sinotaia quadrata. Next base: position 58,276,887 of record CM054179.1, read on the forward strand.
AATCATCACTCCGCAGTTGGAAACGTTATGCACTGGCACAAATGAATCTAAATGGGACTGGCAATGGTAGTGGTGATGACTTTGGCAGCTGCAGTAAGTCTTCAATGTTTTTATAATTATTTAAAATTTTATTTAAAATTGAAAATGTAACTGTAATTACACTTGCCTTGAAAACTGTTAAGGGCATTTATAGTTTTAATTCTCAGTCTACTAGAGGATGTGGTAAATCCTTATTGTTTTCACTGTAATTTAATGATTTATAATTCTCTTTTAGTGCTTAGTTGCAATTGTCTTTATTCTTTTCACTGGTATTTAATAATTTATAATTGTATATTTAATGATTTATATTTATAATTCTAAGTATATCTGAGACCTCAATAAATCCTTATTGTTTTCACTGGTATTTAGTGATTTATATTTATAATTTTATATCTATGTAGATGTAAGTGTCTTATTTTAGCACATAATTAATTGTGTAAAAAATAGATTAACACTGGGAAACATGAGTATCACACCATCCCTAGACAACAAAGGGAAACCAAATTGAAAGATGCCTGTCAGCTGCTAAGTACTGAAAATAGAATCAACAGTATGTGTGAACAAATAAGTAAAAGAATAATATAGAATAAGGCAAAATGCAAATAATAGTAATGATAATAATAGTGACGAGAGGGATAATTGAAATAAAAATTGAGAAGCACTTTGCTAGATATAACTCTACCTCATCTTGTTTTTCCATAGTGATGGATCTTAATCCTACCTCATCTGATTCTGCCATAATGATAATCCTACCTCATCCCATTTCTGCTATAGTAGTAGATTCTAATCCTACCTCATCTCATTTCTGCTATAGTGATAGGTCTTAATCTTACCTCATCCCTATTTCTGCCTTAGTGATAGATTCTGATCCTACCTCATCCTATTTTTGACATAGTGATAATCCTACCTCATACCATTTCTGACATAGTGATAGATTCTGGTCCTACCGCATCCTATTTCTGACATAGTGATAAATCCTAATCTGACCTCATCTCATTTCTACCATAGTGATAGGCCTAATCCTACCTCATCTCATTCTGGCTTAGTGGTAGGCCTATCCTATTTTGGCATGAAGTCCCTCCTCCCCCCTTTAAAACCAACCAAACAGAAAACATTATTTTTGAGAAGTTCAATAACTAATTGTTTATAATAAAGCTTTTGTATGTATATATATATTTTTCTCAACATTTTCATTAATTTTGGCATTTATTTATTCATTTTCAAAGAAATAATTGTTTTCACAAATCATAATTTGGAGCATTGAGATCATATAAAAATTATTAAGTAATAAACTTGTCATGAATAAATAATTTGCCATAACTCTTACAGTTTGTAATCCACACACACACACACATACCCCGAAAATAGTTGGATTTTTTTTTTTATATACTGCTTTTATTTCATGACAGATTTAATCTAAACATGCTTTATGTTTAGTAATATGAAAATTTTCTTATGAAAAGTCATAATGGGAATACTGTGATCATTTTTTTATTTTTTAATTTTTTTTGGAGGAGGGGTCTATAAAGGTATTACTATAAAATTATTTTAAGATATCTTTATTATTATAGAATAACTTATAATGAGGTGGAAAATTAAAATCAAAGTAAAATATTGAGATAGTTTGCTTGAAGAAAATTATTGGTAAAAATCAGCCTAAATTATCTTTTTATTTTTTTTGTCACCAATATAATAATGTCATTAGCACACTTGAAATTTGAAATTACCTAACTGAAATCAGCAAGGAAATTTTTTAATTGAATAAAGATTGTGTCTCCAACTCTGATCATCTTTGCTCTCCCTTCAAAAAATCCTAAAGCTTCCTAACACATTTCCTTATAGATATTTGTATCAAATGCATGAGGTGCTCTGATATATCACCATTCTGATAAGGGGAAAGCAATCCAAATTCTAATAAAAGATAAATACATTTTAAAATGTAAGTTTGAAGTACATTGGTAAATAATTTTTAATCAGTAAGATATTAATAACTGATTGCCATTTTGGATGTAAAATTAATTTATCTTCAGATTTTTTAAAAACAGAACACTTTAATTATATCTAATATATATATATATATACTCTTAGTATAATGATTCATGATCGAGATGCTTCCTGTTAAAGGTGTGTCAGTTTTTCTTCATCTTTCAGAAGTAATTAGCTGATATTTACATGCTGTGTAGGAATGTGATGTACAATATTAAGATTTAAATGGTATGTCTAACAGAGCTTAATGATAAATAAAATTTGTTGAGATTCACATGCTTTGTAGGAATGTGATGTACAGTATTAAGATGCAAATGGTATGTCTAACAGAGCTTAATGATAAAAAAATTAGTTGCATTATATCCAACCACTCAATTTCTGAAACTTGTCTTTTTTTGATTGATGTCAAACTAATATAGCTTTTATTTAAAAAAAAATATATATATGCATAAATTGTAATTACTGGAGAGGCCACATTGTCCAGTATGAGTAAACATGGAGCATTGAGTCCTAAAACTTGGAGAGCTTTAAAGATGTAATAGCCAATAATAAAAATTTCTGTAAAACACAGTAAAACATCCTGTCACTGGGGCTAACAATTTATATTGATTGTTTCATTTGATTTAGAGATGCTAACGTGGTCAAAGAGAAACAACTCATTGTTTTGTTTATCAGTAATTCTTATAACTGACTTTAAGTATTCTTGTATTTTTGATTGTTTGCTTTGCAGATAATGGCAAGAGAGACATGGTTGAAGGGTGTGGACATAGAGAGAATGGTTCAGGAGAAGGCCTGAGAGATATGGAAAAGAATGGAGAAGGTGATTGCTCTGGGGAGACAAGTAGTGATGACATGGATTTTGATGGAACCTTTAATTCAGATCTTTTATGTGAGAACCATGGTAAGACTTATTGTTTTCTTTTCCAAAGAACCAAAAATAATTAATCATTATTAGAGAAATTCTAGCATAGCAGTTTCTGTCTTGTAAAGCTTATAATTTTGTCAAGGTTTATTCGGTTACACCATTTGTCAAGATATAGAAATAGGCCAGGGTTCAAAATGAATATCGACAGAATACACTGTCTTGTAATATATGTAATAATAGTAGACAACCCCTGTATTTAGCTTCTCATATCACTCACCTATATTTAGTGCATCCTAACGGAACACTGAAAAATTAGATGATTTTAAGAAAATGTGATTTATCACTTAAGACATTTTAAAGTCATCAAAGGTAGAAGAAACTGCCAGATGTGAATTATGTTTGAAATAGAGAAGTGTGATTGAATTTTTGAAGTGCTAGATGTCTCCTGACTGATTATGGAATACATAGAGTGAGAATTCTGGTTCTCAAGTGGTGATAAGTCTGTACTTGAAAGAATACAGAGCAGACAGTAGCAAAAGCAGACTTATTGAAGTAAACAAAGTGTTAAGAAGTTCTCAAGTGGTGATACTCACCTACAAAGAATACAAAGCAGATTGTAATAAAAGCAGTGACTATCACTATGTCCCCTTTCTTTATTGTGTTATGAAACACAGTCTTGTTTACTTGTCCCCTTTCTTTATTGTGTTATGAAAATTAGTCTTGTTTACTTGTCCCCTTTCTTTATTGTGTTATGAAACACAGTCTTGTTTACTTGTCCCCTTTCTTTATTGTGTTATGAAACACAGTCTTGTTTACTTGTCCCCTTTCTTTATTGTGTTATGAAACACAGTCTTGTTTACTTGTCCCCTTTTTTTATTGTGTTATGAAACACAGTCTTGTTTACTTGTCCTGTTTGAACCTTTCAGAGCTAACATTTAGACTTTTTTGTTTATTTGAATATATGATTAGTCAGAAGATTGTTTACTTAGCTGATTAGTAATACTGATAGTATATTCTGTAGTCAAGTATGCTTGAGTGTATGTATTGATGATAAATTATTAGTAATACGTAATATAACTAGTTGATATTTTGAAGTATGGTGAATACTTCTTCAAAATTGTAGAAAGATGCCATTGGCCATATTTTTCCTTTCAGGTCAACTTCGACCAGATGAAAATTGCCGACGTCTGGTTACAGATGCTGTGTGGAAACGATTAAGGCATTATTTTCCAGACTGTCCTGAATTCCAACAAGATGCTCCCATTTGCACTCGATGCCTGGTATGTCATATAATTATCATTTTGCCAGTGTATTATAGTCTCCAATGACTTTATCTTTTTCCTCTTGGTATCTGGTGAGTCTAGTACAAATGTTTATATTGCTGAAAAGTGGAAATTTCAACTTTCTTTGTATGTTCACTTGATATCTGGTGAGTCCAGTAGAAATGATTATAAAGTTCATATATGTTGTCTGGTGAGTCAATTAAAAATTATCTGCCTCATATAGGTGTCTCAGAATCCTTAAATAAGGATATCTTCACATGATACTTTGTAAGTCTTATTCAAATAATTATAAAGTTTTTCAAAAGTTCAAATTTATCTATACTTGAAATCTGAAATATAAACAATCATCTCAATTATTGTCTCCAAATTACACTTCTATGATAAATTATGTACCTGAAATATACAGCACTTCAAGGCTAAAGATCAGTCTTTGTGTTTTAGAAAGCAATTTTTGAAAACTCACAACAATTCAAATAATTATAATTATTGTATACAAAATTGATGTGTTAGTATATTTGATGTAATATGTTAATTATATATTTCTCATTTTATCTGCCCATAATTGTACTGATGATGAAGTTCTAAGGAACAGTAAGCCATTTTATTATTATTTATTTTTTTATTAAAACATTGACCCAGTTTGATGTTTGAAAATTTATCATAGCAGTTTGGATAATTATGGATGATTTTTTAGTATGTTTTCATTTGGTCACTGATAATTTAATTTGATAATTACATGACATAATACTGTGTGTGTGTGTGTGTGTGTGCGTGTTTGTGTAAACAGGACCAGGTGGAGAAGGAACGTGAAGCAAAAGATACTCACCGTCAACTGTTTGCAAAGCAGAGAGAAGAATTGCAAAATCTGTTTTTTGGACGAAATCGGCCTAAGCTACCAGACATTGAGTGTCGCACAGTTTATGCAGTTAGTTCAGCTTTTGTGCAAGATTGGAGAAAATTTATAAGGAACAGGTACACTTTCAGATTTTAATACAGTAGATAATTATTTTATAGATTAGTTCATAATCACAGGACTAGCAAAAAATACAATTTACTTGGAACAGTAGGATAAATTTGTTGTATGAAATGGTATCTTTTCATTCATGTTTCTTTACATTTTGCTGCTATTTGGATAAAGGTGAGATATCTGTTCTAAAATAACAGTTACGACAATGACTGATATGGTTATGTTGTTTATTATGTAACATAAGAATGAGTCATTTCCTTTCGTGTGTTTTTACACCTTGGGAAGAAATTATAATGTTTTACATTATAAAGTAATGAGAATTTAAACCTTTCTTTATGAGATTTCACTTTTGACAGTAGAACAAAGAGGAAAGACTTAAAATTTGTATCAAAGACAGATTTGTCTCTTGACAAGTGTTACTTCCAACACTAGAAATGTCCTGATGACCGAATAATATTACAGACTGATAGAAACATTCTAGAACAAATTGTATTCGCTATTTATAACCATCCTTGTCTTTAATGTTAATTATGTATGCAGTGTGTATTTTCAGTTATGCTGATTGAACAAATCAGTATTTGTTTGTTTCTGTTTTGTTCTTCTACAGAGATAACAGTCGGAGAGAGCCGCTGAACAAGATAGAAAATATGTCTTTGCTATGCAATCACAGTAAATTGTTATTCTCACTTCAAGGAGCCGAAGACAGTTCTGACAATAGGTGTGGGAGCTTACTTAAATAAAGTGTTTTTATGTTGTACTGCCCAGGGTTTGGGGTTCTCTTAATGGGGGATTAGTATAAATTTATTGACACAAAAGTGATATATACAATTGGCTTATTCCTATGATAATAACAGTTTTTCAACACCACTGATTCAATATAGTTTGACAGAGACTGCTTTATTTGATTAATTCACAGCCTATTTATTATTAGAAATACTGGTATAATCTAATTTTATCTTAAGTATAAAATTAATCTTATTGTTGAAATCTTTAAAAAATAAATCTTTTTGTCACTGATTTAATTTCATTGGTTTTTAAATTGTTCAGACTTTAGTGGAATTGAAGTCTTCTGTCTCTTTATATATTGTCATATTAGTTTTTAATTTATTTTTTTTTTATTCCAGCAAATTACAGTGGTTGATAATAATTATTTACTTTATTATACCAGAATTTGTGGGGAATAAAGTAGTCTTATAAGAGTGATACTAAAATATTACATATATACAGTTCAATCAGAATATTATTATAAAATTCATATCACTGAATCAAAATAACAGGTTTTCAAATTATGCTATGTGCTTGTGATGAATAGGCAGAGAAAGGATTATATAGTGGCTAATGTGGCACTCACATATGCAATCACAATTCAGACAGCTCACAGGACAGTTATAGGATTAGTCCCATTTATGTACACTCAAATTAGGTATAGACAGTTACTCCCAGTTATCAAATATAGTCAGGTATAGACAGTTACTCCCAGTTACATGCAATCAAATCTAGTCACATGTAAACATTTACTCCCAGTTACATGCAATCAAATCTAGTCACATGTAGACATTTACTCCCACATATCAAATCTAGTCAGGTATAGACAGTTACTGCTAGTTACATGCAGTTACTGCTAGTCAGTACAGTTACTCCCAGTTACTCACAATCAAATCTAGTTACATGTATATATTTACTCCCAATTACATGTAATCAAATCTAGTCAGATATAGACATTTACTCCCAGTTACATGCAATCAAATCTAGTTACATGTAGATATTTACTCCCAGTTATATGTAATCAAATCTAGTTACATGTAGACATTTACTCCCAATTACATGCAATCAAATCTAGTTACATGTAGACATTTACTCCCAGTTACATGCAATAAAATCAAGTTACATGTAGACATTTACTCCCAGTTATATGTAATCAAATCTAGTCAGATGACAGTTACTCCCAGTTACATGCAATCAAATCTAGTCAGGTTTAGACAATTGATAGAATAAAAAGAAGTGAAGCAGAAATTGGCAGAGGTTAAAATGTAGCAGCAGGATGGATATCACTAGCAGCTTAGATCTGTTAAATCAAGTGGAAAAAAAATAGTTAAGATTTGACACAGTAGACATAGTAATTTTGTATATGTGGAATTTCATCTGGCTAAGTGGGCAAAAGTTGTTGAGTCAGTCTAGTACAACTGCCCTCTCCAAAAGCAAACATTTTTGTATGCACTGTTTCTGTCTTGTGGAGGTGGATGATTCTAAAACAGCTTTGTATGCAGTGAATCTGTCTTGGTGAGGTGGATGATTCTAAAACAGCTTTGTATGCAGTGAATCTGTCTTGGTGAGGTGGATGATTCTAAAACAGCTTTGTATGCAGTGAATCTGTCTTGGTGAGGTGGATGATTCTACAGCTGTAGTCTTGCAAAGGACCTTTTCCCAGTCAGAGTTGCTGACTGAGGACAGGGGCTTTGCCTAGGATGAGATAGAGTTGTAGCTAAATTGTAACACAGTTCTGGGGTTAGAGGTCATAATTTTGAAATTTTCAGTTTACACTTGATAGGAAATGTTTCAATAAAGAAGAATACTCCAGCATAGAATCACTGTAAAATATTGACAGTACCTCTTGAAGTGTTAGAAGCTTTTAATAGTTATAGTCAGTTGTTGCACTGTTACAGCTTGTAGAATATTTAACAGACCTGCAGCTCTCTCAATCTTAACATACACTGATTGGCATACTACAGTTATCTACCACAAGTCAACATACATGATGTTGTATAATCTTAACATACACTGACATACTACAGTTATTTGCCACATGATGTTGTATAATCTTAACATACATTGACATACATGTATAACATTTATCTGCCACAAATTAACATACACTGACATACCGCAGTTACTTGCTCAACATACACTTACTGACATACTACAGTTACTGCCCAAAGTCAATATTCATGATGACTTAAAATCTTAAAATAACTGAATGACATACTATAATTAAGTGTCACAAACCAAATGAATGATGTCTTACTGTGCTAGTTAAGACAACTAGTACTCAGAGTAAATAATTTGTGTTACTTATGAATAAAACAAATAAACAATAAATAGTTAATTACACCATTTCTTATAAACAAAAGATAATTGTGTAGTGTTGCTGCATAACAGATTTTTTTCTGCCCAAGTGTAGACATATAATATAAAGAAACTGCTTAAAGGTATCATTACAAATAATATCTTAACAGGAAGCAGCTGTGTTAAATAAAAATATAGTAATAGTATAATAGAAACCTATTTCAGTGAAAATTTTCATTATAATAACGTTTGAAACAGTAGAAAAGATTTAGGCCACCCTATGGTGCACAAGAATGTTTATATCAAAGCCTGTAATCAAATGCATAAGAAAACAATGTTCTCATTTCTTTCTGTTCAGTGTTGGACTTGTTGGTTATATCACAATACATCTTATACTTTTGTCATTTCAAAATTCATACCAGACTGAATTTGTCTTACAATTTTAATGTTAAAAAAAACAAATATATAAAAAGTGATGAAAATCTGATGATATTTATAAAATTTATAATGTAAAAAATAATTTTATCTCCTAAATATCTTCATATTTTCAAGAATATGCCACATGTTATTAATAATTTTAGGCATTGACATTATAAAATTGGAAATAAGTGAATTATTAAATATGTATTCCTAATACACAGATACAATAACTACTTTATGAAAAATTGTAATTAGTAAATAAATAAATTTGGTTTCTTATTCTTTTTTAACACTGATTTTTAGTTGACAATTACCAGTATGTGCCTAGAAATTGTTTTACTATTTATATAATTTTACTAACCTTATTTATAAAATTGTTGGATGTTACCATTATTACAAATGAAAAGCACATTATTTCATTATTTGTGTTGTTTTTTCTACTGATCCATCCATGTGGCGACCTCCACGCACTATCAATTGGAAATTTGGCCTTCTGGCCTAAAACGTTTGTGCACCCCTGTTATATCTGAAAACCTTTGAAATTAAATGTAAAATAAATTTGTAATTAGCTTTGAAGAAAATGGTTAGAATAATTTCACAGGTATTTTGTATTCATTTTACAATAGTAATTTATAAGCCACTTTCAAATCATGTTTTATAGCAGTTTTCATATTTACTCTAGTGGAAGATTAGTTTGAATGTATAATAGGGATGTTCTTTTCTGGTTATTTCTAGTCTGGTGCTTGTTTGGGAAGATGAATGGAAAGTATTGACTGACCATTTCAAGTTTGATGTGGCCATTGAAGTATTGACTAAGATACAGGAAGATGGGACGAAATCAGTTCTGACACTTCCAGGTAAGAAAATGTTCAGAAAATTAGGTAACTCACTTTTTATAATAAGAAAGTTGATTTTCATGACCAGTGCCTCATGATTCAGAAATGATTGATAAAACATTGATTAACATATAAATTCATGATACAGAAATAATTGATAAAACATTAATATATAATCTTACTTCATGATTCAGAAATGATTGATAAAACATTGATTAACATATAAACTCATGATACAGAATTGATTGATAAGCATTGATTAACATATAAATTCATGATACAGAAATGATTGATAAAGTAATGATTAATATATAACCCTACCTCATGATACAGAAATGATTGATAAAATAATGATTAATATATAACCCTACCTCATGATACAGAAATGATTGATAAAACACTGAATAATATATAAACTTGTCTCACAATGCAGAAATAAGTGATAAAGGAAAATAATCTCTCAATTCTAAAATAGCTGATTAAAATGGGGGCATAACAAGATTCCCACTAACTTGTGAAGTTCCTTCACATCAGTGATAAGATTTTCTAGAGGAAGTTCTTTATTCCATTTTGTTTCCCACTGACTTGTGAAAAAACTTTTGAATCATCAAAAATTAAACTTGAATGCTGGTATATATGTATATATGTAGACATATTGTATAGGATTCTATAGGAAAATATTTCAAATTAAAAATAAAATTGTGTCACAATATCTTTTTTGTTGTTACTTTTATTTTACCTACACTTTGAGGTTTATTTTTGTCACCAGTATAGACAGTAGGCCTATTCCTGTACATATATCCTCTGTTATATAAACATGAAATTATATTGCATATGTTTACATATGGTTTATTCCTGTATATCCCCTGTTATATAAACATGAAATTATATTGCATATGTTTACATATGTTTATTCCTGTATATCCTCTGTTATATAAACATGAAATTATATTGCATATGTTTACGTATGGTTTATTCCTGTATATCCTCTGTTATATAAACATGAAATTATATTGCAATATATTTACATATGGATTATTCCTGGAAGAATATAGTAGATCCATTTTCTTCCTTTCATATTTTAATGATTATTGATGATTTAGTTCTGATTTTTGTTTTGTTTTTCTTTTCTTTTTTTCTTTTAAAAAGTTTTTTTCTTGATATTTTATTTAATTACTTGATTTTGGCTGTGGCTTCTTTTTCCTTTTAATCTGTGGGTTTTTACATTTTTTTTTTAACTTTTAATTTAATTTATTTTTTTGTTTGCTTTAAGTTCCTGGTATTCATTGGATTGAATTTAGTTGTTTTGGGTTTATGTGTTCAAAATGTTTGGTAATTTTAGTAACTGATAACAATTAGTTTATTATTATTTCAAAGCTAATCTCTGCTGGGTTTTCTTGCTTGTTTTTACAAATTGTACATGTTATTATTAAAATATAAGTGCAGACCAGTCATGTGCATAGTATCCTACTTAACTTGGCCATTTAATATTGGTTTCTTTTGTTTTTGTTAAAATTGAGAGTTATGCTTGCAGAGATCTGTGATGCCTGTATCACTGAACGTCGAAAGAGAGAAGAAGAAGACAGGTTCACTTTTGAACATGCTACTGTGTTTGTGCGAAAAATACTTCCTAACTTGCTGAACAATGTCAATGCTACAGACAGTGAGTCTGCTAAGGAAGAGGATGATCCAGACTTTGAAGAGGTATGAGTCTGAAGATGTTACATAAAGTATATCTGGAATTCAGTACAAGGGTATGAATGTGAAGGTGTGGAATGTGGAATTTAGTACAAAGGTGTGAATATGTTACTGAGACATCTGGAATTCAGTACAAAGGTGTGAATGTGTTACTGAGACATGTGGAATTCACTACAAGGGTGTGAATGTGAAGGTGTTACATAGACACCTGGAATTCAATACAAAGGTGTGAATGTGAACGTGTTACTTAGACATATGGAATTAAGTAAAAGATGTGAAGGTGTTTCATAAAGGACTTCTGGAATTCAGTAAAAGGTGTGAATGTGAAGGTGTTTCATAAAGGACTTCTGGAATTCAGTAAAAGGTGTGAATGTGAAAGTGTTACATAGACATCTGGAATTTAGTACAAAGGCATGAATTCGAAGATGTTGCATAAGGATATCTGGAATTTAATACAAAGGTATGAGTGTGAAGGTATTACATAAATAGCTGGAATTCAGTACAAAGGTATTAATATGTTGCATAAAGAAGTTCAGTACAAAGGTATTAATATGTTGCATAAAGAATATCTGGACTTCAGTACAAAGGTATTTATATGTTGCATAAACAATATCTGGAGTTCAGTACAAAGGTATTAATATGTTGCATAAAGAATATCAGGAAATCAGTACAAAGATGTGAAGGTCTTACACAAAGGATGTCTAGTTGTTGACTGTCAAAAAAAATAATTTCAGTATCTGAAATTTATTATGAAAATTCCACATCATTTGGATTTCTCAACCCTCCACCCTTCTTTGTCTAATACACCCCTTTCCCATCCCATAATGATATTTGTTGTGTCTGTGTGACCATATTTGAAGTGATTAAATTAATTGCTTTCATATTCATTTTATTGACTAATTTTGACTTATTTCAGGTAAAGAAGACATCAGGAGAGGGTGGTCCACCATTGGAAAAGAAGCAAAAGTTAGATGATACGGCTGTGAGGAAAAGTCAGCGTCACAGACGACAAAGAGGAGAGAAAGAAGTGCGAGTGTCATCCACCACAACCTTGAAAGAATTCAAAATCAAGGTAAACTGCATCAATGCACCCTTTGTAGAAGATGTATGTTACAGGGAAAGCAGCATAAAAGTATTTATAATGCAGACTGTTTTTGTGTTCTTAAATTCAATTATGAAACAGTTAACAGAGCCAGTGTGGGAAAGTTGTCGTCCCAACCACCACCTGTCATGAATGGGGTTGTTACCACTATGCTTACTTAGTATTATAATGTTCTTGTCACTTGTTCAAAGAAAGACTATTCATAGTGAACCACATGTTCTGATTTATCTTGTATCATGTATACTTTCTTGGGTCCCTTTCAATTTCATATAACTGTTGGTAATTCAAACCTAAAAGAAAAAAATCGGTATTTATTTCAGTAAAACTTAATAAAAGATGATGTTGTTTAATAAATGTGCAATTCTTTGTATTCTTTTTAGTTTTGTTTTATTAGCAGTTAAATATTTACTTATAAATAACCTTGTAAATGTATTATGTGGCCTAAATAACTTTTTAAAGTTCAGTTGATGTTTGTTTTTCTTACAATTATGTGAACAAATTTTTATTACACAGCAATGTGTGAGTTTATAAATAATAACATAAATATAAGTCAGTTGTAAAAAAATTGTAGAAAATTTATTATAGTACCTAATATATTACCTGGCTTTGTGACATGTCATGCAAAGTTTGTCTTCCAGTATTTATAAATAAAATATTTGCAAACTGTTTGTTATTAACTGTTATTTAAAAAAAAAAATCAAATAAGATAATGTGCTTATGATGTCTAGTTAAAGAATCATCCAATGTAGTTTAATTTAGTCTATCTGTCTTTCTCTCTGTTTGTCTTATCTTTATCTAATTTAGTCTATCTATCTGTTTGTCTGTCTATCTATCTATCATATATATATATATATATATATATGAGAGAGAGAGTAATTTTCTGAATTGTATTGTGCCATTTAAAATATATAATGTAGTATGTGTGAGAGAGAGTAATTTTCTGCAATGTATTGTACCATTTATATAATACTATAGTGAGAATGAGAGAGAGAGAGAGTAATATACTGTAGTGAGATATATATATATATATATGAAAGAGAGAGAGAGAGAGAGTAATTTTCTGAATTGTATTTATGTACTGTTTTTATCAATCAGTAGGTGAGAGTATTTTTTAAAAATTATTTTGATGTGCTGTTTATATCATGCTGTAGGTGATGAACCAGCTGTCAATTCCAACATTTGACCAAAATCTTACTCTTGATGGAAGATTATTAACTGACAATGAAGCAACACTTGGACAGCAAAGGTTTTACCCAGGATGTGTCATTATGGTAAAGGTATGTTTTCTCTACTTATACTGTGTACGTGATAATTCATAATTATTTTGGTGTCCATAAGAAATGGTTACATTTTATGTCTATCTCTTCCTGTCAGTTGCCTACTTATTCACATTTATTTGTTAAACCACTTCTTAAGTCATAGAAATCTTCATCTGGCCATCATAATTAAAAATGTAAAGTTAGATGATGGGCACCTGAGTATGGTTTTGAAACTGAAGTGTATAACAGTTTAAGATGTTGAATTTTGATTGCCAGTGTTTTTATTAGGAGATTTTGCCAGAGCAAATAATAGAGTTTGTTGTCTTCATCATAATATCTTAAAGGACAGGTTAGGATTACACACACTTACTATTCAAAATTATGTGACTATGGTATTATGTTCTTTTAAAAACTGATGGAAGTTAAATGATTGCTAACTCAATCCGTCAGTAATGTTGAGAGATGCCTAAGACTCCTGGTCCCTAGCAGATCTGCTTTTACAAGAAAATATCAGTATATAAAAATGTATTTAAAATAATCTTGAACAATATTGTTTGCCATTTTGCACTTGCCTGGTATTGTATTGCTTGTTGGTATTGTGTGCTTGTTTTGGTATTGTGTACTTGTTTTGGCATTGTGTGCTTGTTTTGGTATTGTGTGCTTGTTTTGGTATTGTGTGCTTGTTTTGGTATTGTGTGCTTGTTTTGGCATTGCTTTATAGACTATAATAAAATAGTATAGTTACAGAAAATTTGTTTTTTCTTTTGAAGGCTGATGAACCCAGTCAAGACAGTGCAGCAATAATGGATGACATTATATCAGGTATTCAGATTAATGTTTTGAAATGGACATATGCAGGGTTTCCTATCAGTCATACACTACACCATGCTTCAGTAAATTAAACCTCAGGCTTGCATACTTAGAAATCTTTCCCTGCTTTCCTCAGGATACTCAGTGACTTAATGACAACACAATATACTTAGTAAATTAAACTGCAAGCTAAAATATTTTAAAATCTTTCATTACCTCAAAACACTGGGTGACATTATGACAACATAATATATTAGTAAATTAAACTGCAAGCTAGTACATTAATCTTTCATTGTTTATCTCAAACACTGGGTGACTTTAAGCATTACCAACATTTCTGAGTTACATACTTATAAGACATAATAGATTTTGAATGGAAACTTGCATGTTTATTTTTCTTAAAGTCAGCATTTTAAAAGTAAAGTATTTTTTCTGTCTGACTCTAATGTATTTTTTTTTCCAGCTAGGAAACCTGAAGAAGGCTTTAAAGGAACCAATCTATTGAGCTGCTAGCATATCTGCCACTTCAAAGCTTTGAACAAGTGATACATGGTTTTGACACTGACCAGACCTGAGTGTGTTCCTCTCATAGGACCCCCCACACTCTGTGGAAAACCACACTTTCTACTAATTCCTCTATGAAAATATCCGTTGACAAATTCGCCTTCTTTTGACTAAGGATTTTTCTGTATTGAGATACCTAAACTAGTTTTATATACTCAAGTTTAGAATCTTTGGTGACATTTGCCCCAGGTCTGCTTGTGTATTGGAAGACTTAAATCTTTGGTGATATTTGCCGAGTTTTGTATTAAAAGACTAAAATCTATGGTGACGTGTGCCAAAGATCTAGTTATATATTACAAGTCTAAAATCTTTGGTGACATATGCCCAAATCTAATTTTGTTTATATCTGAATCCTTTAATTCATTTGTTCCCAATCTAGTTCTATTTAATAATGTAAAAAGTGTAATTTATGGATGACTTTTGCCTACATCTAATTCATATAAAAGTCTAAAACCTTTAATGATGTTTGACTCCAGTCTTTTTCTATTTAAAATTGTAATGATATTTGTCTAGTTTAGTTAATTGTGCTGACTGTGACAAGGTCAGTAAATAAAGGTTTGAATGCATCTTTTTGTTAGACTATATCTGTTATCTAAACACAGAACTTTCATATTTTGTATACTGTTCATCAGATCATACACTTCATAAAACTTATTGCTTTTGCTCATCCTTGATTATACTTTAGTTCATTATCTTTCTGTTATTTTCAATAAATGCACTTTAAAAAAATGTAAGTTATGAAGTACTGCTATCATTTTAAAGAGGTATAAATAAAAATAAATTTAAAAAATGAGGGCCAAAATGATCAGTGACTATATGTAACTGATTGGTTGTTATTGCTTGGTTATGATGTCAAAATATATTATTATTATTCAAAACTATATATTTAATATCATAATCAGTATTGATTATTTGCACTCAGCACTGCTCAAAATGTCTACATGCAAAAAGTTCTCTTTTGATACAATTAAAATGTACAAGGTATGCCCTAATATGATTGAGAACTATAGATACACGTGCAAGTCACCTTAATAAAATTGCAGTCAGTAGTAGTAATAACAGAATTTCTGTGATTAAAGTGAGATTTTCCTAGTACTATCTGGATACCTATCTACAAGATGCCAATGGGAGTGAATCCACACCCAGTTCAAGTACTCTGTTATAATTTCTCAGAATTTCGACAAGCATATATGCCTTTCTAACACCCTGAATATAAAGTTTGCAACAGCAAAACTGAAATGGTGGACAAATATAATTTAGATATATTGTCTCTGTGATACTAGGATATTTAATATAGATATGCTTTTAATATCTTCATTGGGTTTTAATTAGGGCATTTTCTTGAAAATTTAGCAGAGAGGTTAATTGTTGACTGTATATTTAGATCTTGGTGTCTAAAAGAAAAGATCTGTTATATTACAATAAAAGATTCATCACTAGAAAAGGAATTTTAGACAGATCTCCAGACACATAGTGAATTTAACCAATCCTACAAGATGATTAGCAACAGTTGTGAAATTTTATAATACAATGTTTCAAAAATGTCATAATTTAAATAGTTGAGAGCTATTCCCAGCAGAAAAATAATACAGCTGTTTGGGCCTTTCTCATTCCTTGTTAGCCATTTGATTGTCAAGATTTTTGAAGATATACTTGATATATATCTTGATTTTTGAAGATATACTTGTCCTATCCATGTTGGCTATCATATCTGACAAGATCCTTGAGGAGAAACTTGGTCGTTTCGATGTTGATCATTATATCTGACAAGATCTTTGAGGAGAAGCTTGGTCCTTTCCATATTGCACATTAGATCTCACAGATCTTAGAACAGACATACTCAACTTTGAAAGCAGCAAGGGCAGGATTACTCCAAAGAAAGCAACTGTGGACAGCACTTGATACTGGGAGCAGAAAAAATTTAATATAATTTTAAAATTAAATTAAACAACAAATGTGTGTGATAATTATTTTGATATCTTATGAATCACTGAAGAATGAAGAACATCAGTTCCATTGAATGAAAGTACTTTTTATTTTCATTATTAGGCATACCTTACAAAATTAATGTTGGATATTACATCTATTTTGCACACACGCTGTTTGCTTTCATTCATGCTCATAGTAGAAAATGTTTGTTCACAAATATAAGTGCATCCAAAAATTCTGAATGTTTCCAGTGCAACTTCTGTAAGATATATTTATTTTTCCTTGTCCAGATTTTATTGTACTTATTTCAGTCAACTGCCAAACAGAAGTTCAATAATCTCCAACTTTAAATCTAGTGGCACTTCCTCTGGATCCACAGAGAAGTGATGTTCAATCAGCTTCAGCTTCTTTAGAAAAATTAAGTCTTCTTGTTGGCCATTAGACTCAGATCTTTGAAGATATGTTTGGTCCTTTACAATAATGGCCTTTTGATCAGATGTTTGATGATATGTTTGGTCCTTTACAATGTTGGCCATTAGACCAGATCTTTGAAGATATGTTTGGTCCTTTACAATGTTAACCATTAGATCAGATCTTTGAAGATATGTTTGGCCCTTTACAATGTTGGCCATTTGTTTGAAGACATGTTTGGTCCTTTACAGTTTTGGTTATTTGACTCAGATATTTGAAGATATGTTTGGTCCTTTTATGTTGGCCATCAGACTCTATCTTTGATGATATGTTTGATCTTTTACAATCTTGGCCATTTGATCTCGTAGATCAGGGGTGCACAAACTTTTTAGGCCAGAGGGCCAAATTTCCAATTGATAGTGCACGGAGGCTGCAAGTCAGATTGCACATGGATGGCTCAGTAGAAAAATAACAACACAAATAATGAAATAATGTGTTCCGGAGGCCGCACAGAGCCCTCTCTCAGGCCGTGGTTTGTGCACCCCGGCTGTAGATCTTTGAAGATATGTTGGTTCTTTCCATGTAGGCCATTAGATCTGACATATCTTAATGTTTGGTCCTTTACAATGTTTGAAAATGTTAGTAAGTATGGAACTGTAATCTGTAAGTATGGATTAGATCTGACATATCTTAGAAGATGTTTGGTCCTTTACAATGTTTGAAAATGTTAGTAAGTATGGAACAGTATTCTGTAAGTATGGATTAGATCTGACATATCTTAGAAGATATGTTTGGTCCTTTACAATGTTTGAAAATGTAAGTAAGTATGGAACAATAATCTGTAAGTATGAAACTGTACTCTATAATTGTAGCAACCAGCCATACAAAGAAGTTGAATAAGGTAGTTCTGGAAATGTTAAGTAGGTTAAAAACTTTCTGATATCAAACAACTCTATATAGCCTGATATATCATTACAGTATCCTTCTAGGGTCAGTGTTGCACTCTGCTGCCAGGTTACTGAACAACTTCCTTTGCAGTGCTGCTGACCTGATAAAATCCACATGATAACAGACTTCACTTAGGGTGACTACTGAGATGCCAGGCTGTTTGAGTAAATTGGTCTGATGGGTAGTTTACTCAATCATGCTTTTAAATTATGTTTATCCATCCATGCTTTTCTCAATTTAAATGGAGTTGTCAGAATCAAAGTGGCACTTACCAACTATCTCAGAAGTTTTTGATTCATAATATGGGGGGAAGGAGACATGTTCCTGAATGTTGTGATGTAAAGTGTTTATGCAGACAACATATAATTCCTAAACTGAACTATTCTTAATGCAAAAGATCTTAAATGATACTTAAAATGGCCCTATTTGTCTAATATATTTTCATTATGTTGATTTAGCAATTTTATAATAATTTCATTTTATAATAATAATAAAATACAACTGTGGAGAATGACTATCATCTGCTATTTTATAAAGCTTGTCAAGATGATTCTGTTTTTACTACAGTACTTCAAGTCACTTACCTCTCTTAATCATTTTAACAATGCTGTTGGCAGTAATAAACAAGTTTTACACTCTTTGACTTGCTAGTGGTCAGGAATTTGTAGTCATCAGTTTCAACTTGAACATCAGATGGGGTTGTGGCAAATTTAATTAATTCTGGAGTTTTTAGCCTTTTTCTTAATTTGTACCTTTTATTTACATGCTTACAAAACAATTTTTTTGTATAAATTTCTGGTGTGGTTTCATTTGCAAATCTGAACACCTTTAGAAAGTAAAACACAGGCAGAGATGATAACTATGAAAGATGCCATTGCATTGAGTTGTTCTGTAAATCTAATCATTAATATTAAAACTGACTTGAGTTCTATCATAAGAGAATTAAGTATAAACTTAAAAAAAGATGGGAATTCAATGCTGGGAGTATCGTTTAAAAATATTTTGATATAGGCAGAGCTATAGTCTACAAATCACATTCCAGTGCAGATCTTAGAATGTGGATATTAGAACTTAACATGAGTGAAACCAAGACTGGCTGTATACACAAAGTTGTACAGATAAGATTCAGACTAGGTGTTTGGAGTTTGGAGAGATGGAGTTAAATTTGTAGTCAACAAATCAGCCATAAATATGTTAAGGATTAGAGAAGTGAAGACAAAACATAGTCTACCATTAAGATTTACAATCTGGATAGGTGTTCGGTCTTGAGAGAAATGAAGAGAGATTTATAAAATACAAAGATAATGAAGACAGTCACAATGTAGTCTATAAATAGGATCTGGATTTGGAGAGATAAGACAAACTATAGTCTACAAGCAGGATCCAGACAACAAAGAGTTTAGAAAGGTATTTTATCTCAGTTTTACTTGCACTCCATTGTTCTTACTCTGGATCGATGACTTGATATATTGAGAATTAGGCATATATTGGATTACACAAACCAAAGCCTGGCCATTGATCTGTTTCAGAACTAGTAACTTAATGGATACAAAATCATTGATTGCAAGAGGCTTGTCCATTAAAAATAATGAGGATGCTTTCAAGTTGTTCACTTCTTTGCTAAGTGTGTCGGAGCCTACAGACTTGCACATGTTTAACTGTTTAAATATAAGGTTGATATCTTGTGCTCATTAATGGCTAACTGTTTAAACAAAAGGTTGATATCTTGTGCACACTAATGGCTAACTGTTTAAACAAAAGGTTGATATCTTGTGCTCACTAATGGCTAACTGTTTAAACAAAATGCTCAGACTTAGAACATCCCAGAATCCTTAAATAATTTATTCAGTTTTAGAACAGGCCTAGATTCCTTCATAAATCCATGATGTTTTGATTACAAAATCTATACATAGACACTATATTTCTGATATTTAATTTTCCATTTCTGGAATCATACCAATATGTAATGATAGTTGAACATCATATGGTGAAGTTTTGGTTATTGTGCAAAAAAGGTCTGTTCAGTTATTGCACACGGTCTGAGTGTATATGTGTGTAGTAATATAGATGTTATTACTTGCATTTCATTTTATTTTAGTGCTTCTATGCCTGATAAGCTTTTAGTATCTTATAAAGCCATGGGAATATAATTTTCATTGCATGAGATATGGGAAAATAACCAAGGGATAAGTTTGTGCAAGTGTATATAGTCAAAGATAGACAAGAGAGATTAATTTAGCACACTTCCTTTTCAAGCAATAAACACAATTCTGTATTGGTTACTAAGTTTAATTAATACAAATTATAATGAAATCGAACAAATTAACACATCATCCAATACATCAATAGGTATTTATTATGCATTCTGTGAGTATTGAAAACAACATGCAACAGATAAATTATATTTGTTAATACTGTACAATAACAACTGAATAATCTACTAGGTACAACACACTGAAATCTATAACTGCATAACTCACTGCTTTCATTCAACAAAAGTAGAATATATGAATGTGAAGTGTTCAGGTTTTAAATGGCCAAATGATTATGGAAAACATAAGTAGAGTATATGCATGTGAAATACGCTGGTTTTAAATGACTAAATAATTATGGAAAACAAAAGATATGTATGAATTAAGAATATTTTATCAGCCTTGTCCTAATTTTAATTACCTGAAAGTGCATATTACTGATTAAACAAAGGATACCATCTATAGAGGAATTGCTAACATATTTTGCCAACAGTAGTCTTTGTCTTGACTTCAGCTTTATCATTTCACTTGTATTCAAACAGTTAATGGACTGTTATGACTTGCAGTTTTAAGTGTTGCTGCATGAATTAAAGTGACTAGACATTACATTCTCAAACAAACTTTTGATATTTTAGACAATATTAAATAAAATGCATAGGTAAAATAGCATACTTTCACATAGCAATGTAAGGTGCAGATAGTATTTGTTTAAAACTGTACAATACACATTTTGTAAACATCCTAGCAACATACTTAACACAATTTGCACATTAAGATTTTATCTTCATTAAAATGATTAGTAAAGACAACAAACTGAATTGTGTAGAGAAAGACTTGGCACTGCCAAAGCTGGACAATAGTTACAGAGCACGTTGCTGGAGTTAAGAAAATGGTCTATGTGAGCAAAACCACTGTGTACTGCATGAGACTACCCCCACCCCATCTTTCTATGAGTGGAACTGTTACATAGCATGCTGTATGAGACAACCCTACCCCCCATCTTTCTAAGAGCAGGACCATTCCAAGGCATGTCAAAAGTGACAAAGGAGGTATATTTCTGTAAGCAGGACTGTTCCAAGGCACATGGAAAATGACAAAGGAAATATATTAATGTGAGCAGAACTGTTACAATGCAGTAAAAAAGAAAGTGGTCTCTCTCTCAGCAGGACTGTTATATGGTATGTCACACAAATGTGACAGAAAGAATTTTTCTATGATCAGAACTGTTACACTGAGAATGATTGTGTCTCCAAGAGGTACACATGTATCATGCTGCATGGGATCTGAATTGTCAATTAGAACCTGTTATGAGGAAACCTATCAGTTATGAGGCAGTGGAAAAGTATTGGTTTTCTCCTCTGTTCTCTGTTTTCTCTGATTATTAAAACTTTTCTACTTGCATGAATATCACATTTAAACATAATGTGCAAGAATATCTGTAAAAATAATTTTCATGAATCAATAAAAAGTGGATTTAGTATGAAAATTTATAGATCAAGTGTTGATTAAGAATTTCTATACAGCTGAAACAGATTGACCTGAGAGTATAAGTTAATATCATTAACATAAATTATGACCATTCATTCATAGATGCAAAAGAGTGATCATAGTAAATTGAATCAACATGCATTTACAAAGAAATTAACTTTTATGTTTGGGACTAGTGGCTGAGGAAATGAGAATTTTGTTTGTTTGCTTGTCTTAATCTATAACTCTACCTTAATATTTTTTCCCCTTAACTAGCCATAAAAAGGTTATTCTGGACATATAGGCAACTAATGAATGAGGCATGCTCTCAGCCTGCCTTTAAGCTATGTTAATTATGGCAATGACCCTACACCAAGGTTTGTTTGCTTTTGTTTCTAATTTTTAACTTTCCATGTTCCTGTGGAAATTCCACTTTTACAGATGAGTTATTTAATACATCTGAATTTCAGTTCACTGTTAATGACATTTTTGCCATTATGAGAGGAATAGTGCATGTATGAATAATATAGGATTGAAACTAAAAGTGATTTTTCTTAAACTGATCTTTATTTGCAAGGAGAATATGCAAAAGTCTGTTTGGCTGAAAGTGAGAATATTTGTTTGGTTTATATGAAGATATAAAATTATAATTTAGCTTTTCCAGCTGTACTGCAGTTTATATGCTTAGTTCATATAAAGATATATAAATCATATATTATTGTACAGATTAAATGCTTGGTTCATATAAAGTCATAAATAATCATGTACTAGCATTTCCAGCAGTATTGTAGGATCAAATATTTCAGGCCACAAATGAATGTTATATGATGAAGGGAGATAATCTGAGTTGGTGCAACATAAATGTTTGTGATTACTGTGCCTTTTAGCAGCGAATGTTAGACCATTCCAGCAGACAAAAGTGTCGCAAGATGAAACTGAATATATATGTTGGTGTAATCTAAACTTTTGTGATTACAATGCCATCAGGTGTGAGTCTGGTGCTAGGCATTTCAAGCAGACAGAAATGTCATATGATGAAATCAAATATTTGTTTTGGTATAATATAAATTTATGTGGATTACTGTACCTTTCATGAATGTAAGGAAATTTTGGTAGTTTGTGGTGCAAACAGATTTTGATCAGTTTCATGATCTGCATGTTGGGTGGATGCTGCTTATGGGCAGTGTTAAATTATTCCAGTAATAGATCATTAAAATATCAGTTTAAAAATAATGCAAATTTTTATTTAATTGTTTGGAACTATTGCCTTATATTTTAAAAACTGCTAAAAAAAAAAAAAAAAAAAAAAAAAAAAAAGGTGTGCAACTGGACTGTTTGTAATTTTCTAAAACTATTTGTTTGACATCAAGCTGTTTGTAAAACATCTATTTAATATGCATTACAATGTATTTATACATAGGACCACCATATTGGTGGTTTTAATATACAAGACTTCCATTTATAACTCTTTAAAAAAAATATGCTGACTGGCTGAAAACCAGTTTGATTTGTGTTGGATGGACAGAAAGTTGTAACCAACATGCAGGGTTTATTACAGATAGCTGTTCATACAGGAACAGGACAGAAAGCAGTGATCAAATACCAAGTTAGAGAAGAGATAGCTTGTTCATACAGGACAAAACAGAAAGCAGTGATCAATATGCCGAGTTAGAGAAGAGATAGTTTGTTCATACAGAACAAAACATAAAGTAGTGATCAACATGCCAAGTTAGACATTATAGATAACTTCTTTGCGCAGGCGCATCCTAAATAGAAGAAACTTAAAACATGCTCACAAAGGCATTGGTAACAGATCTGAACATATGAGGAATACTTACATAAGTAACAATAAAGTAAAGAGTCATTTGATTTAACGTGTAATATTATTCTTATTTTTTTTTTAAAAGATTTTAAAATAAACAAACAAATATCAGAATGCACGTGGTGATACATTATTTTATTCTGCCATGCAGCAAGCTTTGATATTACTTAAGGATTTAGCTACAAAAATGAATTTAGCTAATATTGATCCAGAGCTAATATAAATCTGAAAGAGATGTTTCTATATGACAAAGTATAATAAATATTTTGTAAGGATTTAATTTTCTTTATGTTCACAGTTTCTTTTAAGACACTTGTCATTTTTGAATTGTGTTGAATAGTGACATTCAATGTTCACTTTTATTTTGTGATCTGCAACGTTTAGAGACCTGTCAGTTCTGATCACTTTTTAATTTCTTTTTGTATAAGGAAATGAAATAAAATGTATTTTAATTTAATTTAATAATATAATGTGTTATGTTGTTAACTATGGACATTAGCAGATTATTGCTGAAGCAATTTGAAGACAACAGTTGCACAAAGAATAAATAGTGAATGACGATTAGGAAAGAAATATTTAAAAAAGGCAAGATTGTACATGAATGCACATAACAAGTGACAGTTCCCTGGACGTGTTACAAGGTGTATGTAGCAATAGTTTAGCACCTTTGTTATGACATGCTTGACACCAAATGTATGCGAACATGCAAAGAAAAAATAAGTTTTCCTATATACAGTCACTTTGTTTTAACAACTACAACAAAATGTAACTGTAAGTCTTTTAAAAAAATAAATCACTCCCATCTCTCATCCCCCACTATTAACCACCACCATTAAAAAAATAATAGGCAAAACAACAACCTTTAAATTATACAATACAATTATAAAATAATGCAAAATGTAAGTGAAAGCTGACAAAATCATCAACAATTACTCATTTGCAAGGTGATGACTTCTCTTGATTATTAACCAAGACATGACTATTAGTGGAGAGAAACAATTTTTGTGGTTGATTCAAAATAAAATCCATTTTGAATGTCACAAGTTATTTACTGCTTCTGACAAGTGATATTTATTCAGATACTTATTTTATCTGTTGTGAAAGGTGATTAGAGGGAAATAATTTCTTATTTTTACTTTTAAAGCTGGAGTGGAGTCAAAGGAGATATATGATTAACAATAACCTTCACATTATTTTAAACACCTGATAATTCAATATGAAAATCTTTTTTATATGGAAAGTGAGAAAGGATAAAATTTAATTTAGAATGGAATTAGGACAGGTGTCTAAGAAGGGGATTTTATTTGTTCAATACAGTAGAGAAAATTAATACTAGTGAACTGCACACTGAAACAACAGAAGTTGTTTTTCTTTGTGTGTTTGAGAGATGCAATTTAAATAAATGAAGCAAAACAAAATAGGTGTGATATCTATAAGAACAAAGTCATTATTATCATTTGTTATTTGCCTAAGATGATGTTAATGGCTTTGCATTTATGTGTCATACACTGTACAGTGGAGGATTATACATTTTCATTTCCATTTTAGGATTTATTCAATGATTAACTACTACTCTGACAACATTATAATTACTAAATAATTACTCTTTTATAATTCAGGAAAAGCATGGCAAGCTGTTGTCATACTTTGACATTCTGTATTTTAAAAGATACATTTGATTCAAGGGTAAAACTTAAAAAGTGAGCAAAAGAAAGTAAATAAATAGCATCACAAAATTAAAAATTGAAGCAAATGATCTGAGTTAAGATATCTTGTGAAAAAATCATGAGAAGAATCCAATTGCACAGTAACATATAGATAGGTACAAAGAATAAATGTAAAAAGTATATCCTTTTCCAATACTGATACAAAATAGAAGACATTTAATAACAGTGTGAATGAATAAAATAAAAAAGAAGTATGACAAGTACGAAAGGAAACATTATTATTGCACATTCATCTTACGAAATTTCAACAACTGTAATCTGTTGAATGAGGTCAGACTCTACAAAATACAGTTTATGTGGTGCATTAATTGTAAAAATTATGTCTTGAAAGATTACCAGGTTAGATAAAATGCATTTCAGTGTTAAATATGCAAACTTAAGTAGTTCTTGTCAAAACAAATAATACACTAAGTAGATATGCTCCAACATCTTGTATGTCATTGGAAGAAACTCATTTCCAGAATTCTTGCTTTTAACAACAGTTCTAAAAATCTCCCCCCCAAAAAAAAACAACAAAACAAAACAAAAACAACAACCACCCACCCACCCCCAACTAACCAACCAATCAACTAAATAAACAAACAAAAAACCAAACATTTCTTCCATGGCTTAGCTAACTTTTAAGATGTCTACATGGCTTAGTGTGAATTGATCTAATGATAAACCTTATGTTGCCTTCATAACTGTGTAGCAGAACCTCAATATAACAGACATCATTCTTCTGGTAATATTTAACCAACATGAAATACCTGAGCACACCTATATTAAGATCAACATCAATTCATTGCTGGTAATGATAATTACAAGAACAACTGCTGAAGAAATAATATCAAAGTATATTTACAGGTCAATGATACAATCCTTTTAAAGGCACACTCTTCAACACAGAAAATATTTGATTAAGCAACAATTATGATGCCAATCCTCAAGGTAACAAAAGCTTTGTAGGCTGAATCACCAAGCTGTGAGAAATTCTTTCAAAAGTGGAATTTTATTTTTAATTATATACTGAGAAAAGCAAGAAAAATTATTAAAATTTTCAGTTTAAAACTAGTCTGCAAAAATTGCATCAACTTTTTAGTATAATTAATGTTTCCTGAAAACAAGAAAAGTATGAAATTGCTTTAAAATATAGAGATGTAATATTAATATTACTGATTAATTAATGCTTTGGATAACAGTTAAAAACCCTGACTTAAAAAGTCAATCTTACCACTAGTCAATATAAACCTTAGTGATAATATTTAAGATAACATCTGAATTACTAGTCAATGCAAACTTTAGAAAAATGAAAATGTTTGGTTAGCACTTGGCCTACTAGTCAAAGCATACCTTATTGATATCTGTGATAACATATGGCCACTAGTCAAATGCATACCTTAGAGATATCTCTGATAACATATGGCCCACTAGTCAATGCATACCTTAATGATATCTCTGATAACATATGGCCCACTAGTCAATTCATAGCTTAGTGTTACTGGGATAACAAATGGCCCACAAGTCAATGCATAGCTTAGTGAAGTCTGGGATAACAAATGGTCCACTAGTCAATGCACACCTTAGTGATATATGAGATACACAATGCCCACTAAATGCTACCTAAGTTATGTATGGAATAATACTCAGCCCACTAGTCAATGCTACCTAAGTGATGTATGGAATAATACTCAGCCCACTAGTCAATGCTACCTAAGTGATGTATAGAATAACAACTGGCCCACTAGTCAATACACACTGAAGTGATACATGAGGGATAACACCCTACCAACTAGTCTAAGGACACCTAAGTGATGTCAAGGATATCAGGTCCACTAGTTAATGTGCATCTTTATGTCTAGAATAACCTCCAGCCTACTAAATAACGCACACATTAATGATGCCTAGAATAGCATCTGTCCTCTAGTCAATGTATATCTAAGGTCTGAAAATAAGATTTGATGCTCTAGTCAATGTATATCTAAGGTCTGAAAATAAGATTTGATGCTCTAGTAAAAACATTGAAAGATTTATAAATGTGAACTGTCCTAATCTAAAGACTGTTTAACCATAGGCAAATCTTTACTAATACATACATATATATATATATCTCTGGATTGTCAAACCTAACGATTGTCTAATGAAAGGTAAATCATTCAACATTATTTGGCAAACACCGTTTCTCTATTTGGCAAACATCGTTTCTCTATTTTTAATCCAGGAGATGGATTTGTTCTAGCTCTTCTTGCGGTGGTGTTGCTCACCATGCCGACTGAAGTGTCGAAGAACGTACACAATAAGCAGCACTGGCAGCAAGAAAGGCAGTAAGAACCACATTGCTGGGGTACCTGAAAACAGGCACCATCAACAGAATTATTAACAACAAGAATAAAAGTATCCATCAGAACACAGTAAATTAATATTTATAAATGCAACAAAAGCTAATACTTATCCAAATGTTTTATGTATATTCTACCATTCATAAGTAAGAGATCATGTACTCATAAGTTATGGCAACAAAAGCAAAACCTTCAACCAATGCCCCCCTTACCCCCCAAAAAAAATAAAATAAAAAAACCACCCCCAGAAAACTGCACAACTACGGCATGCTTATAAAGTTATAACACTATTGCAGTAAAACTAAGTAGTGAGTGTCTTGTAAATTAAAAGCAAAAACTCTTAATGGTATCTTAGGAATTAAGGATTAATTATAACATAGTTGAAGTTAATATACAAAGAAGCATGAGCCATTTTCATAAAATAATAATAAAAATAATTAAATAATAAATCCAACGATATGCATCTAATATTAGTTTTTAAATTCACCAAAATTAGAAACAAATAGTCTTGCTTTTCAATCTATAGTTAGTTATCTACAACAGACATGCATCAACATCTGACAGGATCAAGAGATTTGAGAATGAAATTGTAAATAATAAATTATGTTAAACTGTATATTTATTTATAAGGATTAGTCAAATCAATTCATTAGTTTACATATAACGAAGTTTAATTAAATTATCTCACGTTTAGAAATACAATGTTTGGTAAATTAAATCATAGCTTATAAAATTTAGTCAAATGAAATCACACCTTAAACAGATTATAAAGTTAAAAAAACTGTACTAAATTAAAGCATACAGTTTTTATAATGTTTACATTATTTAAGTATAATCACACAGTATATGGTATCAATTATTTATATTAAACTGGACAAATAACATTGTTTATTAAAATCACTGAGATTACACATAGTTTAAAATGTTTAGCAATATAAACAAACAATCACCAAAAAAGAATTTGCTAGAACACAAAAACACACACACAAGTGCCACTGTAACTTACAGTGTAAGCATTTATTAATATTACTGTATATTATTGTATATTTTATCAAGTATTATAAATGTATTCAGAACTTTTCTTTAAAGATTTAAGTGATTTTATAAATCATCACACACACACATACATGAAGTTATTTTTAAAACTATATATATATTACATGTACTTGAATAAAGATGTTTTAAATTGTTTTCTTTTTTTCTGTTTTACCATTAGTTACAATTCTTTCATATAAACTGATAACAGCAGGCACATACATTTTTATTGTTCATCTGCTTTTTACATGATGAAGGCTATTTAGCTAAAACAGACTTTGAATTATTTCTATTTTGAATATCTAATAGGTGCTTAAATTTCCATGTCAAGTTGGTCGCAGAGTTTAGTCAAACCATATAAAAATGCACAGTTTAGTTTAAGCTGCAGGAACTATTGCAAGCAAAAACAATACAGAATAGGATCAGAAAGATAATGAAATTACAATAAGATTAACTAAATATCAAACTATAACTAAGATAGAAGATTAACAAAACATTTTAATACAAAGATAAACAAAAACAAAAAAATATAAGATTAAGAAATGTCAGAATAGCAACAAAAGATTAAAAATAACTCAGAATAGAAGGCTAATGAAATATTAAAAATGATTTAGAAGGCTAGCAAAATATTAGAATAGATTAAAAAGGGTAATAAAATATCCGAACAGAATTAGAAGTCTAACAAAATATTAGAATAGATTAAAAAGGGTAATAAAATATCTGAACAGAATTAGAAGTCTAACAAAATATTAGAATAGATTAAAAAGGGTAATAAAATATCCGAACAGAATTAGAAGGATAACAAAATATTAGAATAGATTAAAAAGGGTAATAAAATATCTGAACAGAATTAGAAGGATAACAAAATATTAGAATAGATTAAAAAGGGTAATAAAATATCTGAACAGAATTAGAAGGATAACAAAATATTAGAATAGATTAAAAAGGGTAATAAAATATCCGAACAGAATTAGAAGTCTAACAAAATATTAGAATAGATTAAAAAGGGTAATAAAATATCCGAACAGAATTAGAAGTCTAACAAAATATTAGAATAGATTAAAAAGGGTAATAAAATATCTTAACAGAATTAGAAGTCTAACAAAATATTAGAATAGATTAAAAAGGGTAATAAAATATCCAAACAGAATTAGAAGGATAACAAAATATTAGAATAGATTAAAAAGGGTAATAAAATATCTGAACAGAATTAGAAGTCTAACAAAATATTAGAATAGATTAAAAAGGGTAATAAAATATCTGAACAGAATTAGAAGGATAACAAAATATTAGAATAGATTAAAAAGGGTAATAAAATATCTTAACAGAATTAGAAGTCTAACAAAATATTAGAATAGATTAAAAAGGGTAATAAAATATCCAAACAGAATTAGAAGTCTAACAAAATATTAGAATAGATTAAAAAGGGTAATAAAATATCTGAACAGAATTAGAAGTCTAACAAAATATTAGAATAGATTAAAAAGGGTAATAAAATATCCAAACAGAATTAGAAGGATAAGAAAATATTAGAATAGATTAAAAAGGGTAATAAAATATCTGAACAGAATTAGAAGGATAACAAAATATTAGAATAGATTAAAAAGGGTAATAAAATATCCGAACAGAATTAGAAGGATAACAAAGTATTAGAATAGATTAAAAAGGGTAATAAAATATCCGAACAGAATTAGAAGGATAACAAAATATTCAAATAGATTTAGAAGTCTAAGAAAATATTAGAATAGATTTAGAAGGTTAACAAAATATAATTGATGTTTAAATCTCAACAGAATACTCACTTAAATTAAAAGCTTCCACAGGTTGTAATAACCAGGAGGATGTTTGCTTTTCTACTACTTTGTTTTCTTTTTTCAAAATTGTTTCTTTCTGAACAATACAGTGATCTTGCACAATTTGCACAGGGATTATATCCCCTGTGTCAGTCTCCTCACCTTCCAAGCTACTGACATTATTAGTAATTTTACTGGTCCTATAACTCAGATCTGGTCTCAGTTCCACAGTTTTTCCTTTCAATTTCTGCAACTGCTTTTGATTTTTGAACTCTTGCAGAGCTTCACTGGCTTCCTTCAAAAGTTTTTCTGTATGTGAGGATTCATCTCCCTTTGCCCTGAACAAATGTGCAAACTTACGCCTCTCGGCTTCCTGCAGAGCACTCTGTCGAATTTTATTCATTCTTTGCTCCATGTTCTCCAGTCGAGAGTTCTGCTCATTCTGAAGTCGAGCTACAGCTGGATGGTTGTCAAAGTTTAATCGATCATGAATGATATTACTTATGGGTCTAGCAGAACACAAAGTTTTGTCACCAGTTGGAGAGGAGTTGTCTTGGTTATTACAGAAAGATGACTCTGACTTACTTGGTAATCGACTATCTGTTGTTTTTACAGCTGAAGAATTGTTCAGGTTCCGGTTGAGTGACATTGTGCTGCTCTTAGGGTCCCAACCTGTTAGCTGTTCTTTTGGGAGAGAAGGCAAGGAAAATGTCCCACTACTGTTACTGTTACCATCCAACTGCAGTGAAAGATGCTGTAGATGAGAACTGGACAATGCACGTAAAAGATGAATCTGCTGACAATGACTAATATCAAGAGCAGTGTCCACTGAGCTTGAGGTTTGCAAAGCTGACTGTATGGAGGAGTTGCTATGATGATGGGAACTATGTTTGTTCCCTTTCTTGTCAAGCTTTCTTCGTCGACTGGATACAGCTCCCATTCTGGGGAAAAGTCAAGCGATTTATTTCTTTATGATTTATAATAATTATAGAATAAAAACATTTTTATTGAGAATAACAATTTAGTCAGAAATTACACAGGGTTTTACTCAAGAAGTAATTGTTCTTTAAATAACTATGATTATTATTTTCATTAATTTTACTAATACCATCAAAAAACTGTCTAAAGTGTAATTTCATTTTGCTTAAACTGCAATTTAACTATATTATCTTAATATGTCAAAATTTAACCATTAATAGCACTGAAAATGATAATAGATACTGTATAAGAAATATGCACAAAAACTTAGTTATGCACTCAAGTTCCAGCAATTTGCCAATGTGAACACACCCTAATACTTTGTATCTTCTCTATGACATAGCTGTCAGTTGTTTGTTGCCATTCATACATTACATATTGCTCTTGCTAATTTGACCTTATATAATATAATTAACCTTAAAACCTACTACTAAGTGAAAGAAGCATGAATAATGTCACCTCACTAATCCAGATTTTTTCCTAATGCAGATACAGTGTGTGCTTGTGCTAAAATCCTAAGTCAGTTCTTGCTGACTAAAATGTTGGGTTAGAATGATATTTTCATGTCAGTTCTTGCTACTAAAATATTGGGCTAGAATGATACTTTAATAAGTCAGTTTTAGCTATTAAAATGATGGGTTAGAATTATATTTTTATAAGTCAGTTCTTGCTGACTAAAATGTTGGGCTAGAACGATACTTTTATAAGTCAGTTCTTGCTGACTAAAATGTTGGGCTAGAATGATACTTTTATAAGTCAGTTTTAGCTATTAAAATTATGGGTTAGAATTATATTTTTATAAGTCAGTTCATATTGACTAAAATGTGGGTTAGAATGATATTTCATCAGTTCTTGCTGACTAAAATATTGATCCACAATAGTAATATAATTATAAGTCATTATCTTCACTATAATGTATTAAGTTATTAATTATTCAATCTAAAAGTTATTTTTTTGCAGTCAAGACTTTTGTGTTAAATGTCCAAAGTTTTGGGCTGGTCAAATTAAACCTTGAATTGCAGTCTAATACACTGTGTTTGTCTAGAAACAAGTAAGTTTTTGTCCAAAGTGTTTTGCTAACATATGTCTAATTGCTGTTACTAAAAGTGTATGGTATATGTAGTAATATACATCTTTTCTTTCTGTTCAAAGTGGTGGGTTATAATTGTAAGGTAATCACTTACAGACTAAAGTGTTGGGTTATAATGGTAAAGTAATCACTTACAGACTAAAGTGTTGGGTTATAATGGTAAAGTAATCACTTACAGACTAAAGTGTTGGGTTATAATGGTAAAGTAATCACTTACAGACTAAAGTGTTGGGTTATAATGGTGAAAAGTAATCACTTGTAGTTGTAGACTAAATTATTGGGTTATAATGGTAAAAAGTAATCACTTGCAAACTAAAAGTGTTGGGTTATAATGGTAAAAAGTAATCATTTTAATCATTTACAGACTGAAGTGTTGTGCTAGAAAAATATGGAGCAACTTCTAAGCAATAGTTTGTTTCTCTCTATAGGCAATTTCAGTAATACATGTACAATCATAATATAAAGACTTACATTTCAAAGCCACAAAGGTTCCCCAAATTCATTTTTAAGTTTTTAAAGAATATATGACTTTTCAATGTTTCTCCACTTAAAATGAATTTCAAAGAATTATGAAAAAAAGAAAAAGAGATATCAAACTTGGCAATAAAAAGGTGCATTGGGGAGATTACTGACAAAAATCAATTAAAAAGTCGATAAAATCCAGATTACTGACAAAAATCAATTAAAAAGTCAATAAAATCCAGATGGGCAAACAAATGCCAATGCTCTCCACAGTAGTGATTAATATCAATAATTAATAATTTAAAGAAATACATGACTAAAATGAAATGGCATCATCATTTATATATTTTTTTTTATAATTACAAAATCCTGTATTGCATTTGAATAAAAAGTGCTGACTATATTAATCAGACAAGAATTATTCCTGAAATTTAAAACCTTTTCAAGAATATCTATGATTATGGGAACCATGTACCTCTTCTCATGTTAGCACTACTGAAATCCAATGCTGGTAAATAAAAGATTAAGTAATTTCAAATTATGACATTGATATAATTCAATAAAATAGCAGGATGAGAAAAATAGTCTATAACATAATAATATAAAGGAAGAGCTTAAAAACAATCTTTGGGGAATTTTTTCTCAGTCAACAAGCAAATGTAATACATCAAAATAAAAACAAGCACATATGAGAGTTGTGAGTGAACACTATTTTTTTATTAGTATGCTATGTATGTTTTGTGGTTTGTAAACAGCTTGCTGTTGTTTTATAAGAAGTAAGATGGGATTATTAGTTTGCTGCATGAGTTTTTAATCAGTAAAATGGGGTTATTACCTTGCTGTGTATGTTTTGTAAACAGTAAAATGGGGTTATTACCTTGCTGTGTATGTTTTATAAAAAGGGAAATGAAGTTATTAACTTGCTATGTATGTTTTGTAAACAGTGAAATGGGGTTATTAGCTTGCTGTGTATGTTGGTAAAGCAGTGAGATGGGAATTAATATCAGTCAATGATATACAACAAATTTTTTCTGAAAGGCAAAACTGAAATGAAGTTTAACAGTAAAGAGAATTAAATATAAACATGGTTTTCAATTTGCACAGCAAAATAACAAAGTTTTCTCTATTATAAAAATTATTACAATTATAAATAATCTGATAAATCAAAAAGGCGAGTGAAGCATTTAACTTCAAAACTGTTCCTTTAAATACAAGTCCCAAAGAGTTCTCACATTAATGACTACAAGTTCTCATTACTAAAAATTTTGATATATTAATGGATTCATCTGCTTTTGGAATTTCACTGAATAGATATTATCTGGGTTTACACAAAGACAGTTCTTATTAATGATTACATACATTTCTTTACATAACTGGCTTCATCTGGGCCTGAACTCACTACATGCAAAAAGTGTCATGTATACCTGGGCCTTGAACTCAGTCAATGCCATCATGTCAAGCATATAGATCAGCAGTAATTATCTGGGCCTGAACTAAATAAATACCAATCATATCAAGCATGGTGATCATCAATAATTACCTGGGCCTGAACTCAGTCAATGCCAATTGTGTCAGGTATGGCTATCTGCTAAACCATGACTTCTTGATGCGTCAAGCATGGTCATATTTTTGAGGAAATCGCTCCACCTGGAAAAAACCAACCTAATAATATTTTTTTTCTGTATTAAACATTCATAATCATCTATTTTCTTGTTATTATATCATAATATATTTAATCCTTGACTACTTCCCCTTCAGTTTTTCTTATTTTTTTAATCAATTAAATAATTATTTATACTTTTATCACTAAATAATTCTGCTTCTAAATAATTCCATATAAACTTATTTATTCTAAAGTAACTCTAAGTAAAGTTGAAATTCTTTTTCCTAGCCTCACTTAACTACATTCAACACATAGCATGAGTTTCTCATGACCTAACCACCAGAGTCAGGGTGTTCTGCCCTCTTGGAATGAGTGCATTGTAAATCTTCCAAGCTGGAAGGACACTCTGAACTGGACTGAATCTGCTTGAGTCACTTCAATTAACTGATATCTACACTGATGTAGAATTGTGAGAGGAATTTTTTAGCAGAGCAGACCACTAGGATGATGAAGTCATTGTCTACTTCTTCTGACATAAAAATTGCATTTCAGATCTGCGTGAAACTGCAGAAAAATAATTGTTTGGGCCAAGCTACAGATAAATGATAATATATGCTAGATCAGTCTCTAATCAAAATGTTTTCATTTTGTAGATTATTAAATTTTCCATAAGCTAGCAACAATTGACATTTATCCTGTAACTTGTCAATCTATGTTGCAAGCTTTGTTTACTAAGGAGAATAGGGCTTGAACTAGATTATCAATTTAAATGTGTACCTAGCACATGTTTAGATGTTTATGCTTTTGTGTTACTCTTCTTTTACCAGTAGAAAAGAAGGTGGTATTGTGTGTGGACTGAAAGAATGGGATTTTTCTATATAAACTTAATTCATCTTCCATATCAACAATTAATACAGACTTATTTCTCTTCTAAGTCAAAGTAAATTTCTTTTCCTTTTTTATAATAATACATTCATTTTTTAACCTTTATATTGCAAACCCAAAATTCAAAACATTTTATAGTTCACAGCAATACAAAATAAAAACAAGTGAATTTCAAGAATAAAAGTGCCAGTCAGTTTCAGTTTCAGAATTTTAAGAGTAAAAGTGTCAGTCAAATAGTTTTAGAATTTCAAGAGTAAAAGTGTCGATCAAATAGTTTCAGTTTCAGAGTTTCAAGAGTAAAAGTGATGGTCAAATAGTTTCAGAATTTCAAGACTAAAAGTGATGGTCAAATAGTTTCAGAATTTCAAGACTAAAAGTGATGGTCAAATAGTTTCAGTTTCAAAATTTCAAGACTAAAAGTGATGGTCAAATAGTTTCAGTTTAAGAATTTCAAGACTAAAAGTGATGGTCAAATAGTTTCAGTTTCAAAATTTCAAGACTAAAAGTGATGGTCAAATCAGTTTCAAAATTTCAAGAGTAAAAGTGTCAGTCAAATAGTTTCAGAAGTTCAGGAGCGAAAGTGCCAGTCAGATAGTTTCAGTTTCAGAATTTCAAGAGAAAAAGTTTCAAAATAGCTTTAATTTCAGAATTTCAAGAGAAAAAGTTTCAAAATAGCTTTAATTTCAGAATTTCAGGAGTTGGAGTGTCAGTCAAATAGTCTTCTTCAGGGCAATTCCTAAAAGTGATAACACTGACAAAAGAAAAATTAAATGTTTAAGCTGAATGATATATGAAAAATTTACTCTTTGTTATTTGGATATTTAATAAAGAAAGAAGCCACAATCTATTCAAATAACATTTTACATGTCATCAGTTTTCAGTTGTCATTTGATTAATAACTATGCTCTTTTGATGAAAGCTATTAACTGAAACTTTGATTTATGTCAGTTTATGTATTTGTTTGTATACCTAAAAAACATCTTGGAGTTTTATGTTCTATTGGATTCATCTTTAATGCTTAGGTGCCAAGCTCTTTATATTGTCGGAGTAACAATGCCAATCTGATATCTGTATTCTTCTTCCATAACAAAATCAATTAATATTATATATATATACATTACATTATTTCTCTTTCATGCCAAATATCTATTTATTTTTCAGTTCCCTTTAACATTTATAATTTTGTTTCTCTCTTAGGTCAAATAAATATCAGTATTTGTTTTTCATGTCTTTGTACTCTCATAATTAATTATCTATCTCTTTGTCTGTCTGTCACAATATTAAGAGACCTAAAAGAAAAAGGATAAGTAAATGTCAACTTACTGATGTTACTGCAGTTTTGCTTAGATGACTCAGTGACTGACATTTTGTTTTGATTAATAAAAAGTCACAATTAATGTTGTCTCTACACCAAATTTTACAGAATTACACCACCACCCTCTACTCTTCGATCAAATGAAGCAGAAAAAGTGTGTGATTACTACATTAGCTGTTAGTACACTGTTAGTCACAAAGAGGAGGAAATAGCCCAAAGGGCAGATCTGGTTCAAAACAAAGAGAAAGAAAGACTAACCTGATGAGAACAATAAAGGACCTGTCAGGGCTGTGAGTACTTAACCAACAGACAGCAGTATCTTCCCTAACAGCAGCACAATGCCAATGCCAGGTTTGTGTATTTATGCTTTACACATATGTGCATGTGCATGCACACTCACACACACATGCATGCACGCAAGCCTAGGTGACTCATGCCTAGAACATTTCTTACTCAATTTCCCATCTCTGAAAGTGAAAACTACATTTGGTGCACTGGCATCTGTACAACTTACACTCATCAGGCAGACACCTGTCTTTACTAGACCATCCAGAACATTTCTGACAGTTCTTCAGGATTCTTCATATTACTCAATACTGCATAATATCAAGGCCATTCCGAAGATCTATGATTATGGGGCTTGTACAGTTTTAATCTACAAAGGCCATTCTAAAGACATGAGGTGCATGAGATCTATGATTATGATGCTTGTTCCCAAAGTGCAATACTAAGGAAAAGTAGTCACCCATTTACTCTCCAAATCACTAGATATGAGTTTATATCTTTGTTTTTTTCCTGATTTTTACTTGATTATCCATTGACATCATGCACCTTGAGATTTTATATATTACCAAGCATATAAAAAGTATCTTTGTAAGCAACAGTGCATTTGATTACCCAATTACATGTAGTGACACACACAAAGTGTATGATTTCACTGAAAACTTTGTGTAT
Organism: Sinotaia quadrata; assembly: GCA_028829895.1. NCBI lineage: Eukaryota > Metazoa > Mollusca > Gastropoda > Architaenioglossa > Viviparidae > Sinotaia > Sinotaia quadrata. The sequence continues at coordinate 58,314,768 of CM054179.1, forward strand.
ATAATACACTATCAGGGTGAAATTAACAATGAAAAGTGATTTTGCTTATCCTACTTATCATAAATACTCCTATCTAGTCAATGTAATTAGCCTATACAATTTATGTAGTTTGCTTATAAAAGTTATATACTAATGCAGTTAGTATATATAATTTATGTACAATATATGTTTAACTATTTTGCTGATTAGTGAACAGAAGTCATATATACAAAGATTATATATACACAAATAATGCATACATACTTTTCTTAGGATACACACACACGCACACACACACACACACACACAAGCATTGCATTACATACTAAGTCTTAGCTAAGATACTAAGTTTGTTCAAGTATTAGATCTTGTCTAGATATGTTACCAGTCTTTAGTTCCTTGCATGAACATGAAACTGAAAGTTTAAAAGTCTGTTCTATTGCTATACTGGTGATGTCATTATTGATCTCTGCTAATTGTCAACATTGTTCTGAGTGGCTGAAGTTTCTTTTATAGAGTTTCTGCATCCATATTTGGTCTATGTGTAGAACTCCTGAACCTAGTTAATACTAGTTTAAGACTATAAGCTACAATCACCACAACTATGAAACTAATTTGCCCCCATTTTTACTCATCCTAGACTAAAGTGACTGCCAGCAATCCTGCCTGAAAAGACATCTGGTACAAGAATACAGATGTCTGTCTAGAAGTCTCATCAAGAATTATTACTAGGTAATAATAACTACTTAGTGAATACTCTTAAGTAAACTGGCTTTCACCATAACCTTCTGTTTTATAATACTGTATTTATAATAGACACAAAGCATACCTTAGTGTCAATTGTTAACATTGTTTTTTGTGCTGTATGCAATTCTCTTGCTCACTGAGAGATCTCAGTTTACCTTATTATTATTTATTGAAATCACCAGTTCAAGACTCACTGTTCATTCTCTCCAATGTTTATATCTGTCAGCTTGAGTGTCTATTTACTGTAAGGCCAATCATGCCATTTGTGGCCCAGCTTTTGCCTAAAGGGTGCATAAGGAAGTGGCTGTCAACCAACATTCACAGTGTATTTACCTACTTTGTCAGAGTCTAACTAATGTCTATTCAAGACTATATGGCTCTAAACTAGCACACTTGTATGAATAGTAAAAACCAGCAATTATCTTATATATATATATAGGTGTGTATTCAAGTGCTTTTCCTCCTGGAACTTTTAAGTTCTTGTTTGCTGTAGTCAGACTACTAAGACTAGAAGGTTTGGTGACTTGTTATAAAAAACAACCTACCAACCATTTAATGGACAGATGATTTTTGTCAGCACATACTAGGATGATGAATAAGTATAGTAATCAAATCAGCACAAATTATGTGAGTAACTTGTTGTAACATAAAAACCACATGAAAAAATCTAGTATGGACAAGCCAAGTACTGAAGTAGTTTGCTCTGACTATTGTTGAGTGGTTTGCAATAAATGCTAACAGTTAACAGATACAGCTCAAGGATATTATGCAATGCCCCATGATAAAATACATCAGCATACTGACACCTAAGTGTGAAAAAAACATTTCAGGTTCATATAATTGGGAATTACTGATAACAATACTCTCTTGCAATGTTCTCTTGTGAATACAAACTATCTATCAGTATTGTGCTATTAACAATATTCAAATGTGGAAAATAGACAAATTGCTGCCATCAGACAAAAAAATAATAAGTGATAAGCAAATGCTGCTGATTAAATGCAAATGATGATAATAGATTAAATGTTCTTAGTTGAGATGAACCACGAATAACAGAATAAAGCAGAACAGATCTTTTTATACATACTTAACCCTTTCTCTGGTTAAGTGAATAATTAGATAATTCAGACCTATCCTAACCTTGTTTATTTTTTGTTATGAAAAAGTACCTAAGTATCATGTGAGATAATATTGCTATACAAAAATAAGGGGATTCTCCTTTCAGCAGGTTGGGTTTTTTTTGTTTTGTTTTTTAAAGGGATAAAAAAAATATTGCCTTTAGAGCAGAACAACCTTTCCTTATTTGCGGATAAATCTTTTTAAAAAGGAAATTATTTCACCTGAAAGGGCAGGTTTTGCTGGGTAGTTGTAATGTGTGTGTTTGTGTGCATGTGTGAGTGTGTGTGTGTGTGTGTGTGTGTGTGTGTGTGTGTGTGTGTGTGTGTGTGTGTGTGTGTGTGTGAAATTACCTGTTTCATTCGTCATTTTAAAAACAAAATCAGAAAAAGGAATTGATTGTACTGAAACAATAACAATTAGATTTGTGTGCAGGATTACTAATATGGTGCACACTGCCTTATTAATCAGAATAGTTTGCACATTTCATACTATTATGCAAAATCTTGTTTAGCCATAAAAGTACATCTATTTTCATGCAGCTATTGTTGGCACAAACTAGTCATTGCCAGCACCATTACTCACATTGTCACAAACTAGTCATTGCCAGCACCATTACTCACATTGGCACAAACTAGTTATTGCTAACACCATTACCCATACTGTGTCATAAACTAGACATTGTCAAAACCATTACTCACATGGTCACAATCTAGCCATTGATAACGCCATTATCCACACTGCATCACAAACTAGTCATTGCCAACACCATTACTCATATTGTCACAAACTACTTATTGCTAACACCATTACCCACACTGTCACAAACTAGTGATTGCTAACACCATTACCCATTCTGTGTCTCAAACTAGTCACTGCCAATACCATTACTCACACACTGTCACAAACTAGTCATTGCTAACACCATTACCAACACAAACTAGTCATTACTAATGCCATTACCTGCATGTGTCACAAACTAGTAATTGCTAACACCACCCACACTGTCTCAAACCAGTCATTGTGAAAAAAGATACTACCTTTTCAATGAGCAGCAAAATGGTGTTAGCAATCAGTAGTTTGTGACACAGTTCATCACAAACTACTGATTGCTAACACCATTACCCATCTGTGACACAAACTACTGATTGCTAACAACATTACCCACACTAAGTCACAAACTAGTGATTGCTAACACCATTACCCACACTGTGTCACAAACTACTGATTGCTAACACCATTACCCACACTGTGTCACAAACTACTGATTGCAAACACTATTCTGCTGCTCATTGAAAAAGTAGTATCTCTTTTCAAATCCAAACAAACATTAATTATTTCTATAAAGAAAACACTACAAGTATGCCAAACTTTGTAAATTAATGCAGAGTTAAGGTATTATTTTGAATGTGTTTGCAATGCAAACTAAACATTTGTTTTTCTTGACTTTGAAACTAGTGAGGACTCCAAACCATATGTGCTGCTCTGCATAGCTATACTTACAGATACTGATGAGGCAAGGTGATAAGTATTGTAATAATTGCAAACACACAATGTTCATGAAATCAATGTTCATTTGTTTCTAAATGCTTCTCAAAAGTGATATTTAGAAATGTTGAAACATTTTGCTTTTAACACAAAGGAAGAAAGAATTCTATTAATCTACAAAAGTCTAGACAATAATATTTTCTATCTAAGATTAGTAAGAAAAGACATAACAATTGCAAAGCAACATATTTTAAAGCTGAGTTAGATATTCACTATCAATCACTTTTACAGATATTTATGGTAAATGTATTTATAGACTGCACAGAATTATAACTTCAGGATTAGTAAACTGAATTATTTATTACACATTCCTTCCATATCGGACACTAATTAACATTTAGCATAATGAGAGTCAAAGATATTATGCTCATTTCATTACTTCTTAATACAAAGAACTATTGTTTAAATATATTTATTTTATTAGTGCTAAGTAGTAAGTGTCAAGTAAAATTAGTTAACTTCAAATACCAAAATAATTTGATCATTTACAATTTTTCAACAAAAACAAAAGTGACAATTGGCATAAATTTATATTGTAAATCAATATTAGATTTTATTTTTTTAAAAAATATTTACCACGAATCTATACTGACAAATTTAAAGTATATTTGTTCTGAGGCTCAGCAAACCTATTTCCATTTTTAATTTTAATGCTGCAAAAGTGAATGATGAAAAAAGATAAACAATTCTCAATCATGCTAATTGCTATCATACACTACGACATAAGTATCAATGCAATATTTTAATATTCAACTTTTAATATTTAATTGGATGAAAAGAAGATATCCGCTTAAATTTCAATTGTTTTAGTAAGTGATCTTCAGTAGCACAAACAAGACATAAGTGTAAATGAAACTGTGAAAAAAAAACCTCTATAGACAGAATATGCAGAACATTGGACAAAGAAGTCCTACAGAAAAATTGCAAGTGGTGCTATAGATTCCCAAAGCTTCCGAAACAAAGTTTTATACAAATCTATATACAATGATTATGAATAATATGACTCTAATCCCTTCACAAGGAGATTTCATGTACTAACATTCTGGGAGCTATTTTGAGTATTAAAAACCCACATCAGGCTTACAATATAAAATTTTTAATTATTATTAAAATATTAATATTTATTATATCAGACACATCATTACTATTATTAATTTGTAAAAACTGTCATTCTATTAAATAAATCCATTAGTTTTTTTATATTATATTGTCATTCACTTTTCAGCAAAATAATAATTTTATCACCTGAATAATAATTAAAACAGTATTTTTTAAAATTTGCAATCAAGGTTTGGTCAAGGGAAGATCACTTACTTAACCAGGATTACTCAAGTGAGAGAGGTCACTAGGTTTCCAGAGAGACTGTGATTTTAAAAAAAACATAGTAGATATAATGTTTTGCAAGGTTTTCCTGATATCTGGAAATTAATTCAAGTGTCCTTCCAGGGTGAAAGGCTGTACTAAACCATCAAAATTAAAGTGAAAATCTTCTCAGATTGAATAATAAAACTCTATTATTACAATTTTGCACTGACAGCATGACTGAGAAGTGAGTACCCTACTCTTCATTAACATACTAGTAGCATTAATGTTGAAAACAGAACTAGGTGTTGCTATGCCTTGAAACACTTCATTGGGATATCTGCATGAAGGACAAACAATTATATTAATATAATCAATAATTATATTATTTCATCCAATTAATAAACAGTCAAAAACACTGCATGGTATTAATTAAAAATAATAAATGTTACCTTATGAATTATGATTCATATATTTATATATGGATAGCAATAGTAATATTATTGTTAACATGACCGGTCAAAATCAAATGCTTGGCTCTCACTACACAAATACAAATAATTACTATCCAATACTATTACTACAATTTTTGTATCATAATTATTATCAAGGTGATAAAATTTATTATTAATTAGTTGAAAATAAATATTTAAAATGGATTTATTTCATAGGTAGACAATTATTTATAAATTAATAATTAAACATATGTCATGAAACTTTCTGATGAGAGTTTTCATACCCAAAATGAATCCTTTGTTTATGTGTTTAAAATATAATAATCAGCTATCACAATTCAATATGTCTTCTTTATGTACTAAAAGTAGTGTTTTATGTCACTATAGTATAACGAGTGAACTATATTACCAGTGAGTACTGTACCTTTAAAAAAAATATCAATTATTATACAATTATTTGGTGGTGTCTACTAAAGGAATTAATGCAACAATAAATGTTTTTTAAAATAAAACTCATTTATAAAATAAAATCATTTTCACTAGGAAGAGTCTAAGTAAGGATTTAACAAAATCATTAGCTGGGGTTTATTATATTCAAAAAGGAATTCTTACTGAAAAATTAGCACACTAGCACATTAACAATCCATAATTTTAAGAAGAATTTTAACAGTAATAACTTAATACGTTTAACAGTCAATACTATAGAACAGTCTAATAAGAAATTAAAACAACAAAACCTTGAGAAAGAAACTAATTAAGAAAATTATTCAAAATTATAATTTTAAGCATGAATATGCTAAGAAATAACTATAAACATTCTCATTTAAAAATCAAATCTGCTTTAAACATTAAATTAAATCTTATATAGAACCCTCAGATTTATAGTAAACACATTAGTATAATTCATACCTATCTATCTATCTATCCAATATCCATCCCTTAGTCTTGTCACTGTTGGGGCACCGCTGACAACCAGTTTCTTCCATTCCATTCTGTTCTCTGCTAATCATACCGTACACTCTATACAAGCATGCAAACAAACACATGCCTATACATTTACACACACACACACACTATACAAGCAAACAAAGAGAGACCACATGCCTACACAATTATACACACACACACACACACACACACACACACACACACACACACACACACACACTATACAAGCATGCAAATATAACATATGTCTATACATTTATATATTATATAAAAACACACACTGTTTGGTTCCCTTGTTTCAATTATAAAGGAATTGAGGAATTGAAGAATTAAGGAAATTTCCACTTTTCTTTGTGAGTCAGGGCACCCCATCCCACCTTCCACCTAAAATGGTCTTCCTCTACATGTGCTGCAATGTGGGAAACTCAAGAGTGACTCATGCAAACTTCTGGCACAAACACTCAGAAAAAAACAAGTATGATTCAGGTATATGTAAATCAAAAGTAGTTTTAATAATGTGTATTTTAAAATATATCACTTAACAACTTAGCAGATTGCACAGGATAAAATTAATTCTTATTATATTAAGATGTATCCACATATTATTTTCTGTCTTGATAAGTGATTATATTTACATTTAGTGATTTACTGTTATTGTAATAACTAATATTGCTTCTAAAGTCTCATGAACTTTTATTTTGTGAAAGCTTAAGAAACAGAAAACAAAGGAATTATTTCTGGCAATGTTCAGCAGACTAAGACAAGAGATACTTTGTACAAATAACTATATACAGCTCACTGCTCAGCAATTAAAAATTTACTGTTAATATCCAAATACTTTATTACTAGTATTGTAGTAAATGTAAATACTAATAAACTTTGTGCCTTACAGTAACACTCAACCATTAATACCTTTTACTGCGACTATAATAACACCATAATATTTTGAAGTTTGGAATGTATAAACAATAATAAAGTATTAGTCTATTACCTATCACCATGACAAACATTACATCACTTAAAAAAAAAACTACTAAAAAAAAACATTAAATACCTAATGGTAAAAACTCCAAGCATTTAACTATAATAATGTTTCATAGTGTGAATCAAAGTTATTCTGAAACTGAAACAAATGACTAAGTGTGGATTTCACAATATAATTTTAAAACCAATGAATACAGAAATTGTGAAACTCACGAAAACAGATTAGCTCCTTAAATCAATGCAATGCTCTTATTTAAAACAGCAAAATTACTATAGTATATACATATATGCTATTAGTGTGGATTTTTAAAAAGTACTTTAAAAGTTGCAATCTTAATGTAGTGATAATTGTGATATATCATACTACTTGTACTGGTAGTAGTATTAAGGTCAGTTGATATATCCTACTGGTAGTAAGATCAGTTACTACATCTTACCCAGTAGTACTAGTTGTAGTCAGTCCACAAATGAGTCAGCCTTGCCATTTGCCTGTCAGTGTCACAATGAGCAGACACACTTAACATGCTTTCACATGTCTTCCTACAAAATATTACTTTCCTCACCCACTAAAAGTAAAAGAGGATAAGGCTGGGGGTGGGGGGAGTCAATTTAATTTTCCTGCTTCCTTTAACTTTAAAGTCTAAAATATATTTCACCTGAATTCATACCCGAATTCACACAGGTTGTAAACCCATCCAAACTCCATGTAAACATTAATGAGTCATACTACATGCATACAGGGAAGAACAAAAGAGATACTAAAGCAAGACTGTATTGAAGCATGAGGGGGCTGGGGTGGGGAGTTTAAGAGTATAGAAAACAACGACTCTCGTCAGCTGCAAAAGAGTTAACAGTGAATCATAAGTGTCTGGTTCTAGGCATAGTTTTCCTTCTTGCTTGTGTACATGTGCGTGCATGACTCACTGTGCTAATCGTGTGAACAAATCTTTTCCCATCCTCATCACAGCTTTGGAGAGTTCTCAACTTGCCTGTTTCAATGAGCTATCTGTATTCCTACGTATACTCTGCCGGTCTCTTTCAGCTCAACATTTTTGTGTGTGATATACTGCAAAGTGATAATCAGTATACTATATAATTTTTAAAATATGTTAGCAATTATGCACATTTTGAGTAATATTCCTGTTGACAATGTCGTTAAATATAACACAAAGTACAGTTAATTTTTAAAAATATTATAATCAGTAAATAATTATGTTATTTAGTAATTTACATCAAAGATCTTGTGTTCTTAAATAGACATATACGGTGTTAAAAAGAATTATAATTATCTACTTAGATAATAGCCTAGACCTAGTTTATGTAGCACTAGTAGTTTTACTGTAGTAACACATTATTAGGCCTACGGAATAACTCAATAACTATCTTAGTACATTAGTAGTAGTTTTACTGAAGTACTAGTACTATAAGTAGTACCGTCTAATTATTTAAACTCCATTTCAAAATAAGAATTATATGCAATGGGCGAAGGAGGTTTTCTTAAGAACTGCGGCAACACGAATACCGTACTCAACAAGTTGGCAATCTTGATTAGACTAGTTTTCGCAGACTTCAAAGTCTGAATGAATTTGCCATTCTCCGTGCGTGTACATTGTACACAGACGAATTACGCGAACGATCAGGACAAGACTAAACATACATTAAATAAATACTGTTCAAGTTATCTGTTCCTTACCTTTGCTGAAGCTCCGTTTATTTGACCTGAAGTGACGAGCACCATTCTTCCGAAGAATCTAACAACACATCGATTTTGTTTTTTTTCATCCACTGTGCTTCATTCATGACGCCATGTTCAATGTATGCTGGACGTCATCGTGACGTCACTGCAGCAGCTGGTAAGCATCTCACTGCATTCCGTCTGTTGTGGGAGGAATTAGACACATTTGTGGAGGTGTAAGTGATGATGGGGACAACGTGTATGCTGTAAAGAGTTAGTTCTGAAATATACGGAAGCTGATCAATATCTTGTTTACACACCGACGATCAGCGCAGCCATATCTTTGCTACCAGTATATCTAATGTTACTGATATTCCTTAAAGCCGATTGGCATTTTAACCCTTCCTACGCCAAGTGTCTGCATTCAGTCACACTCACAAGGTGAGATGAAACTCTTGGAAAAGAAAACAAAGATAAAACACAGTCTACAAATACCCGACGTTTCCAGTTGTAGTTTAATTTCTTTAAACATGGACTGTCTATAGAATAAATTCATTCAAATTTAAAAACAAGACAATGTTGTTTAGTCCTTAATTAGCGTGTGTGTGGTCTACATACTGATGTGACAGTTTGTCTTTGAATAGTTTTAAAATATACAAAACAAAAAAGAAATTTCTAATAGACAAAAATCAAGTGGTATTATAGTAAATTAGGCTTAATCACTTAGTTTTCTATTAATACTTGGAAAATATTTTTTTGTAAACCACATTTTAACAAATGTTAAATCGTTATCATTCACTAAATTTCCCTGTTCAGATCCATCAATAATTTTAATTTTGACACTACAAGGCCATCAACTCTTAATAAGGTGACATATAATTGACCATGGTTAAAATCAGTCCAACCTTGAATGGACTTTACACTAAATATATTCAGAAATGTCAAACTGAAATAAGAATGTATTTAGAGTGGTTCCCCTTGAGGCACAATGGGTAAACCCAGTTGAACAATGATGTCTCCATGTTGGCTTCCTAAATAATTTGCCATTGTCACATTATGAACTATTTTATGCACTTGCTGAAAGACACAAAAGTAATTTCATGATAGGTTCACTACACTAACTGAGACAGTAATTTGGAAAACTGATGATAGCTTTCCATACTGCTGCTCCACTGAACAGTGATGTTGTTCATGTCAGCTTCATACTGAGCCAGTGTACATGTCAGCTTCAGAATTGAATGTACTATCTCATCCCAAACTACATTTTCGTAGTCAGAAACTATAGAGTACATGAAACAATAGTAAATCCCAGAATGAACAGTTCTGTTTCAGTTAAAACTACATTCTCAACTCATGTAGTCAGAAACTATAGAGTCCATGAAACAATAGTAAATCCCAGAATGAATAGTTCTGTTTCAGTTAAAAGGGAAACAAGCACTTCAGTTTGTCAGCTTAGTCCTATCAGGCCAGAGCATTCTCTCCCATTTTATCATGTGACCTAAATAATTTAACAGTTGATTCTGATTTTGCTCTTATAGATTGGAACTACATGAGATGTTACAATCTAAATCCATTGACAGTTCTACATTCCATGCGTCATTCCTGCCATCTGCCACTTTACTCTGGCTGGTGAAAGAAAGCTGCTCAATGATGGAATGAATAGGTGATGGACACACAAAACAGGCTACATTGGTTGCAAACATGTATGGTTTGCTAAATGAAGCCCCTATGGTTATTCAACTGAACAATTAACAAGACAATGACAATACAAACATTACAGAATAACAGTACATAAATATGAAATGATACAAATTTGACAAGATGATTAAAAATGAAAAATAAGAAACTTTATAAAACAAACACAAAATTAAATAAAAGAAAAGTGAATTTGATAGTTAGGGACACAGCCCAATTAATCTCATAGGAATAGCTCATTCAAATATTGTCACTCCAAGAATCTAAAATGTTTTCCATGTGTCTTAGTTAACTTTAAAGTGGTTCTGGCTTCAAAGAATAGAGTTCTGATATAATGGGACCTAGTGGAATCAGTAGCCCAGAACAAAATAAGTTAGTATGAACTAGGTTCAACTTCCGTAAGAGTTGTACTTTATAAAGTTCAAATCACAGAGCTGATCTTTGACACTTGAGACTTAACTCTGATTTTTGGTGATGTCTTTCATTGCAGGGTTATCTCCCTTGAGACCTATGTCCTTTTGCCAGGGACACATAATGATTAACATGTTGAAGCTCCTTCATAGCAAACCATAAATCCCTGCAATATTTTTATGCAGCTTTAAGTATCTTATTATATACATAGCATTTCAGTTGTGAGGTTAGACTATTCCCATGTTCACAATTTTAAAACTATCTCATCCTGCAAAAGAAAATTTATTAATACAAATTTTAAAAACCCATTCTCTCTGCTAATCGATAAACTTACATGTACCTTCTTCTTATGGATTTCCACTTGACATGCACTTGAAGAAAACTGAATTCTTTTCCTCTTAACTTTGTTTTTCCAGTCACAGTATTTTGACTATTCACATAAACTGTTTCATAGTTCTTATGGACCTCCCTTCCATGAATGGCTTGCTGGACAGTGCTCTACTTTGGCTTAGCCTTCCTTTTTATTTAATATTTATGCCATCTGGACATTATTAATTCCGCCTATGCACAATATATAGCCAGGGTTTTTCCATTTAGGGTGGCAGGCTGTCTGGTATTTGTCATGGTCTGGTAAACACAGTCTGTCAATGCAAAAGTATTTATGACTATATAGTGGATTTTCCTTGACTACAGTTGAAAGCACTCAAACTGACCAACTTATTATGTAAGAGACTTTTCTCTTCCTTCCAACTACTTCTGCTACGTGCCCAAATTTAAATACTGTGCATTCTTTTCTAATGCAAGACACTTGTGTTTGTACAAAAGCATGATGGCAATCACTGATTTTGTGTAGGCTATTCATGTCTGAAGTGTGACTTAAACATATGTAAAGATATTAATGAACCTAGAGCACTACTTTGCAAAAACATCAAATGCAAAATACTTTTCAAAATTAGACTGCAGTAAAGGTTACTAGTAGTTATATAAAGGCCCCTAAAAAGAAGACAAATACATTTGCATTTTCAGCAGTAAATGTTGCTTTTCATTGATGTGTTATGTCATTTGAATTGCCTAATTTACTAAATATAGTCACTTGTATGATGTCATTCGAATTGCATAATTTATTAAACAGTCACATGTATGATGCAAAAATAATTAGAAATGCTTGATGATCATGGGATCTAAAACTGAATGAATGATCTGTTAAATGATTGATCTGTTAAATGATGATTTCTTAAATGCAATAGAAATGTGGACAGAATACTTTTCCTCTTTGTATATCATATTTAAATGACTGAAAGAAATGAATTTAACAGCTAGGCCAAATTAATATACTTTTGGATTTCAAACATTCATTTTCTTATAGCACTCAACAAATCAAGTATATAAAGTTACAGATTGTAGTATGTCCTGCTATGAAAACAACAGTAAGATCATTCTTAGGGCTGCGTAAATATTATTTAAAAAATTCTGCTACATTTTAGTACCATTTCATTGCCACTGATAGATTTGATATGCAACAAACACTCCTAACATTTGACTGATGTTTGCAGTTATTGGTATTTTTATTATTATGCCTCATGTTAATCTTGCATTTAATTTTTAGAACATTGACTGCAAACATCATTTGAATGTTAAGAGTCTTTGTTGCATATGAAATTTTTAGAACATTGACTGCAAACATCAGTCAAATTTTAGGAGTGTTTGTTGCATATCAATTTTTTTAAAACATTGACTGCAAACATCAGTTGAATGTTAGGAGTGTTTGTTGCATGAGGGATGATAACACATACACACCACACATACACACACACACACACACACACACACTCTCTCTCTTCTCCACAGAAAATCATCATATTGTGTACTCTACAATCACTTGACCATGTGTATATTTTTAAAATTTCAAGTACACTTTTTTTTCAGAACAAATATTGGACCCCTTCTGTTGAAAGACCCCCAGGCACTGTGAGGGCTGCAGAGACAGTAGTTATGCCACTGTATTTGTGATAGCTTTATTTTTAATATATATAGATTATACATGGAAGAAAGTTTGTAACAGATCATACTAGCAATTTTGTCCCAGGACAAAATGTATTGGCAACAGACCATGAATGGTTACTGTATTGGCCCAAAACAAAATGTATTGGAGACAGATCATGAAGTATTAATCATTACTGTATTTGGTCCAAGTCAAACAAACAACTGGATGTGACATGTGATGAGTATTAATCATTACTGTATTTGACCAAAGTCAAACAAACAAGTGGATGTGACATATCATAAGCTTATTTCTACAAGAGTATCAGATGCAAAGTTTAATACATTCCAGAATGTGATTGTAGCCTACTTTAGAAAAACAAAATTTTACTATAGACTACTTAATCTGAATAGAATGTGATTATAGACTACTTAAGAAAAGCTGATTATGATTATAGTATTTTTTTAAAAATAATGTGATTGAAGGATACTTAAGAAAAGCAGAGTGTGACTGTAAACAACTTAAGAAAAGTAGAATGTGACTGTAAACAACTTAAGAAAAGTAGAATGTGACTGTAAACAACTTAAGAAAAGTAAAATGTGATTGTAGACTACTTAAGAAAAGTAAAATGTGATTGTAGACTACTTAAAGTCAGAGAACTGAAGTATAACAGAGACCACACTAATGGAATTCAAATATTGTGTAGAATTTTTGTTATTATGATGATAAAAATAATTTGTTATGATGAAATACAGGGATTAAATTTGTATTTATTATCTGAAAAAATCATATTCCATTTTCTTATTGTCTATTAATTTAATCAAACTGAAGGTTATTATAAAATCTAGACTTTTCCCATTCTAATCACTATATTATTATTATAGGATAGTAATCAGAATTCTAAACTGACTCCATAATTGATTATTACTGGATAGTACAGTAGCAATGCTTGTTAAATGGTGTAATAAATTAAGGAAAGAAAAGCTGACATGATGATCTCTGTGCTCACTGAGGCATGTGAACGTGTAACAGAAATTAATGCTTTGTAATCAGACCCATGGAGAAAAATTGCATAGGTAATACAGTCTCATGGATTAGAAAGCAGGTGATGACTAGAACAGTAATTAATATGGGAACTAGACCTAAATATATCATGCTAGACAAGCCGAATAAAGGGAGAGAAGCATAATATGACTTAGGACTGAACATGTGACAAGCTGAAAGCTGTTTTAACTTTATTTGACCAAGAATCTCTAGACAGAACTTTGCATTCATTATAATGGCATTCAAATGCCAGAAAGAAATAATTATGTCAACCCCGATGAGATTGTGCATACATTTAGGTGGAAACAGAACTCATAATGAGATCAATGATTATTTTTATTAAGAGAAAATTAATTGACGTTTACACTATGTAACTTATATAATATTTATTTATTTATAATGAATGAGAAAAAAAATATAAATTTTAACTCATATCAATTGTGTTATTATGTTACAAGTATAGATAGTGCCTGATATATCACGTATTTATTATGACTGGACAACAGAGAGCACATATCAATTGTGTTATTATGCTACAGGTATAGACAGTGCCTGATATATTACGTATTTATTATGACTGGACAACAGAGAGCTCATATCAATTGTGTTATTATGGTACAGGTACAGTCAGTGCCTGACATCTTAATTATTTATTATGACTGGACAACAGAGAGTTCATATCAATTGTATTATTATGCTACAGGTTTAGTCAGTGCCTGACATCTTAGGTATTTATTATGATAGGAAAACAGATAGCTGTAAGAAATGTCTTTTGCTGGACATGAAGTTTTCCTTCTTCATTCTTTTATTAATATTTGACTTTTGATACTATGAATCATGATCTAACATGACATAGATAGAGTGAGAAATTAGAAAAGGAAGTGTCAGATGATTTGGAATAGCTAATAAATATTCTTGGAGAACACATAGGGATGACACAGAGTAAAAGATAGATTTCTAAATTGATGTTGTTAAACCTTCAATTAAGTAACTTATTTTTGTTATGTGAAAAAAATTCCTGATGCATACACTGGGATAATGTAGAAATAGACTTCCACATCTATGTTAAATCTTCAACTAAATTAACTATTTCTGTTGACAAATGTACACAAATTCCTGATGCATACACAGGGATAATGTAGAAATAGACTTCACATCTATGTTAAATCTTTAATTAAATTAACTATTTCTGTTGACAAATGTACACAAATTCCTGATGCATATCATTGCTTCACTACTACATTTATCAATGTAAAATATTTGCTGTACTAGTCAACAGGGAGACCAGAACTTTACTTAGAATGCACAGACACTATAATGTGTTCAACAGGAAGACCAGAACTTTACCTAGAATGCACAGACACTATAATGTGTTCAACAGGGAGACCAGAACTTAGAATGTACAGACACTATAATGTGTTCAACAGGGAGACCAGAACTTAGAATGTACAGACACTATAATGTGTTCAACAGGAAGACAAATCTTTAGTTAGGATGTACAGACACTATGTATTCAACTGGTTTACATGTTCTTGTTAGTTAAACTATGAAAAGCTAAATTGACACCACTGTCAATGACATTATATGTCATATAATAGTCAATGAGTAAGAAAAAAAAAATACTGTAATTTCCATTGTGAGGCCATTAATACCTCCTCAGCATGAAGAGTTGCCAACTACTGATATTTCCATTGTGAGGCCATTAATACCTTAGCATGAAGAGTTGCCAACTACTGATAATCTCCAGATATCAGTGATGCATATGGCTATGATTTATCTCACATCTTGCAGCCAATTAATTAGCCAGTCATAACATCTAATGTATTTCAGATTTGATGCATATCTGACAAAATAAACAAACAACTGTCATAGTCACACCTCACTGATTGATTTGGTTTTACAGCAGATAGATGCTAGAACATATTTCAACAGGCAGTAGAATATTAGACAATGTCAAGTTTAGGATTAGGTTTGCATGTGTAGTATTGGACCTATTACAGTGAAGAGTAATTTTGGTCTTAGAACTTCTGAACACATCAGGAATTTATTGAGGTGTGTGTGTGTGTGTGTGTGTGTGTGTGTGTGTGTGTGTGTGTGTGTGTTTGTTTGTGTGTGTGTGTAGGGATGTGTGTGCGTGTGTGCGTGCGCGCGTGTGTGTGTGTGTGTGTAGGGATGTGTGCGTGCGTGTGTGTGTGTGTGTGTGTGTGTGTGTGTGTGTGTGTGTGTGTGTGTGTGACTTCTGGGCTCTATATTGAATGACAGATTAATTTTAACTTCAGTCCCATTGTCACTTCTGGTCCTTATAATGGCAAGTCACAATTCTCATTAGAAAACAATAGCTGTATGACACAAACTTCAAGGCAAATAATATGATGGCAAGTCACAATTCTCATTAGAAAACAATAGCTGTAGGACACAAACTTCAAGGCAAATAATATGATGGCAAGTCACAATTCTCATTGGAAAACAACAGCTGTACGACACAAACTTCATGGCAAATAATATGATGCCATGAAGTTTGTGTCGTACATCTATTGTTTTCCAATGAGAATTGTGTCTTGCCACTATAAGGTCCAGAAATGACAGTGTGACTGAAGCTTATATATATATTTATAAGCAACAAGACACAATCTTTATGCAAACAAATGTGGCAAAAGGAATTTATTATTTTAGCACAGTTTTTAATCTAAAATAGAAAAAAATAGTTTGCCAGCTAGCATCAAAGAACTTACATATTTATGTTATAGAACAACATATATTTAATAAAGGTATCATAGTTACAGATACATAATTATAGAATATGTTTATAGCTTTTATAGGGGTAGTGCATTGAATCCACTCTACCATTATTCATTTGTGCTGCTTTCCAACTAATTTTCAATGCATTTATTCAAGGGAAATCACTACTGTATTTTTCTTTACCTATAAAATATTAGTAACTTCCCTTTAATTTCTCATGCTTATTTTATATTCCATTTGTTTTTGTAAATTTATTTTTAAATTAACCACACTGATACAGTATTTGTCCAGGATATTGTTGATTTGCTGTTTTAAATGAGCTGCCATTTAATTAAAGTTAATTGCACATAGTGTGTGTGTGTGTGTGTGTGTGTGTGTGTGTGTGTGTGTGTGTGTGTGTGTGTGTATTTGATTACATTGAGCTTTCAGTTAAATATTAAAGTATTTAATTTATTATATTGTATTATCGAGAAGCCACTATAAAACAATAGCAGCCTCCATTTAATTAATCAAACTAAGAGTTTTTATTCAATTTATTTTTTTAATAAAAATGAATCATACTGAATGATACAGTATCTTTGTTGATATAGTTTTTGTTGCGTTAGATGAGCCGATGATTAATTAAAGTTATTGCTAATACCAGTTATGTTTTATTTAATATAATGAGATGTCAATTAAATATTAAACAATATTAACTATTCATTATTTATTTTTAGTACATAAGCATTCATTAATTATGATTTGACATGTTCAGTTAGTTGATTATTGTTTGATTACATGAACTATTGTTTAATTATTACACTTATTATTGATTAATGATTTATTATAGATTCACATGCCTTTATTTACTTACCATAATTTTAAAAGCCTTTTGATACATTATATATGAATTATGAACCTTTGAACAATATTACTGATACAGATGTACAGTTTTAATACATATTTACATTAACAGTATTAAGTCATACAGATGTACAGTTAAAATACAATATTACATGTACTTATACCTAAATTAACAGTATTCAGTTATACAAATTTACAAGTGACAGTCATGTTGCCAGCACATATGTAATTTTGACTATATTATTTCATACAAAATTACACAATGTTGATCTAGTAAATAAGTATGCATATCAGCTTCACTGACAAAGTACTGTATCATCACAAGTTTAGTGACATTGTTATCATGACATTTATAATAGCACCACCTTAATATGACCACCATTACCATCATGATAGATACATCAGTAGCACACTGACAGTGATTCTTATTATTATTTTGACATCACATCATACTGATAGTGACTATTATTATTATTTTGACATCACATCATACTGATAGTGACTATTGTTATTATTTTGACATCTCATCATATTGACTGTAACTATTGTTATTATTTTGACATCACATCATACCGATAGTGACTATTGTTTTTATTTTGGCATCAACACTGCACTTACCGTTTTTATCATTATTATTTTGACATAATCACCTCACTGACATTAATACTTCTTTTGATCACTTTATTCCAAATCTTACAATACCTCCACACTGATTGCAACCACTTTACTCTACATTAACATTGATTTTGACCACATTATTCGAAACCTTACAATAAGTTCACACTGATGTCGATCACTTTATTCCAAACCTTACAATATGTCCTCACTGATTTCAACCACTTTACTCTACAAGAGGGGTGTCCAAAGTTCGACCCACGGGCCATTTGCGGCCCATGTTCAAATTTCCACTGGCCCGCAGAGGCCTCATAAAATCAAATTAGACATGGGAAAATTTACTTTTCCCCATAAATTAATGCTGAATGTTCGGCCCCAAAATCTTTTCACCTCACAAAAATATGGCCCTCTTCAGCCCCAACCTCACCAAATCTGGCCCTCTTTGCAAAACGTTTGGACACCCCTGCTCTGATTTTGACCCCTTTATTCGAAAACTTACAATAAATTCACACTGATTTCGACTGACCGTGTTCAGAATACGGCATGAAGATAATGTTATAGCACTCACTTCAAAAAGTTTAAATCTGCTCAAATGCTTTATTAAAAGGGGATAAACTGGAAACTTAGCATTTGTTCCCTGATTATATTTTTACAGGGACAAAGCAGTCTTTCCTGTTGTTATTTGAATCTCTTGGTTTACTGATTGTAAACAGCTATGACCGTGGTAGATGCAGGAAGCTTCTACTGCAGTGTGTAAATGTAATAATACAATGCACTCCATTGATGTATGGTGGCAAGGTATGCTGACTACATCGAGCAATTTCTGGTACACCAGTAGTTACTGAAATTTGCTACAATTGTTGTTCTGCTTCAGCTAAGAAGTATTTTACCTACGGAAATATTGTGTGATGGTAAATGTTTGTCTTTAATGTTGTGAAAGAGAGAAAACGTTTACAGTGCCCGCATATCCCAAAACCAGACTTTAATTTAAAGTGCATCTTTGACAGACCCGAAAACTAGAACTTTAAAAAAATGTGAAGGGTGCTTTTGTCTCAATTCTAAATTGCCATTTAATCTACGTTTGTCCATATTCTACTTTGTAACACTTAAATTGAATTTACCTATACTTTTGCTTCCCTCATTTAAGTATGACATGCGGCTATTTTGACCGAGACTTTTACATGCTTATTTCAAATTGTATCGTTCATATATAGCTTTCTCTTTCTCTAGGGCATTTATAAGCCTTCTTATTAAAATTGTATGTAACACTTGTATCCCCTTTTAACTCCATCCATTCTTACATTCAAGTCTCAGCTTACAATTTCCTGCAACAGAATTTATTTCCTGATACACGCATACAGCATAATAAATATAGCATATAGATTTTTGAACATATAGATTTATAAAACATATAGATTTATGAACAGATTCACTAGAAATGATGTCAAGTACTTAGCATACTATATAAGAGCATCTTAGTTCAAACATTTGTAGAAATAACAGTCTACTCACATAATACATATCTACATAAAACACAAGTATAACACATCAAGAGCAAAAATGCATGAAATATTTCTAACTCACCATTAAAGCTAACGGTCGCCTTTCAATACTGGATTTCTTGCCACATCAAATTCAAGTGATTAGACAACAGAATTTTCTACAGCATGTAATCTTTTGGATCTCAGCCCATGACTGGTCTCGCTCTCGTAAATCATAACCATCGGATAATAAAAAAAACTACTCATCCACTTGGAAGTGATTTGCATTACACCAACAATTTCTAGCATATTCTCAACTCAAGTTGTTTACTCCAACTCTGACTCTTACAGAAATACCATAATAAGGTGTGTCCAAGTGTCACTTTGACAATTTAACAATTTATATGACAATTAAGTTTAGAAATAGGGATAGGCAAATTTATTCCGACACACACCCTAACACATGGAACAACACCATAACACAGTAAATAACACCATGTGTAGAAATAACACGCTAACATAGGAAATAATACCCTGACACATGGAATAACATCTTAACACAGGAAATAATACCCTGACACATGGAATAACATCTTAACACAGGAAATAATACCCTGACACATGGAATAACATCTTAACACAGGAAATAATACCCTGACACATGGAATAACATCTTAACACAGGAAATAATACCCTAACACATGGAACAACACCTAACCCATCAAAGTGTACTCTAATACATTAAATGACACCTCACACATAGAACAACACCTAACACAAGCAGGCGAAGAAATTCATGAAAGATAACTTGCAGAAACTGTCATTAGTACACAATCATCTGGTAATAATTTATACTTTTTCCCTTTATTGTAACTTTGAACTACGAAGTTTGCTCTTTGAATACTGAGTGTCACGCTTGAACTATTTAGTTTTGTATAGAGGTTCAGATCGTTTACATAAACATTTGTCATTTTAGGTCAGGCATTCTAAACCAGGTTTGCACACACACATACACACACGCGCGCACAAACAACGTATGTACGCAGATGCACATGTACGAATGCACACCCACTCACATCAGCCGACACACGTCCCCATTGACACACCCATACCCAGACTCGCATGCATACCCGCACCCATCCACACATACACAACATACACATACGCACCTATGTTCACAAAACACACACACGAACAGACACAACATACACACAGCGCCTACCTAGCTGCACGCGCGCGCATACACACACACACACACACATACACACACACACACACACACACACACACACACACACACACACACACACACACACATTCTACTTTTTCCGACAACACAGTCGCGCTTGCTAATTATTTTTGTAAACGTCATCGCTAATGTGTTCATAGTACCCTCTGTTCACTTCCCCTCAAAGTTCACCCGTTACTTCCATCTAGATGTTCAGTCAAGCAAGACTGTACCCTACTAACAGGTTTGAAATTTTTTTTAAAAAGGAGCTAGCATTTTCTATTTAAAGCCGACTTGGCTGCAGCTATTCAGTGGATCGAGTCTCCGGTCACAGGTAAGCAAGCAGACGGGGTGAGCAAAAATAGTCACACAATTCAAAACATTCGCCCATAAGAGTAAAAAGCTAAAGAAGACACTTTTGACAATGGATATAATTTTTTGTTTCATTATTGGTAATGCCAAAGTAATCAGATTAAAATCCTTATCGAGAGATCTTAAACATTTAAGTTGTTTGAAACTTCTCGCAAAGGGCTAACAACGTTTGATAAACAAACAAGGCGTTATAATTCTTTTAAAATAAAACTCATTAAAAATAATTGTTTTTGCCATCTCTTTACCTGTGTATCTCTTGGTGTGTTGGCTTTTCCATATTCTCCAATAAAGGTGGCGACTGGGCGGCCACAAGTCAGTGGGAACCTGAAGAGTATTTTTATTACATCCACTGATCTTAATTATTTTAAATGCTCTATATAAACATATTCTGTAACAAATTAGTCACTTTCTACTCAGCATTTTAGATATATAATTTTTACTTCTTTACAAAGAGACATGACATGACTTCACTCTCCTTTCACTAACTCCTACTCATTACGTCACACGGCACATGACAGACTTAAAATTCTCTTAATCCACACCTCTCTCTCTCTCTTGCAGCACTACTGCAGCAAGTTAAAAATGAAGCTACAAGTGGTGATACTGCTGGGGCTGGCTGCATGTGTGTCCGGTGTTGCACTCAGTCATCCTGCTGCTAACCATGTTAAGGCCGCCAAGCGACAAGACACGTCAGATGAATGTGAGTAATTAAATCTGAAAAAGATTTAGCTTGTCAAAGTCTTGATTGTATGTAATTAAGTCTGAAAAAGATTTAGCTTGTCAAAGTCTTGATTGTAAGTAATTAAATCTGAAAAAGATTTAGCTTGTCAAAGTCTTGATTGTAAGTAATTAAATCTGAAAAAGATTTAGCTTGTCAAAATCTTGATTGTAAGTAATTAAATCTGAAAAAGATTTAGCTTGTCAAAGTCTTGATTGTGAGTAATTAAATCTGAAAAAGATTTAGCTTGTCAAGGTGTTGGATGTGAGTATTTAAATCTGAAAAAAAGATTTAGCTTGTCAAGGTGTTGGATGTGAGTATTTAAATCTGAAAAAGATTTAGCTTGTCAAAGTCTTGATTGTAAGTATTTAAATCTGAAAAAGATTTAGCTTGTCAAAGAATTTCTTCTACGAAGGTCAGAATAGCTCTGTTACTGACAAAGTGGGCTTATAAAGTCGCTCACTGGCGACCAGTATTGTTTATCATAGACAGAAGATATCGCTATTTGATAAACTCCAATGCACGCACGTTTGTAGATTCTTTTATTCAGAACATTTCCAGATTTCACTTGATTTAATACTAGGAACTACAGACGAAATCTGTTTATTATTACTGGGTTATTCAGCCAACATAAGTTATATACAAATAATACTATTACAAAAACTTAATTAGTCTACGAAAATAATAATATTTTACTGCGTTTCACTATGGTTTGATATTTATTTAAGATAACATAAATATTATTTTTCACTTTCAGTTGACTTCCTCCAAAGCTTGTTGCACAAAGGGTACATGACACCTCTGTGTGCTTTCGTCACCGAAGACTACTTAACAAATCTTGCAGACAATTCCAACTCACTTGAGGACCAACCTGAAGAAAGAAAACTGAAACGTATTTTAGAGGTAAGTTTTGGTAAGAGAAATTATTTGGAGGTAAGTTTTGGTAAGAGACATCATTTGGAGGTAAGTTTTGGTAAGAGATGCTCTCTGGTGATAAATATTGAGTAAGAAGAGTATTTTATAGGCATGTATTGATAGAAAACATAATTTGCAAGTTGGCATTAGTAGAGGACATAATTTGGAGATAGATATTACTAAAGTAATTTAGACATAGATATCAGTAAAGTAATTTGAAGATAGATATTAGTATAAGTAATGTGAGAATATATGTTAGTAAAGTAATTTGGAGATAGACATTATTATAAGTAATTTGGAGATATATATTACTAATTTGGAGATAGACATTATAAGTAATTTAGAGACAGGCAATTTAAAAAATAATTTGGAGATAGATATTAGTAGAAGTAATTTGAAGATAGATATTACTAAAGTAATTTGGAGATAGATATTAGTAGAAGTAATTTGAAGATAGATATTACTAAAGTAATTTGGAGATAGATATTAGTAGAAGTAATTTGAAGATAGATATTACTAAAGTAATTTGGAGATAGATATTAGTAGAAGTAATTTGAAGATAGATATTACTAAAGTAATTTGGAGATAGATATTAGTAGAAGTAATTTGGAGACAAATCAAAACTCAAAGTGCCAATTCTAACGGGAAAAGAGCTTTTGGTAGCAGACCAGAGTGTCTATTGGAATTAATTGGAAACCAGGTGCATGTCTTTTCTTAATGGACATAAATGCAAGGCTCAGATATTTAAAACTATCTAAACGGATACAGCAGGGAGGTCCAGTTATGTATTTTAAACTGATACAGGTAGCAATCAAATCTAAAGATTGTATTCTAAAGTGCACAAACTGCAAGCAGGCCCAAATGTCTATTCTGCACGGACACGGGTAGCAAGAGGCCCAAATATCTATTCTTAAAAACATAGGTAAAAAGCAGGCCCAATTATCTATTCTTAAAGGACACAGAAAGGAAGCACAAAAGTCTATTCTAAACGGACACAGGGAGTAAGCTAGCCCAAATGTCTGTCCTTAACGAACATAGGTAGCAACCAGGCCCCAAGAGTCTATTCTAAACGGACACAGAAAAAGCTGACCAGAAAGTCTATTGAAAATAAAAGAAATAGGTTTGACAGCTGTAAACAAATAGACTGGCCTGACAAACTGGCAGTAAAAACGCGCTGAAATACACTTTCCAGGACTGTCAAGAGCATGGTAGCGAAATGTAAGTAACTCAAGTTAAATTACTAGACACTGGCAGAACTGTTTCGTTTTCATTGTACTCAAGTACAAACTCAAATTAAATTACTAGACATTGGTAGGACTTAACTGTTTTGTTTTCATTGTGCTCAAGTACAAAGTGAAATTAAATTAGTAGATACTGGCAGGACTTAACTGTTTTCATTGTGCTCAAGTACAAAGTGAAATTAAATTAGTAGATACTGGCAGGACTTAACTGTTTTCATTGTGCTCAAGTACAACGTGAAGTTAAATTAGTAGATACTGGCAGGACTTTTGTTTTCATTGTGCTCAAGTACAAAGTGAAGTTAAATTACTAGATACTGGCAGGACTTAACTGTTTTGTTTTCATTGTGCTCAAGTACAAAGTGAAGTTAAATTAGTAGATACTGGCAGGACTTAACTGTTTTCATTGTGCTCAAGTACAAAGTGAAATTAAATTAGTAGATACTGGCAGGACTTAACTGTTTTCATTGTGCTCAAGTACAAAGTGAAGTTAAATTAGTAGATACTGGCAGGACTTAACTGTTTTCATTGTGCTCAAGTACAAAGTGAAATTAAATTAGTAGATACTGGCAGGACTTGACTGTTTTCATTGTGCTCAAGTACAAAGTGAAATTAAATTAGTAGATACTGGCAGGACTTAACTGTTTTCATTGTGCTCAAGTACAAAGTGAAATTAAATTAGTAGATACTGGCAGGACTTAACTGTTTTCATTGTGCTCAAGTACAAAGTGAAATTAAATTATTTAAGTGTTTTGTTTTCATTGAGCATGCACATTTTAAAGAATCTAACAACCAAAATGATATTCTTTCACACATTAATAACTGGTGTTTAACTACTGTTTCAATGAGCCAACCAACCAGACAATGTTTGTCAGCACATGGCTAACTCGTGTTTATAATTATGCGTTAACTGAAACCACCAAGCTAATGACGTATATAATCAGTGATTAAGTGGTGTTAAATGAACGTAATAACCAAATGACTTTTCTCAGCACACCATTTACTGGTGTTTAATTGGTACATGTATAACTGAAACTAACACCCAAATGACGTTTATCAGCACATGAATAATTGGTATAAAATTCAAGTATCCTCATGGGTTTTGCAGGAAATGGTTCATAAGACAAAGAGCAAGCAAACAGAGAGCGAAGACGAAGACAAAGATCTAAAAGAGAAGGTAGAAGAAATTACAGGGACAGAGGCAGAGAAGGAGAAAGAAAACTCTGAGAATGATGGGAATGTTTTGAATGGAATTGAGAAAGCGGCCGGTGAGAACGACAGCTCTGAGAGTAACAACATTGACGGAGAGACAGCAGGCGTTAAAAGCAAAGATCGTTTCTTTGAGGATTTGCTGTATTATACCTGTATCCACTTCTATCAGCTGGTTGATGAGTTCGTCTAGACCTGGCACCAAACCACAGACGACTGAAGTAGTCCGCTCCTGGAAGAAGAGACTCCAGTCATTCCACGCACTTCACTAAATAGTCACACCACAAGCGTTACTAAGTAGTCACACCACAAACGTTACTAAATAGTCACACCACAAGCGTTACTAAGTAGTCACACCACAAACTTTACTAAATAGTCACACCACAAGCGTTACTAAATAGTCACACCACAAACGTTACTAAATAGTCACACCACAAGCGTTACTAAATAGTCACGACACGTGCTTCACTAAGTAGTCACACCACAAACGACAATAAACAGCTACAGAATTCTGAAACTTGCATTTGTGACTTTCTTCTTCCTGCATGAAGAGTTTTCACCTAAAACTGAATGAAATCCGCAAACTACTACTCCTGGAAATATTCACTGTTTAAGGTTAAATCACTTCTTTTCGCATGAGAATACTGAATTTAGCACGGACCTGCTCACTTTAATAAGCTTCACTCATGCCAGTTAATGCTTGTTATCTAACATTGCAAATCAAGAAAAAAAAACCAAGCATTCATGTGCGCACACATACACACGCTTACGTATGCTCATGAGCCCCCCAAAACAGACCCTAGAATTGTTACTATGAGGAAATTATTACAACCTTTCAACATCAATCCAGTCTTTTCGTTTAACAGACTTACAAATAGCGAAATTTAAATAAAAGTTATAGCCGTGCTGGTTTGTGTGTGTTTTGTGTTTTTCACTGTAAGTTAACTATATACACACATGAACACACACGTGTGTATACACACAACGTTTGAAATTTTTAAAATAGTGCATATATCTTCTTTCGTTGAAATTATTTTTATGTCATTCTTTTTTCTATTATTTCCTATGAATTAATTTTTGTGTGTGTATTATTTTACTCTAATTTACATGTTACTAATACATATTATTTTTTGTCGTTATTTGTTACACAAGAATGAAGACTCGGAATGAGAGTTTTGATTTTACATATTTTGAAACGTTTCTTTAAAACAATACTACAATCCTTTCTTAATCGAATTTGACAACACCGCACTGAATTCTCACAGTCACTCCGTCTTCCTGCAGGAATGAGCAAAAGACTATACAGCTTACTGAGTCCGCATAGTGACACGATGATGATAAGCTCAACAACAACAACAACAACAATAATAATAATAATGTGTCTCGATAGTCTAGTGGATAGTGGAGGGGAAAATGACCCAGAAAGTTAAACTACCTGTGCTATGTCGACAAATATGGATGGGTGACAACTTCATATCCCATCTCTGGACTATAGAGGGAGGGAAAAGTGGCTCCCTCCAAACTGCATCCACACCCATTCCATTCATGATTGAAAAAAACAAAATTTGATTCTATAATTATGAGATCAGACGTCTCCCGGATTAACAAATTCTGCTTTAGGCACTGATGTTTCAGGGTGTTCTAGTGAAAAATGGGTTACTGAAACGCAAGCGAAAACTCGGAGGAGATGGACCAGAGAGGAAAATATACAAATAATGGTCTCTTACTATAAAAAAACAACCAACAGTAAGAGGATATGGAAAAAGAAAACATTAACTGTGGCTCAAACACAATTCATGTGATTTTATCAGTGAACAGCGGCTCCTGGACCAGAAAAGAGCGATCATACAACACAGTCGGCTTCTTACAGCCCTAGAACTACAAAAGACAAAACAGCAACAAACAAATATCACATCATTATTCACTGAAATAGAAGAGAATGGATATTCCACAAAGTCACAATGGTCAAAACCAGACGACAACCACACTAGAGAAATAACCCACAAAGTCACAATGGTCAAAACCAGATGACGACCACACTGGAGAAATAACCAACGATTTTAACCTGAAGAACAACAATGCTTGTTAGAAGACATACCAACAAAATGTGGAATCTTTCAAGGTGATTCTCTATCACCACTGCAGTCCTGCATTGCCCTAAATCCTCTAGTCAAGCCATCCAGAAAACAGAATTAGAATACAAAATGAAATCTGGGCAGGTTATCAGCTATTAATGCACATGGATGATGTAACCTATTCAGTAAAAACAAAAGTGACATAAATCCCCTGATCAATACTTGATTTGTCAAGATTTGCAGTGAGGACATTAACATGAAATTCGGCCTTGAATTATAGCATGCTTGTCAAGCACTTAGAAATTAATATCTGGAATTTTAGCAAGCAAAATGATGAGTCACCTGGAAACAAATTGACTGCTGACCATTTGTGGGGTTCTAAAACAATACATAGGCATTGGTGTGAAACCTTTTAACATTAATTTCTTTAGTCTTAAGGCCGTATACAGAAATATTAAAATCTTAAAGACATGCTAGGAGAGGAATAAAAGTTCAACTTGTCTTGGATCAAACGTCACTATTGACAGACAGAAACAAACTAATGCAGCAATGGCACATATTGAGACCAAAAGGTTCAGTTTCACATTGACAGACAGAAACAAATTAATGCAGCAATGGCACATATTGAGACCAAAAGGTTCAGTTTCATAATATCATTTAAGTTTGCAATCTCTATAACTCTATATCACAATGCTGTAATTATGTTTATTATTAAAATGTGGATGAAACAGCGATGACAATAGCACCAAAGAATACAATGTAGAAAGCAATGACATTAACAATTACATTCTGAAAACTGTCGAAATAGCAGCTCCGGGTCATAAATGAAACACCGGCCACGAGGCATATTTTTACACCGGTCACGAGGCATATTTTTACACCGGCCTCGAGGCATATTTTTACACCGGCCTCGAGGCATAAATGAAACACTGGCTATGGGTCATGAATGAAACAGCCAAAAACCATGTTTGCACACACGTAGGACAGAGATCTATGATCATCGATACGTATTAGCCAAGTGTTGTAACACACGGGTTGAGGGCCGGTATATATTAGCCACGTGTTGTAACACACGGGTTGAGGGCCGGTATATATTAGCCAAGTGTTGTAACACACGGGTTGAGGCCAGAATGTATTAACGAAGTCTTGTAATACATGGGTTGAGGGCCGGTATATATTAGCCAAGTGTTGTAACACACGGGTTGAGGGCCAGAATGTATTAATGAAGTCTTGTAATATACGGTTTGAGGGCCGGTATATATTGGCCAAGTGTTGTAACACACGTGTTGAGGGCCAGAATGTATTAATGAAATCTTGTAATACACGGGTTGAGGGCCGGTATATATTAGCCAAGTGTTGTAACACACGTGTTGAGGGCCAGAATGTATCAACGAAGTCTTGTAATACACGGGTTGAGGGTCGGTATATATTAGCCAAGTGTTGTAACACACGGGTTGAGGGCCAGAGTGTATTAACGAAGTCTTGTAGTACACGGGTTGGCCGCTATATATTAGCCAAGTGTTGTAACACACGTGTTGAGGGCCAGAATGTATTAACGAAGTCTTGTAGTATACGGGTTGAAGGCCGGTATATATTAGCCAAGTGTTGTAACACACGGGTCGAGGGCCGGTATATATTAGCCAAGTGTTGTAACACACGGTTTGAGATGCCAGTATATATTAGCCAAGTGTTGTAACATACGGGTTGAGGGCCAGAATGTATTAACGAAGTCTTGTAATACATGGGTTGAGGGCCAGAATATATTAGCCAAGTGTTGTAGCACAGGGCTGGAGGGCCAGTATGTAGTAGCCAAGTGTTGTAACACACGGGTTGTGGGCCTAAATATAAATATTAATGAAGTCTTGTAATACAGGGTTGAGGGCCAATACGATTTAGCCAAAGTGTTTCAATGTTGTGGTCAGGCAAATATACTGTGAGCTATACTTAATGACCTCACATCACGTGTTGTGAATGTGAACTTACTTCATGCAACTGGATTATAAGTTGTCCATTTCCACCACTGTAACTAGTGACAACTGGAGAACAGGGAAAACTGGTAAATAGTAATTGGAGAACAGGTAACTTGTACATGGAGGACAGGTAACTTTAACTGGAGGACAGGTAAGTTTAACTGGAGAACAGGCAAGTAGTAAGTATTGACTACCGAAGAAGATGAATGACGTGATTGGTTTTGGGAGCACTAAAATTATTTTGCCAACAATGTTTTGAACCTTTTTGAAGTTTTTCACAAGACTGTGGCAAACCATTTAGAGAGTTACACGAATCAAGTCGAGAGAGTGTCAGTTAACACACAAGTCGAGAGAGTGTCAGATAACACACAAGTCGAGAGAGTGTCAGATAACACACAAGTCGAGAGTGCCAGTGAATATACTAGTTAAGAGAGTGTCAGTTAACACACAAGTCGAGAGAGTGACAGTTAACAAATAACACATGTCGGGAGAGTGTCAGTTAACACACAAGTCGGGAGAGTGCCAGTGAATACTTAATAGTGCTGAGTCATGTCATACAAGTTGCTGTATAAGTGTTGTTGACAGGAGAGCAAGCTGTAAACATACACTCTTTCTCTCTCTCTCTCTGATTAAAAATGAATAAAAACATCAGTTTACAATACAGTAATCTATTTACTTTTAATTGCATAGAAAGACGCCGTCAGTCAGTGAGCACCTTGACTGCCCCATGCAGCCTGCCAACACGATCGGGATATCTACCCGAGTAACGCTCTAGTTACCTCACAAATAACCCACACACACCCTGAACTGTCAAGCCCCAACATAACGTATTCGGCAACACCCAACAAACTCCACCCCAAATGAAGTACTAGTGGAGGGGAAAGAGTGCAAAAGCTTGCAATTTCCACCTCATCGTTCCCCAGTTATCGCGTCAAGTCTCGTACAAACAGGACACTAGCAGTCACACGGAGACCACTGAGAACGAATGCCAGCAAATATTATATATCAACTGACGTACAAGTATAGACCTGTTCTCACTATACTGTCGAGGTTTTGATAACAACGAAAGACTGCAAATATTATATATCAACTGACGTACAAGTATAGACCTGTTCTCACTATACTGTCGAGGTTTTGATAACAACGAAAGACTGCAAATATTATATATCAACTGACGTACAAGTATAGACCTGTTCTCACTATACTGGCGAGGTTTTGATAACAACGAAAGACTGCAAATATTATGTATCAACTGACGTACAAATACAGACATAGTCTCACTATACTGGCGAGGTTTTGATAACAACGAAAGACTGCAAATATTATGTATCAACTGACGTACAAATACAGACATAGTCTCACTATACTGGCGAGGTTTTGATAACAACGAAAGACTGCAAATATTATGTATCAACTGACATACAAGTATAGACCTGTTCTCACTATACTGGCGAGGTTTTGATAACAACGAAAGACTGCAAATATTATGTATCAACTGACGTACAAGTATAGATATGTTCTCAGTATACTGGCGAGGTTTTGATAACAACGAAAGACTCCAAATATTATATATCAACTGACGTACAAGTATAGACCTGTTCTCGCTATACTGGCGAGGTTTTGATAACACCGAAAGACTGCAAATATTATATATCAACTGACGTACAAGTATAGACCTGTTCTCACTATACTGGCGAGGTTTTGATAACAACGAAAGACTGCAAATATTATGTATCAACTGACATACAAGTATAGACCTGTTCTCACTATACTGGCGAGGTTTTGATAACAATGAAAGACTCCAAATAGTGTATATCAACTGACGTACAAATACAGACATAGTCTCATTATACTGGCGAGGTTTTGATAACAACGAAAGAAGCAAATCACGTGTCACCAGACACAAAAGCTACAACTCGTTCACATTACACTGGCAAGATTGAATAACAGCGAATGACAATAAACGAAGTGTCATAGACATAAACACAGTAACATCACCCATGAACTTAAACCAAACAGTTATTTCGAGGTGTTTAAGGGCCACCAAATAGCTTATTGTAAGCTATTTAATGGTCATGAAATAGCTATTGTAAACAATTTAAGGGCCACCAAATAGCTATTGTAAGCTATTTAAAGGTAATGAAATAGTTATTCCGATGCATTTAAGGGTCATCAATTAGTACTACCAAAGGTAGGAACAATATTGCACCTTTCTTTCCTCTAGTGTCTTGGGGTAGTTTTTGTTTTTCTCACCATTGCCTGTAAGTTTTGCGTATATTAATTATGCATTCTTCTAGTGTCTTGGGGTAGTTATTTTTTTCCCTCACCATTGCCTGTAAGTTTTGCGTACATTAATTATGCATTCTTCTAGTTTCTTGGGGTAGGTTTTTTTCACCATTGATTGTAAGTTTTGCGTATATTAATTATACATTCTTCTATTGTCTTGGGGTAGTTATTTTTCTCACCATTGCCTGTAAATTTTGCGTACATTAATTAAGCATTCCTCGCGGTAGCGTGCGCATACACACAGGCACATCATCAGATAAGTATTTTGGCACCCGCATCATCAGGCATTTCTGCACACAACACATGCATCATCAGGTATTTCTGCACACAACACACGCATCATCAGGCATTTCTGCACACAACACACGCATCGTCTGGTATTTCTGCATACAATACACACGCATCATCAGGTATTTCTGCACACAATACACACGCATCATCAGGTATTTCTGCACACAACACACGCATCATCAGGTGTTTCTGCACACAACACACGCATCATCAGGTATTTCTGCACACAACACACGCACATACAGACATACAAAAGCACATATTTAATTATTTTCACTAAATTGCAAACGTTATTCACAAACGACTCTTCATAATTACAATTTAAAACATACTCGCTATTATTATCACAGAGCATGACTCTTTTATCAATTCTAAACAAAATAAACTCATGAAACTAAAATTCATGTTGCATTCGAGAGGTAATAGACAAGTCCATGTTGCTTCCGTCGGTTAGATTGCAATTGAAGTTAAGCTTGTTTGGATCTAGGCTTCTTTCTCCTCGACCGGTTTTATAATGTGAAGAAACTACGAAAAGGGAAGATTACTCTGTAAGAATGTGCACGAGTTATCACATATGTATGTTTCATCTCATTTCTCTAAAGTAGGCCTATAAGCATAAGTACTTGATAATCTGGACAATATATTACATTTTACCACAATTTTAATCTAGAAGAATACTACATTTTACACAGTTTTCATTATATGTGTACGTACATACTATTTGTTAAGACCTCTCTCCCCAACACAAGTAGGCGTACGTACATACTATTTGTTAAGACCTCTCTCCCCAACACAAGTAGGCGTACGTACATACTATTTGTTAAGACCTCTCTCCCCAACACAACTAGGCGTACGTACATACTATTTGTTAAGACCTCTCTCCCCAACACAAGTAGGCGTACGTACATACTATTTGTTAAGACCTCTCTCCCCAACACAAGTAGGCGTACGTACATACTATTTGTTAAGACCTCTCTCCCCAACACAAGTAGGCGTACGTACATACTATTTGTTAAGACCTCTCTCCCCAACACAAGTAGGCGTACGTACATACTATTTGTTAAGACCTCTCTCCCCAACACAAGTAGGCGTACGTACATACTATTTGTTAAGACCTCTCTCCCCAACACAAGTAGGCGTACGTACATACTATTTGTTAAGACCTCTCTCCCCAACACAAGTAGGCGTACGTACACATCAGACCACCTCCCTCCGTACTGTTCAATGGACGGTCCCTTGTAATTTCATTTCACATACAACAAACTACTCACAGGTATTTACGCAAGTCTCGCACACAGCTAACAACTCACATGCACTTAGGCTGGCAACTCACACACATCTAACATTCACATATATGTATGCAGACATTTCAATACAAATAATTAGTTACAAGTATTAATGCAAGCAGCTCACAATTAACTAGTTACATATTAATACAAGCAACTCACACACAAATAACTAGTTAGTTACAGGTATTAATGCAAGAGCTCACTCACAAATAACTAGTTACATGGTATTAATGCAATCAGGTCACTCACAATTAACTGGTTACAGGTATTAATGCAGGTTGGTCACTCACAAATAACTAGTTACAGGTATTAATGCAAGCAACTCACACACAAATAACTAGTTACAGGTATTAATGCAAACAACTCACACACGAATAACTACTGATACATGTTAATGGAGGTAACTCATACATATTAATGCAGGAAATCCAAACATAATTAGCTGCTCACAGGTAGTGATGCAGGTAGTTCATACGTAATAACTACTTGCTGGTATTAATGAACGCAGATAAGACTCAGTTAACTAATTGCAGGCAATAATAAATACATGGCACACACAATATGCAAATTAATGATATTCACGCATGCAACACACATTCAGCTATCAATCTATACACTTTATTCAGATAGCTCATATATATATATATATATGAAAATTCAGTTATTTATATATGTGGTTAACACTAATAGCAATTAAAATGCAGTTAAACAGGCAATTCACATACAATTATTATTTTACCCATTTACTCAGACAGCAGATTATTCATGTTTACACAAGCATCTCACATACATCTTCGGGATATTTTCAGTCTTCCCTTAATTCGTGCAGATAATTTGCATACTACTGAAAATCACACGCAAATAGATACATGCAGACAGTTTTCACACAACTAACTATTCACAGGTATTCACACTGACAATTATTGCACTATTAACCCTTCTCAGGTATTCACACAGACAATTCTTGCACTATTAACCATTCTCAGGTATTCACACAGACAATTCTTGCACTATTATAGTATTAACCATTCTCAGGTATTCACACAGACAATTCTTGCACTATTAACCATTCTCAGATATTCACACAGACAATTCTTGCACTATTAACCATTCTCAAGTATTCACACAGACAATTCTTGCACTATTAACCATTCTCAGGTATTTATTCAGATAGCTCCTATACGCCTCCACCATGTTTAAATCTTCCTGTGTAAATTTAGCTTTAGTCTAATGACCTTTTTTCATCGATGGGCGTAATTTAGGTCAGCCCTGTGTCACACAGGACTGAATTTCATTCATTTTTCTTTTGTGCGCGCTATAAAAGATTCTGCTTATCTTTGGCTGTCATTTGTGAATTTATTTTGCCAAAGTTTTTTTTTTGGTGAAAAACTTGAAAAGCTCCACATCACTGACGTTGAAAGGTCTCGTTTTGTATACGAACACGAACACGACCAAGTCGATTGAGCAAGAATTACCCACCCAGCTCTTGCACTGCAATATACTGTTACTGAATGAGAACTCTTCTGACAGGGGCGGGCGGAGGCATGAAGGTAGTGTGCCATTTTCAATTCCCCCTAGCTGAAATTACTGTCTTCTTTCGGGTGCAACGGGGTGAACGTTATCTAACTATTCATCTACTATAAAGGACGGCCTCAGTGTGGTTCCCCCCCTCCCCGTCCCCTTCCGGCCAATGAAATTCTCAAATTACTATCTATTATTATGTGGAAAGGCGGTTGGCGTTATTTAAGAGATCCAGTCTCTAGGTTTAAAAAAATAATATTTTGCCCAAAATGATTTGTTGTTTGATCACTTTTTCCCTTCTCATCAGAACTTCTCCAACTAGAAGCTCTATCAATTCTTAACTGTTGTGAGGTTGTGGAAATTTCATTTCAGTGCATCGGGTTGTGGTATTAGTTTGTTGCTGTTCTATCTTCTGTATTTTTAGGGCTGTAAGAAACCTATTTTGGAGATCGCCCTCTTCTGGTCCAGGAGCCGCTGTTCACTGATTATATCATCTGGATGGTTTTTGTGCCAGAGTTCATGCATCCTGTTTCTATATCCTCTTGCTGTTGGTTGGCTTTGATAGTAAGAGACCATGATTTGTGTGTTTTCCTCTCTGGTCCAACTCCTCCGAGTTTTCGCTTGCGTTTCTGTAGCCCATTTTTCACTAGAACTCCCTGAAACCTCAGTGCCTAGCGCAGACTGGGCGACCTCTGATCCGGTATAGAATCGAATTTGTTTTCTCCGTCATGAATGGTATGGGTGTGGGTGTAATTTGGAGGGAGCCGTTTTTCCCTCCCTCGATAGTCCAGAGATGGGGTTTGAAGTTGTCACCCATCCATGTTGGTCGCCACAGCTCAGGTAGCTTATTTTTCTAGAGGAGGTTTTCTCCTCTAACCACTGGACTATTATTATTAGTATTATTATTAATAATATTATTCTCCGTTTGTCTAAATTATCTTTACTGAACATCTAAATTTTATTTTATTAGTATTATTATTAATATTATTCTCCGTTTGTCTAAATTATCTTTACTGAACATCTAAATTTTATTTTATTAGTATTATTATTAATATTATTCTCCGTTTGTCTAAATTATCTTTACTGAACATCTAAATTTTATTTTATTAGTGTCATGCACGTCGTTCGACGGACAAATTGAATTTAGGAATTCTATCTCATTTGATTTACTTTAGGAATTCTATCTCATTTGATTTACTTTAGGAATTCTATCTCATTTGATTTACTTTAGGAATTCTATCTCATTTGATTTTTCTTATTGATTGTTATCCACATTTAATTTGAAATCGCACAGTTTGATTTACATGACATCTTTTTTCTCTTGTTTGATTGAACCGTGATTTCCTGATCCTGCATGTAAATGTAATATATTTTTGTAAATAAATTGTTTTTCTTCTCAAACAAGCGTTCGCTCTTCTTAAACAAACGTTTCTTCTTATAGGGGAACGGTAGCATACAGAATCTGGGATATATATATATGTGTGTGTGTGTGTGTGTGTGTGTGTGTGTGTGTGTGTGTGTGTGTGTGTGTGTGTGTGTGTGTGTGTGTGTGTGTGTGTGTATGTATGTGTGTGTGTGTGTGTGTGTGTGTGTGTGTGTGTGTGTGTGTGTGTGTGTGTGTGTGTGTGTGTGTGTGTGTGTGTGTAGAAAAATCCAGTAGTATGTTCCAGACGTTTGTCCCTGGGCCTAGTGTAGTGGTAGCGTGTGCGGGGCTGCCCCTAAAATGACCCCTCTGATAAATGTTATTGGTGGCCTTGCATGAATTTATGAAATATTAATTTATAAGATAATTAATTATTATATCAAGGTGGAAAGACCGCCACAAATAGTATAACATCTATACTGACACTTACGACTTTATATATGAACATTGTGACTTTTTCCTTTGACTATTTTCTTGTGATTTTTTTCTTGTGAAATTTTCATGACTTTTTACTGTGACATTTTGAATGACTTTTTCCCTACATTCAAGTTAAATACATAACAGAATAATTAGCCTACTGACCACATGACTAGCAAATGAACTGGATCGGTCTGCGCACACATGTATTAGCACCAAAATGTGCCAGATACCTCACACGAATCTTCAGTGTCATAAAAACCAGATGTACTGAATTGCTTTCCCAATCCAGAACTGGTAAAAAAAATTAAAAAAAAAAGGCCGCGATTAATTCGACAGTCAGAAATCTCTTTTCGAATTCCTGCTGAGAAAGATCAGTTAGGTTTAGCCTAAGTAAAATCATCATCATCATCATCATCATCATCTAATTCATTTAACCTATTTATTATATTTAGTCTTATTGTACGATTGTTGTATGTCTTGTTTAACTCTCGTCTTCCTCCACTTTTGAATGACGTCTACCGAGTGCACCTCACATTAAGGTTACAAAGAACTCCTACTAACACCTCACATTAAGGTTACAAAGAACACTTACTTACACCTCACATTAAGGTTACAAAGAACACCTACTTACACCTCACATTAAGGTTACAAAGAACACCTACTTACACCTCACATTAAGGTTACAAAGAACACCTACTTACACCTCACATTAAGGTTACAAAGAACACCTTCTTACACCTCACATTAAGGTTACAAAGAACACCTATTTACACCTCACATTAAGGTTACAAAGAACACCTACTTACACCTCACATTAAGGTTACAAAGAACACCTACTTACACCTCACATTAAGGTTACAAAGAACACCTACTTACACCTCACATTAAGGTTACAAAAACACCTACTTACACCTCACATTAAGGTTACAAAGAACACTTACTTACACCTCACATTAAGGTTACAAAGAACACTTACTTACACCTCACATTAAGGTTACAAAGAACACCTACTTACACCTCACATTAAGGTTACAAAGAACACCTACTTACACCTCACATTAAGGTTACAAAGAACACCTACTTGCACCTCACATTAAGGTTACAAAGAACACTTACTTACACCTCACATTAAGGTTACAAAGAACACCTACTTACACCTCACATTAAAGTTACAAAGAACACCTACTTACACCTCACATTAAGGTTACAAAGAACACCTACTTACACCTCACATTAAGGTTACAAAGAACACCTATTTACACCTCACATTAAGGTTACAAAGAACACCTACTTACACCTCACATTAAGGTTACAAAGAACACTTACTTACACCTCACATTAAGGTTACAAAGAACACCTACTTACACCTCACATTAAGGTTACAAAGAACACCTACTTACACCTCACATTAAGGTTACAAAGAACACCTACTTACACCTCACATTAAGGTTAAGAAAAGGAGTCCTATGTTTCTATGCATAGATTCGGCCCTTTTTGCATCAAGTCTGCACTATTTCTATTTATAGTGAGAAGTGTACAGTCAATGGCCATCGCCTTCCTTCAAGTTTGTTGTTAGGTTTGGGATGAGGTAGGGGGTAGTTAAACTTCTGGTTAGTGATTAATTGTTAAATACAGTACCTGATTGATATGTTGAATGTTTGACGAGACGTGTGGATTGCCACGTTTGCATATTAAATTGACAATTTTATAAATGAAAATAAATACCTCGCCACTTTATGCAGGTATTTGTGAATGTAAAGGAAACATGTATGTAATGATACAGACAAACCAACTTGTGCCAGTGTTTATATCCAGTAAACCAACTTGTGCCAGTGTTTATATCCAGTAAACCAATTGATAACGGAATCAACGAAGTTTTGTTGATCAATTTCAACAACAATTAAAACTTTGCAAAGTTTAAATTTATTCAATAAATGTAAAATTCTAACATTTGCTTATATTCAGCTGTTAAAATATCCACAAACAAAACAAAAAACAATTTAAAACAAAGGTATACATATCAGATGACTTCCATTTACCTACATTGTATGGCAATTAGAAACCACTGACTTGTTTGAATTTGTGTCAGAAAGATTTTCTTGTGGTTTATTATGTATATGTAGCACAAATCCTAAATCACAAATACTGTAAACAGAATGTTTTG
This sequence comes from Sinotaia quadrata, assembly GCA_028829895.1. Classification (NCBI taxonomy): domain Eukaryota; kingdom Metazoa; phylum Mollusca; class Gastropoda; order Architaenioglossa; family Viviparidae; genus Sinotaia; species Sinotaia quadrata. The sequence goes on from CM054179.1 coordinate 58,353,450, forward strand.
ATTGTAACTAACAAACATTTAAAACAAATTTACTCAGTATTGTAAAAAAGAACCTCTCATGATGAAACACAATGAATCGTAAATTTATTTTTACAAAGTGAACGTTTTGAGTTGAGAGTAGTTTGCCAGGTGTTCCGGGGTGAGATTATTTTTTGTCATCATTTGAGGAAATGAACAGTTGGTAGTATTTTTGACAGGTGTAGTAGAGTAGTTGCCCCAACTGTTGTTTCGGATCATCTTCGTCCTCACTGCGCTTTTCTCGGTGATTGTTGACATCCTGGACATATATAGATCACGTGATTAGTCTTTCCTGGACTCATAAAGATTATGTGGTTTATTTTTGCCATTTGTTGACAGGAAAGAATGAGTCTCTCTCTCTCTCTCTCTCGTTTATTTAAACCAATTATATTTTTATAATTTTAACTTAAATGTTTTCTTTACCTTTTATCTGAGTTTTATCCTAATTTATCTGTGTTAATATTATACTTTCTAGCAAATTATGAATTACTTTCTTGTTTTTATTGTTCAAAGTTTAATCTATGTGTTATCACGTACATCATCATCATCATCATCATCATCATCGTCATCTTGGGAACAGATTTTCTATCAGTATCTACCTGAAGAACACGCTTTCTCTCAATATCTACCTGAAGAACACGCCTTCCATCAATATCTACCTGAAGAACACGCCTTCCATCAATATCTACCTGAAGAACACGCCTTCTATCAATATCTATCTGCAGAAAAACGATTTCGCTATCAATAACTTACTGAGGAAAACACCTTTCGTCAATATCTACCTGTAGAACATACTTTCTGTCAATATCTACTTGTAGAACATACTTTCTTTCAATATCTACCTGTAGAATCATACTTTCTGTCAATATCTACCTGTAGAACATACTTTCTGTCAATATCTACCTGCAGAATACGCTTTAGTGTCTTCTTTTCCTCCTTTTTAGATTCTGTGAGTTCCTCCGAGGCTTCAGCATCATCAATGTCATTAGCTGCATGGAAGATGTAGACACATAGGGACGACAACTCGGCTGCGATTACTGTGTCCAGCAGATCGTCTAGAAATGAAAAGTAAAATAACGCTATTCAAAACATCTCCAGTGATCATGTCACTTATGTTCTCACGTCCTCTAGCTTTTGACCCGGAGTCTTTACGTACTATTCTTGTAAACTCATTCAGTCCGTACGTAACTATGATTTAACTATTCTTACATAATCATGGCGTATGATGTACTTTTAATATACGGAGCTTTAACTTAAATGCTCTTGAGGTAACCGAAATTAAAGAGATAAAAGTGCATAAACAAACAGGAAATAATAAGACAGTTGTTTTAAATGGCGCAGCTTGCCAGTGCACAGATGAGTACAAGAAAGAAAACCTTATCATTCTATTCGGATAGTGAACCGCATTTCTACCCCCAAATACATTTCATAAGTACCACAAGATTCCATGCAATTTTCACCCTTTTATCTCTTATGCAGTAAAACCATTTAGGGACCCATGTCTATATTATGAGAATAATGGACAGAGACTGGATTAGTATAATTTGTAAAAAGTACACATCAACACATGATTGAATTTGTGAACCAAGTTAGAGAGACGAGTGGTGTCTTTTGGAGAATTAGAATTATTAATAACATAAGATTCTCTTCACTTGTAATTAGTTATGGACGATTAATTAATTAATTAATACTACTACTAATAACCATTAGTTATATATTAACCGTGTATTATTAACACCAATACATAACCGGATTTTGCTCACTCAGAAAAGCTTGATTCAGTTCTTAGAATGAACATTTGCTGACCAATACTGTTCATGAACGCATTTTCAATTCGACAGTTGTAATGATGACTTGCTGACAAAGTCAACGAAATGTTTACTGCTTTGATATTTACCTTCACCGTCGTCATCATCATCGTCACTGCTAAGTTCCGACCTCTTAGCAGATGGCTTTTTGTCCAATGATATGGACAAACCGGACACAAGGTGACAAGAAGCAAGTGCGACAACTCCGAGGATAAGCAGCTTCATACTTGCAGACTGATGAGCACAGGAGCTGTGACACGTTACAATTGCATAATAGTGAGAATAGGGCTGTGACACGTTACAATTGCAGACTGATATGCATAGGGGCTGTGACACACTACAATTGCAGACAGATGAACAGTGAGATACACTACAATTGCAGGCTGACAAACTAAGGAGTTGTGACACACTACAATTGCAGACTGAAAAACTGTGAGACACACTACAATTGCAAACTGATGAACCATGAGACACACTACAATTGCAGACTTATGAACGGTGAGACACTACAATTGCAGACTGATGAACGGTGAGACACACTACAATTGCAAACTGATGAACTGTGAGACACACTACAATTGTAGACTGATGAATGGTGAGACACACTACAATTGCAGACCTATGAACTGTGAGACACATTACTATTGCAGACTGAAACTGATGACTAAGGGATATAGCATATTACATAAGAAATCTTATTGCAAAGGTAAAGTATTAAATTACATTATACAATTATGGTTTTGTACTGTTTTATGAACGCTTGCCAATATATAATTAATGTGGAAAACAGAATGAAAAGAGAACAACATTGTAGAAGGCATCCTATAGATTAAATACAGGCTTATGTTGAAGTTCACTACATTGGCCAGTTACAAACAATCACTCTTGCCAATGATGTAAATGATAAAGTACCCATTGTGATGGTAGACATAGATAACAAGTATGTATGTGGACATATTCAGCTGTATGTCTAGTAAACTGTGCTGGGAGTGCTATCATGGGATATAAATGCATTCTCAATGGTGAGGACACCCCAGATTCACTCGACAATAAGTGTATACTCATACATAGGTAAGCTGCAGCACAGGAAGCTGAAACTAAGGGCATATGTGAAAGTATGCAAGGTGAATCAGGAATAGCCAGTAGCAAGTGTGAAGGTGATGCACTAATGACATTGGCTGAAACTGTCATTGGATGGGCATGTCACCAGGAATTCAGATTGGACTCAGTCATGGCAGGGCAGATAATTGTTTCTGTCAGACTGTGACTGAAGCTGATGGCCCTTCTCAGAGCAACACAATTGACAGACAATTCCTTAGAGAAATGTCAAGAGAAGACCAAACCAAACTCTCAGGATTATATGAGTCTAAATCTTCCAGCAAAGCTATTGAGTTTCGCTGGAAGGATGGTCTCTTGATTTGTAAACAGAAAGCAGTCAGGTGGTGATACCTCTCAGCTAGTAAGCCAATGTGCTGTGTTTGGCTCATGACCCACCCACAGCTGGTCACCTAGGACCAAGCAAAACTGTAGCTCATGTGGAGGCTGTTTTATTGGCCAAGTATGAAGGGGGACATTACTCAGTACTGTCAGTCTTGAGATACCTGTCAAACGAGTGAATAGGAAAATGGAACACCCACTTCCACTAGGTGAAACCACAACAAGTGATATTTCTTTTAGGCATGTAGCCATCAATCTCATTGGAGAATTTGTGCCCCCATTGGGTAAAGGTGACAGTGGATTCTCACCATTATTGATTATTCTACACGATACCCGGAGGTGGTTGCTTTTAGTTCTATTAGTACCATGTTAGTAGCTAATGCACTGTTTACCATTTTCTCACATGTAGGATTTCTGGAAGAAATTTTGTCTGAAAAGGAACTCAATTCATGACTGAGGTAATGAAAGAGATTAATCAAATATTAAGAGCAATGCAGTTTAAAACTACTCCTTAGCCCCCCCCCCCATGTGTAATGGTTTAGTTGAAAATCTGAATGTTATTCTTACCAAGTCCTTCAGAAAACTGTGTGGAAAGATCAGGTGATTGGGATATGTATTTGCCAACACTTTTGTTTGCATTACATAAGTACCACAAGATTCCATGCAATTTTCACCCTTTGAACTCTTATGCAGTAAAACCATTTGGGGACCCATGTCTATATTATGAGAATAATGGACAGAGACTGGATTAGCAGAATTTGTAAAAAGTACACATCAACACATGATTGGATTTGTGAACCAAGTTAGAGAGACGAGTGGTGTCTTTTGGAGAATTAGAATTATTAATAAGATTCTCTTCACTTGTAATTTAGTTATGGACGATTAATTAATTAATTAATACTAATAATAATAACCATTAATTAGGTATTCTTAGCATCATAAATTGTAATGTTAAATACACAAAGAAACAATTGTAACAAGTCAAATGTTAAATACACAAAGAAACAATTGTAACAAGTCAAATGTTAAATGCAGTTACGCACAATTCATTAAGGCAGTGTTCAGCACACTATCACACAAATCAGTGAGACAAATCTTACAGATCAACAAACAATTCAATAGGGTAGACCTTAAACACATCAATAAATAATTCAATAATCAGATGTTAAACACACTCACATGAGTTACTAAGGCAGAACTTAAATACACGCACACTCCAGTCAATAGGGCAGATGTACTCACACGAGTTAATAATGCAGAACTTAAATACACGCACACTCAAGTCAATAAGGCAGATGTACTCACACGAGTTACTAAGGCAGAACTTAAATACACGCACACTCCAGTCAATAGGGCAGATGTACTCACACGAGTTAATAATGCAGAACTTAAATACACGCACACTCAAGTCAATAAGGCAGATGTACACACTCACATGAGTTAATAGGGCAGAACTTAAATACACGCACACTCAAGTCAACAGGGCAGATGTACTCATTGTCAGTGGAGTGTTACACAAAAAAGTTTATCACAAGAAAGGATTGACGGGCTAGTGCTTTTGACAATACTTAGAGATGGACATAAGTAAAGCTCTTTACAGCTCTGTTTACAGGTATTGAAGTGTTAGTGTTGTTGGTGATAATACATAATCTAAACTTAGCTTCAGTAAAACTCTTTACGTCTGTTTAAAAACTTATGCAATGCGATTTATTCCTTGTGATTGGTCAGAATGCATTTTCTAAAGTTTGTTTTATGTAACAAATTAATAAAATAGCACCACTCTATGATTTTTTGAAAAGTATTTAAGAAAACAAGCAATCTCTGAGAAATCCCTACCTAAGATTCTTGACAAAAATACCCGTTTCTTTATGATTAATTGCCGTAACCAGCAAATCCTTATTATTGTTCTGAAAATCTTTGTGCACCAAAGTATCTATTTTACATATTAATGTTTTTGCGCACTAAAGTCTAAAGTGTACATATTAGTGTTTTTGTCTCCTAAAGTCTAAAGTGTACATATTAGTGTTTTTGCACACTAAAGTCTCCTAAAGTCTAAAGTGTACATATTAGTGTTTTTGCACACTAAAGTCTCCTAAAGTCTAAAGTGTACATATTAGTGTTTTTGCACACTAAAGTCTAAAGTGTACATATTAGTGTTTTTGCGCACTAAAGTCTAAAGTGTACATACCTGAAGATGTCGTGCTTGAGAACGGTTCGGCAACGCGGAGAGCTCGCTTTAAATACACTACAGGGCGCGGATATCACAGAGCCTCTTGGCCGGGGTGGGTATCTACTTTGCTTTGAGGTGGGGTATCTACTCTTGCTTTAGGGTAGGTGATGTTTCGTAGGCGGTGAACCATATATGCAGCGAACCGTTAAGTATTGAAATCTTTTCCAAAGTGTCTGTTGCAATATAGGAGTTCTTTACACTCATGCACGCATCCAACCCCTGACACAAACACCAAATGTGCTTTGCTATGTGTACCCGTGCATGTCGGCTTTTTGGAAACGTTTATAATTTGCATTGATATGAAATCTCAATTAAAAATTACAACAAGTCTGTTTCTATGGGCACACCATACACACTATGTTGACTTGCACATCTATACAGACGTGAACACAGTATACACCATACACCAATGCAGACTTGCACACCATACTCACAATGCAGACTTGTACACCACACACCATACAGACTTGTACACCACACACTAAACAGACTTGTACACCACACACCATTCTTACTTGTACACCATACACACAATACAGACGTGTACACCATACACCATACACACTTGTACGCCACACACCATACAGACTTGTACACCACACACTAAACAGACTTGTGCACCACACACTAAACAGACTTGTACACCACACACCATACTTACTTGTACACCATACACACAATGCAGACTTGTACACCATACAGACTGGTACACCATACACCATACATACTTTTACACCATATACACAATGCAGACTTGTACACTATACACAAAATGTAGACTTGCACACCATGCATACTTGTACACCATACACACAATGTAGACTTGCACACCATGCATACTTGTACACCATACAAACAATGCAGATTTGTACACCATCCACACAATAAAGACCTGTACACCATACACATAATAATACTTGTACACCATACACGCAATACATATCTGTACACAATACATACAATACCTATCTGTACACCATACACACAATACAGACTTGTACACCATACACATACTATATACTTGTACACCATACACCATACAGACTTGTACACCATACACAAAATTCACATCATGCAGAGATTCAGACATAAACGCCATGCAGACATTGAAACATGAACACCATGCACAAATACTTATAAACCGAAAACAAAGCGCCACGTTCATTAAAATAAAAATGCACTTTATTTAACGAAGAGTGTAAGTTGCAATGTACCACACTCTGTTCACACAACGACTAGTCTAAGATGCAATACATCACACTCTAGTAACATAACGACTGGTCTGAGTTGTAATGTAAAACACTTTATTTACACAATGACTAGTTTAAGATGCTATGTATCATACTCTATTCAAGCAATGACTAGTCTAAGAGTGCAATGTATCACACGCAATTCACATAACGACTGCTGTAAGATGCAACGTACCACACTCTGTTCGCACAGCGACTAGTGTAAGAGGCAACATATCACATACTGTTCATACAATGACTTGTGAAAGAAGCAATGTATCACATTGTGTTCATACAACGACTAGTATAAGATGCAACGTACCACACTCAATTCATACAACGACTAGTGTAAGATGCAATGTATCACACTCTAGTCATACAACGCCTAGTGTAAGATATAACGTATCACACTCTAGTATTACAATGCCTAACGTGAGATACAACTTATCACACTCTAGTAATACAACGACTAGTGTAAAATGCAACGTATCAAACTCTATTCGCACTACAATTAGTGTAAGAGGCAATGAATCACACTCTAGTCACAATGACTAGTGTAAGGTGTGATGTAACAAACTCTGTTCATCCAATGACTAGTATAACATACAACGTTTCACACTCTTTTCACCAAACGACTAGTGTAAGATGCAACATATCACACTCAATACAAAGACTAGTGTAAGATTCTATAAAACGACTAGTTTAAGATAAAACATATCACACTCAATACAATGACTAATGTAAGATGCAAAGTATCTCATTCTAGTCAAACAAAGACTAGTGTAAGATAAACGTTTCACACTGTTCTTACAAAGACTAGTGTAAGATGCATCGTACCACACTGAATACAGCTACTAGTGTAAGATGCAATATATCACACTCTATACAATGACTTGTGTAAGATACAACGTATCACACTCAGTGAAACGATTTGTGTAAGATTCTATGTATCATACTCAATACAACTAGTGTAAGATACAACGTATCATACTCTAGTCATACAACTTCAGTGTAAGATGCAAAATATTATATTCTAGTCATACAACAACTAGTATAATATGCAAAGTTTCAAACGCTAGTCATACAATGTCTAGTGCAAGATGCAATGTACCAATCTCTATTCGCACAATTACTAGTATAAGATGCAATGTATAACACTCTATTCACAAAATGACTAGTCTAATAAGCACCGAATCACACTGTTCCTACAACGACTAGTGTAAAAATGCAGTATATCATATTCAATGCAAAGACTAGTGAAATTTGCAACATATCCCACTCTAGTCATACAAAGACTAGTATAAGATACAATTATCACACTCAGTACAACGGCTAGTGTAAGATGCAACGTATTACACTCTTGTCATACAATGACTAGCGTAAGAAACAACGTATTACATTCTAGTCATACAACGTCTAGTGTAAGATACAATGTATCACACTCAATACAAAAACTAGTGTAAGAAGCAATGTATCATATTCTAGTTATGTAAAGACTAGTGTAAGATAAATGTATCACACTCACTACAACGACTAGTGTTAGATGTAACGTATCATACACTGTTCATAGAACGAATAGGGTAAGCTGCAAGTATTTCGCTCTTCGGACCAGTGTAAGATGCAACGTTGCGCACTCTAGTCATACAAACTCTAGAGTAAGATGCAAAATATTACACTCTAGTCATACAACTAGTTTAAGTTACAACGTATCACACTCTAGTCATACAACGACTAGTGTAAGATGCAACGTATCACACTCTAGTCATACAACGACTAGTGTAAGATAAATGTATTACACAATAGTTTGCTTACGATTATTCACTGAACTACAACTGGTTTTAGTTAGTGCACGTGAACTGAAATCATGACTGACTCCGATGTAAATCATAGTCATAGCTATATTGATGACTACAGTGATGATAACATCGGTAAGCACCGTGCTTGCTACATTGAAAGAGAGAAAGACAGAGGAACAGCATCAGAAGAGGAGCGAAAGAGAAACATAATGTAAAAAAAGACACAAAGAGAGCGAGAGAGAGCGAGAGAGAGAGCGAGAGAGAGTGCGACACATAGACACAGAGACACGAAAAGAGACAGACTATTGTGATATAGACTAGTAAACAATTTCAAATTATGGACTTGGCATATTTAAAATAAAGCAACAACACAAGATACAACATCATCCCTCCCCAGTAAATCAGAGTAAAACAAAACATTAATTATCAGTCCAGCTTCGAAGAAAACAAATCAAATGAAAATAATACAAAAAACTGCAAGCTAAGACCAACTGCCCATAGAGTGTATGTTGAACCAGAGAATTAACTTGATAATATGTGGAACACTTATGGTCCGCTATACAGGTTTGTTTCAGGCATTGTAGTAGTAGTAGTAGTACCGATAACTTCTTTCCTCCACAGGAATTGCGTGAAAACATTTCATCTTGATGTTCTTAGTTTTTGAATGATTCCCGTGGAGCCTTCCTTCCTTCTCTTGTATTCAGTGGGGGTCAAGGCATTGCATATTTCTTTTTATTTTAGATTTTCAAGGAGGGTCAAGGCTTTGTATAACTTTTTTCCTGAGATTTTCAGATTGAGATATTTTAAAACTTGGTTGCAAGCGGCGCCCTCCAGTTTCACTTTGTCAACCAAGACAGCTTCTGATTCCTGACTTTCGTTCTTGTTCACTTGCTTTTCAAACGTTCTAACTATTCATCTCTTCTTTGCCTAATTCCTTCTTTCTGTAAAAAAATATGAATGCAATTCTATAGAATACAGTTATTCTTAAGCAAAACTGTCTGATTGTTTAACTCATGAATAGCAATGTATCAATAGCAATCGAATTTATCGATTTTTATTGTATTATAGACGTATTCTTTTAACTGTAAACAAAGCATGAAAAAGACGTATTCTTTTAGCTATTAACAAAGCATGAAAAAGACATGTTCTTTTAGCTGTAAACAAAGCATCAAAAAGACGTATTCTTTTAGCTGTAAACAAAGCATGAAAAAGACGTGTTCTTTTAGCTATAAACAAAGCATGAAAAAGACGTATTCTTTTAACAGTATTAAGCATGAAAAGTAATTTATTTATACAGGCAAACTAAGCATGGAAACACACTTTCTTGTAACTGTAAACTAAGCATGAAATGATGCATTTTTATAACTGTAACCTAAGCATGGAAAGACGCATTCTTAAACTATAAAACCAGCATGAAAGGATGCATTCATATAACTGTAAACTAAACATGAAGGATGCATTCATATAACTGTAAACAAACATGAAGGATGCATTCATATAACTGTAAACTAAACATGAAGGATGCATTCTTATAACTGTAAACTAAGCACGAAAAGTGTGTATATAAATGGGTAAATATGATCAAATGAGGACCGAAAAGTCTGTATATAAATGGGTAAATATGATCAAATGAGGATACGAAAAGTGTGTATATAAATGGGTAAATATGATCAAATGAGGAATCGAAAAGTCTGTATATAAATGGGTAAATATGATCAAATGAGGACACGAAAAGTCTGTATATAAATGGATAAATATGACCAAAAGAGGACACGAAAAATCTGTATATAAATGGATAAATATGATCAAATGAGGACACGAAAAGTTTGTATATAAATGGATAAATATGATCAAATGAGGACATGAAAAGCCTGTATATAAATGGATAAATATGATCAAATGAGGACACGAAAAGCCTGTATATAAATGGATAAATATGATCAAATGAGGACACGAAAAGCCTGTATATAAATGGATAAATATGATCAAATGAGGACACGAAAAGTCTGCACATGCATTCAGTGGAATAATGTTTCAGGCAAACACCTCTAACGGGATAGATTTTCAATATGCTGCCTTGGGGTGGGAAGATGATTGGGCTGAGGCATGAGTGGAGGCCAGCCTATATGAAAGAAATGCGATACATATTCAAATGTCAGGTGAAGAAGTGGGAAGATGACTGGGTTGTGGTAGGAATGGAGGCCACCCTATATGAAAGAAAATGCGATGCTTATTCAAATGTCAGGTGAAGAAGTGGGAGTTAGACCAAGATAGTGGAAAATAAAATTACTATACCGTACTTGAGAAACTAATTCTCTCTAGTATGTAGAATGTTGAAATGCTTTTCAATAAATTTACTGACAAGCTTTCTTAGATCCACTGCTCAAACAGCAGCACTTTCTGCAATAAAGGCGAGCCTCTGACTTCCATAGAAATTTCCATTGAAAGTACAATGTTTAATATGGTGTTTTCTATAATAAAGGCGAGCCTCCGACTTCCACAGAAATTCATTCCCATTGAAAGTACACTGTTTAATATGGTGTTTTCTATAATAAAGGCGAACGTCCGAATTCCATTTAGAATTACTTTTTATTGGCTGTATAAGGTCAGTACAAATGCGTTATACTCTCATGACTTGTTAAATTGTATTTGGTTTATTGCTGTCTTACATTTTGGATGTATATTACTTATTATTAGCATTCATTCTGATTATCGCTTCTTTATATTTTGAGTTTGTTTATTTCTTCTTATTTTTTAATTAATTACTTCATTATTTTTATACAGCTTATTTCTTACATTTTGTATGTTAAATATTTTTTTTATTTTTTCTTATTCTGTTTATTGCTTTCTTACATTTTGTGTTTATTACTGCTTACATTTTGTTCTGTTCATCGCTTGTTTATATTTTGTGTGTTAATTACTTATTACATTTTTATTCTGTTTATTGCTTTCTTACCTTTGTTTGTTGATTGCTTATTTCGTTTTGTTCTGTTTGTTGCTTCCTTACATTTAGTTTTGTATATTACTGTCTTACAGTTTATGTTTTTTTCTCATTTCTTTTTCCCTTTTCCTCCCTTTATTGCTTTCATGCATATTTTTGTTTTTATTTTCATTCAGATTATTTTATTTATAGCTTTCTTACATTTTATACTTAATTCTTCCTAACATTTTGTTCTGCTTATCGCGTCTTTATTTTTGCTTTCTTTATTTTTTCTTTATGTTCTCATCAAAATTTTTCTTTTTTCTTTCTTTCTTTCTTTCGTGCGTGCTTTATTAGACTTGTTATTGACGTGTTTTTATTCATTAGCATATTGGTAGTTTTCTTTGTGCCCGTTTTGTTAGGATGTTTCTTGAGAGATAATCATTGTTGCCGTTATAATTACTGATTACTATTGTAATGTAAGGTACATTTGGAGTAGTCCTCTGGGGTGGTTTGAATATTTTGTTTGCACTGGAGGCGTGAATGTAGAGAAGAAATATCAAGCTATAATCGTTTTGGTTAAATTGAACTTATCTTTACCACTACCTTGGTCTCAGCGTGACTACACTTCTTTGTTTTATTAATGGTGATGTTTTAACCCTTCAACTGTTATCTTACCGGCTCTCATGCAATACCCAATTCATACGAAATATTTCAAATTAAATACATGCATGTGTGTATTTGTGTGTATGTATATACATACAAATATGTGTGTGTGTGTGTGTGTGTGTGTGTGTGTGTGTGTGTGTGTGTGTGTGTGTGTGTGTGTGTGTGTGTGTGTGTGTGTGTGTGTGTGTGTGTGTGTGTAGAACATGTTTGCTTTTTCATCTTGAAGTGTGTGTATTTTGCAAAATTGTCCAGTGCTAAATAGAGCAGAATGAATGCGGTGAGTCAGCGTTCTTAAATGCAGACCAAATGTGTGAAATTGTTATCACTTATATATAGATATTTAAAATAGTGACAACATTGCTAGCATTTAAGTTTTCAAAACCCGTTTAGAGCAAAATATTGCTATCCACTCGGTCCCCGGCTAGGTTATTGTTCAGCGTTGTAATTATGTTATTATATATTACGTGCATTTTCTGTATTTTTTCTTTTTTTCTTTTCTTTTCTTTTCTTTTCTCTTCTCGTTTCTTTGTAGTACACAACAAGTATTAATTCGTACGTCGTGGGGTGCCAATGACATACTTTAAAATATCCCTTAAATAAATTATAAATACTGAGACAAACAAAACTTTACGAAAACCAAATCAAGTGTTTCACTCTTTCTGTTAAACTTAATAAGTGCAATAAATAATGTCCCTTAAATAAATTATAAATACTGAGACAAACAAAACTTTACGAAAACCAAATCAAGTGTTTCACTCTTTCTGTTAAACTTTAAATAAGTGCAATAAATAATGTCGCAAGGGGTTTTGGAATATAGGCAAAAGTATCCGTGAGTGCCAAGCATAATTCGCTTGTTCTCTCCCTTTCATTTTAAATCTCTTTGGAAAAGGACTTAGAATATAACTTTACACAACTTTCTCTTTAATCTTAAAAGATTACAAACTTCGTTCGGCTACGATTTATTGAAAGTTAACGTTGAAATAAAACAAGTTCACATGTCCCCAGTACGTTATTAAAAAAAAAAATCAGCTTTGAAATATACTAAAAGTGTCAATATTTGCTAAGAGTTATTAAAAAGCCAGGTTGTAATATGAAAAAAATCAATGTTTGCTATAAGTTATTGAAAGTTAACGCTGAAATACTCAAACAAGCCCACCCAAACAAGCGGTGTTTACTATGAGTTATTGAAAAGTCAACATTAAACTATAGAAACACTTTCGATTTTTGCTGTAGATTTTAAATATTGAAGTTGAATTATCAAGAAATTATCAGTGTTTGATGAGTTAAACATGATACTGCAAACAACATGATCCAATGATTAATAAAACTAACAACGCCCCTAACGTACCAATGATTATTAAAACTAACAACGCCCCTAACGTACCAATGATTAATTATTAAAACTAACAACGCCCCTAACGTACCAATGATTATTAAAACTAACAACGCCCCTAACGTACCAATGATTAATAAAACTAACAACGCCCCTAACGTACCAATGATTATTAAAACTAACAACGCCCCTAACGTACCAATGATTATTAAAACTAACAACGCCCCTAACGTACCAATGATTAATTATTAAAACTAACAACGCCCCTAACGTACCAATGATTATTAAAACTAACAACGCCCCTAACGTACCAATGATTATTAAAACTAACAACGCCCCTAACGTACCAATGATTAATTATTAAAACTAACAACGCCCCTAACGTACCAATGATTATTAAAACTAACAACGCCCCTAACGTACCAATGATTAATTATTAAAAACTAACAACGCCTCTAACGTACCAATGATTAATAAAATTAACAACGCCCCTAACGAACTAATGATTATTAAAAACTAACATTGGTTAAAATGAAAAACAGCAGGAAAATCCAATGAATTAATTAGACGAATTAATCTAAGCACAACTACCAGCAAAGTCAATAGCAGAATATTGCAATAACTTGCACTTTATTACCGTTATTTGTAAAATTTAAAAATCTATTAAAACATTCTATCTAAAATCTATCTATGTAAAAATGATGCAATGTATTTTGATGTATATTAAACTGACTACATGAGTTTACTTTGACATCATATTACAAGACCAAACATTAGAGAGGTGTGCAAAGCATGTTTTGAGACATTACAAAGAATTATATCAGACTTAAAATCATGAACAGTAGTATATGTGCAAAGTATGTTTTAAGACATACCAAAAAATATATCAGACTTAAAATCATGAACAGTAGTATTTTGGGGCATTCAAAAGACAATATATCAACTCCAACAAACAAATAAATTAAATAAAGCCATCATCTCTCTATCATTAAAATATCTTGGAAAGCAGACGCCAACAGCCATTTAATTAACATACACAGTGCAAGAAGTCAGCAATTTTAAACAGAACAATAAAACAAACTAATTCAAACTCACCAATAATACTTGAAACTACAAGATGTTTCAATCAAGTCATTAATAAAACAAAAGAGGATTAGGATACAATGTAAGATCGGCTCAGTCAATTGGTTTTCTTTTAAATATGAATGATCTCAAGATGAATGGTCAAAGAAATGAATGAAGAAACAGAGCAAATCTAACTTAGATTTTACGTGGACAAAATACAGAAGGACAATGAAGTTACAAAAGCCCAACACACACTGTGAAGATATATTAAAACAAATGATGTATTCTTGATAACTTTCTTGTGTATTATTAACTGTTTCCTTATATAGGGTTTTTTCCACAACCTTGGGTATCCATTGAGAAACTTCCGTTGAGGATTAAGCTTAAAGGCCATGGAAAGACTTGTTTATGAGTTCAGGGAAAGTAGGTTAGATCACAAGTGAAGGTCACGCCAGAAACTGGATACTAACTATCCATGTATGGTCATTTTCGTACCGGGCAATGACGTAGCGCTAAAGATGTTAGTTGACTTTTACCTCATTGATAAAACCTGAATAGGTTGGCCACATGAGAGCATACACCACACCCGACCTAGAGGGGTAATATAGAGAGCTGCGTCCGTTATGACCCGTGCCTATAAGAAAAACATAGTGCTGGTCCTGAGTTCACCTCATAACCTGACCTTGACTGCTGAATGCTACTTGATGTGGAAATACAACCTTGCTAAAGCATGGTGGAGTCCAGAGCTACAATGAGTGAGCGAGCGTTGTGCTGAATCCTTATGACAGCCTGTTGAACTGTGAGGGATTGTGAAAGGTCATGTGATGTCAGCGTATATCAGAGGAATAAAGAATTATATTTATTAATCTATAAATAGTGGGGAGATAGTATTGTTGGCAAAGAAGTCAACTAACTTATCTGACTGTCATGAACAATCAGGCTAAGATTGTGGCATTTGAAAGGGAGATAAGGTAGGCAAGTCCAGCTGTTGCTAAGGTTAAGAATCATCTAATAAGCTAATATTGATAATTCATACTTAACCTAGAGCAGGGTCGTTAAATGAAAACTGGACAGGTGACACACACATGTGTGAGAACTAAGAATCAAAACATTAGAAAAAGCATGGTTGTCAGAGACAACCATCAAAATAAAAAAGTTAAATACTATGGAATTTTGAAATAAGAATAGATCACATAATTCTTGCTAGAACACAGGACATGTGGTTGTCAGCAATTCTCGTTAGAACACAGGACATCGTGGTTGTCAGCAATTCTCATTAGAACACAGGACATGTGGTTGCCAGCAATTCTCGTTAGAACACAGGACATCGTGGTTGTCCGCAATTCTTGTTAGAACACAGAACATCATGGTTGTCAGCAATTCTCGTTAGAACACAGGACATGTGGTTGTCAACAATTCTCGTTAGAACACAGGACATGTGGTTGTCAGCAATTCTCGTTAGAACACAGGACATGTAGTTGTCAGCAATTCTCGTTAGAACACAGGACATCATGGTTGTCAGCAAATCCAACAGGACAACAACAATGTTCAATATTGTTTTTGTAAAATCGAAGAAACAGTAAAGAAAAGATTAAAAAATATTGATCTCTCATTTTAGAAATTCAGAGACTTTGGCTGAGAGAACACAAGTAATAGCAATAGTAAATGGAGAACTAGGGGACATAATAACATCACATCCTGAGAGAACACAAGTAATAGCAATAGTAAATGGAGAACTAGGGGACATAATAACATCACATCCTGAAAGAACACAAAGTAATAGTAAATGGAGAACGAGGGGACATAATAACATCACATCCTAAAAGAACACAAGTAATAGCAATAATATAGAACTTTCTCACTCAAAAGTTAAGTTTCAGTCTCTACCCATTGGCTAATTCGTTATTTGGAAACCTTAAACTACTGGATAGCAAAAATTACTCATCCACTCTGGACCTGTTTGGATTACATCAGCAAGTTCTAGTATATTCTTCACTTGAGTTGTTATTTTAACTCTGTACACGCAGAAATATAGTCATGCTCAGTACCTGAAAGTCATGTCACATTGACATTTAACGAACTATATAATCATTAAGTTTAAATAGGGACAAGCAAATTTGCTCTGCTAGAATAACCAAATTATCTCTTGATGTATATACTAAGTCATCTTTGTTCTGTATATAACAAAATATCTCTTGATGCATATAACTAAATTTCTGTCTTGCTAATATGCAGCTAAATTCTATTAACGAACATATAATTTTCTTATACAGTATAGAAACATACCAATTCTATTACCGAACAAATAACTTTCTTATTCAGTATAGAAACATACCAATTCTATTACCGAACAAATAACTTTCTTATTCAGTATAGAAACATACCAATTCTATTAACGAACAAATAACTTTCTTATTCAGTATAGAAACATACCAATTCTATTAACGAACAAATAACTTTCTTATTCAGTATAGAAACATACTAATTCTATTAACGAACAAATAACTTTCTTATTCAGTATAGAAACATACCAATTCTATTAACGAACAAATAACTTTCTTATTCAGTATAGAAACATACCAATTCTTGTTTAAGTACAAACACAGTATAACTTGTTTTTCTCTCTTGCTTATATGCAACCGCATCGTCTCTTGTTTGTGTGTATAGACAAAATATACCGTTTTTGTATAACCAAATGATCTCTTGTTTGTATATGGACAAACTATACCGTTTTTGTATAACCAAATGATCTCTTGTTTGTATATAGACAAACTATACCGTTTTTGTATAACCAAATGATCTCTTGTTTGTGTGTATGGACTAACTATACCGTTTTTTGTATAACCAAATTATCTCTTGTTTGTGTGTATGGACTAACTATACATTGCTCGTTTAAATCTTGCTAGTGTATAAAGTATAAAATGCGTTTATATTATTCATAATAATATATTTCTATGTTTACAGCCAAAATAACTCCAGCTTGTTCACAATCAAAGTAATTTTATCTTGTTAGAATTTTATCTAGTATCTTTATCCCATTTAGAAATGTGATAAATATCTAAACGAAGTCCATTTTGTTAGCTCACAACTGTGAGCAAAACTGTTTTGTTCTTCATGTCTTCTAACATGTTTCACCATTTCTTACATTTTTTTCTTCCTGTCTTTTACAGTATTCTACTGTTTACTGCAATCTTTTTCTTCCTGACTTATAAATTGTTTAACCATTTACTTTTTCTTCTTCTTGTCTTTTAAAGTGTTCCATCATTTACTTTTATTTCTTCCTGTCTTTTAAAGTATTATACCGTTTACAGCAACTTTTTTCTTCCTGTCTTTAAGTTGTTCTACTGTTTACTTTTTCCTTCTGTCTTTTAAAGTATGCTACCATTTACTGCAATATTATTCTTAATATTTATTTAAGTACCTTCGCCATTTACTGCACTTAGTTTTGTCATGGTTACACACTGTTACTGACAGCTTGGTCTTCATGCCTACTTCTGTTTTCACACTACATTGCAATCTTGGTTTTCATATCTACTGCTGTGCTTCAATATTGGTCTTCATGTCTACTAATGTTAACACGATTATTGCGATATTGGTCTTCATGTCTACTACTGCGCTTCAGGCTATATTGCAATTTTGTATTCATGTCTACTAATGTTTTCTATGACCTAAACTGGATTTGATTGCTCACACGAACATAATCTGGAGTTAACTAATCTCATGTGTGTAAACAAGATTTACTAGTTACGTGTTAGTATTACTGGGTTTAACTAGTCACACAGAGATCTAACAAAGTTCACTAGTCACATAGAGATCTAACAAAGTTAGCTAGTCAATGAATATAGCTAATAACTACACTAAGTCAAATTTAACTTATCACGTGGACATAAACTGAAAGAACTGGTCATACGGAAGTAAACTGGATTTAATTGGTCTTATGAAAGTTCCTTGGATTGAACTAGTCACATGGGTATAAACTGGATTTACTTAGTTTCATGGATGTTACGATGTACTAGGAATGAACTAGTCAAATGGGTGTAACCTGGATTTATTTAGTTTCATGGATGTTACGATGTACTAGGAATGAACTAGTCACATGGGTGTAAACTGGATTTATTTAGTTTCATGGATGTTACGATGTACTAGGAATGAACTAGTCACATGGGTGTAAACTGGATTTATTTAGTTTCATGGATGTTACGATGTACTAGGAATGAACTAGTCAAATGGGTGTAAACTGGATTTATTTAGTTTCATGGATGTTACGATGTACTAGGAATGAACTAGTCACATGGGTGTAAACTGGATTTATTTAGTTTCATGGATGTTACGATGTACTAGGAATGAACTAGTCACATGGGTGTAAACTGGATTTATTTAGTTTCATGGATGTTACGATGTACAAGGAATGAACTAGTCACATGGGTGTAAACTGGAGATGATAAATAATTTAAAGAACTTTGATAATGCGCAATATCCTTCCTTGCGCAATAACTCACTTTAAAATCTTTAATATCTTCGTTTCTCTATTTTTACCGTGATCTGTGAACCATGATTTTCTCACGTCGCCACACTGACGTGAAAGTCATTCAGGTATGATGTTCTTTCATTCCTCAGCTTGCACAATGTCAGGGGGCGTGACCCTTGATTTGACCTTTTGTATAAACTCCAGTTCAAACGCAAAGGTTTCCTCTGACACTTTTATTAAAGCTCTCTATATTTCTAACATTTATATTTAGACAGGTACTCGACCGTAGCGTACGGAAGGCCCTACAGCTCAGCTCAGGACTGTAGCGTACGAAAGGCCCTATAGCTCAGTTCACGACTGTAGCGTTTCAGACAACAAAAGGGGGAAAGGTACGTCACAACGAAGGACGACAGTTACACAAAATTGCAAAGTTTAAATGGATGAAATATTTACTGCAATATCTGAGTTATTAACACATAAATTAGCAAAAACAAAAACTAAATAAGGAAAGAAACTTTGATGAAAAGATAACTCTAAATAAAAACAGATTTAAAGTAAGGATTTACTTTCGTTTTGTATTTGCAGATAACCCTAACCTTTTTCCAAAAAACCCCCCGACCATAGCCATTCTTAAAAAATAATAACCTATCTAAAACTACCATCATAACTCTAAACCTAACCTATCTAGAAAAAACCTTAACCCTGTCCTATCTCTGAAAACCTTAACCCTAACCTATCTCTAAAACCATTAAACCTGACCTTGATATTACTTGTGCTCTTTTAGGATGAGGTTATTGTATCCACTAATTCTCCATTTACTATTTGTGGTGCAGTAAATTTATCTTTACTAATTATTAAATAATTTGTTAAATGTCAACGTGACATGACCTTCGGGTACTGCACATGATAATATTTTTGTAAGTACCAGTGTTAAAATAACAACTCAGGTAAAATATATGCTAGAACTTGCTGGTCCAAACCAGTCCTAACCAGAGGGATAGTTTTTTCTCTAATACTAGTCTCATACTTGTTCATAACAATTTCATCCAATGGGAATAGACCGAAAGTTATTTTGTTGAAGAAAGTTCTATATTCTAATCACTTTGATTTTGGTGTAACTCATGTCCATTCATAAAGGTGATCACTAGCTTATGGTAAGTTAACTGACCGGTAAAGAAAGAATAGAAATATTTCGTACATGTTCGCTATTGATCTATGATTAGAATTGGATAATGCTTATTTAACACCAGTTTGATTACATTGTACATTATACTTGTGAATTTTGATCAATGCTATATTTCTTATGATGTGTGTGCATTGAGCTAACGAATATTTTTGCAGGATTTGTAAGTTGAGAATGATTGTAAGAAAGAATGGAGAATAGAGATGATTAAACTTAGAACTTAGCATTGCTCTCTGATATGATATTTCAGAAAGGAGCACGCCATTTTTCTTCTTTGTATACTTGTGGTGGATTCAAGAAGTTTCCAATCCTAGAGTGTGGCAGTTGTGACGATTCACTGCACCCCATTTGTGTGTGTCAGCAGTGTGTCTGACTCCACTGTGCAACTTTCTAGCAAAAGGAGTGCTAGAAGTTCATTACTGTGATTGTCTACTAGAGAAGCTAATACAGCGAATGTGTGCCTAGATTAGTCTTGAGCACAGGTCGGCAAACTCCGGCCTTGCTAGTATTCCAGTTCAGCCTAACGCCACCCCCCATGAATTATTTATTATAGGATCCGGCCTAACTGAATTGCCACAGTTTTGTTCCCCTTCTTTACTGTTGGTTGCAGCTCAAGCTGTGGCCCATGTTTACTTTTAGAACTGATGTCAGGCATTTGTATGAAACAGAAGTGCCTGACCAGGGAAGGATGATAAATGTTGTGTTGTAAAAAAGTTCACTGGTCTTGGTTTCATTCACCTCTCAGTGGGGTCAAGGCATGTGTTGTGTGCACGTTTGTGTGCTGTGATGTGCGAAGCAATTTTATTTCATGGTCATATTACTGACATCGTATTCCCACACAGTAACCCCAATTACTATGTCTAAAGAGCAGAAGCAATGCGCAGCTACCAGTCTCTGGAAGGTTGACTTCGAACATCATGTTTTCAACCTCGAATGGACTGATGAATTATTCTTCATCAAACGCAGCAACAAAACCCTGTGTTTAGTGTGCAATGACACCAACAGCACTTTCAAGCAGTCGAATCTCAAGGGGCATTTCGATGTCAAGCATGCGCACACTTACAGAGACAACACCAAGGATGAGTGGAAGAATGAAGCTGCTCGCTTGCAGTCATAGTTGGATCAAAATTCGTCCATCTTTAAGAAGCAGGCCTCCAAGGCTTCTGAGGCTGCTGAGCGTCACGCTAGTGCCTCATTGTTGATTGTAAAGACAATGCCTCCCTTCACTGATGCATACTTTGTAATGGATTGTGTACTTGCTGCTGTTGAAGTCATTTGCCCTGAGCAACATGACACTTTCAAGGCAATCCCGCCGTCTGCCTGCACTCTGACTCGACACATGGTGGACTTGACCTCTGATATCTGGTCTTTGATGTTCACGAAGTTCAAGACCTGGAGGTAGTCAAGGAGTTTCTCCACCTCATCCCAATGAAGGAAGTGACAACTGGCCAAGATGTCCTCAATGCCCTCCTACCCGATTTGAGTGGTTTTGACTGTTTGAAGCTCGTCTTGGTAAGTACTGATTGCGCACCTGCCATGGTTGGATCTACCAGGAGACTTTCACAGCTGCTCATCAACCAATGCCGCTCTTTGGGCTGTGAGCAGGATATATGCAAGGTGCACTGCACTGTCTATCAGGAGTCATTGTGTGCCAAAGCAGCAAGCATGAAGGACATTATGTTTGTTGTGGTGAAGTTAGTGAATGCAATGCTTGCTCATCCTCTCAACCACCACATCTTTAAGCACATGTGCAAAGCTGCAAAGGCTGATTACTTTGATCTGCTTTACCACACTGAGGTTTGCTGGCTGAGTCGTGGCAACATCTTGAAGTGTCTGTCCTCCGCCACGAGATCGTTTCCTTCATCAGTGAGAGGGGCCTGGGGGCTTTTAAAAGTTCTCTGCTGAGGTTTGGCTCTGTTGGAACATTCTACAATGTGTCTAGCAGAGCACATGGGAAACTTACTAGTCTATTTTGAACAATAAACTTGTGACATTGTTATGAAAGTGTACTTGTTGTGGTTTACGTCAATGAACCTGTTATGGACAAATTATTAATTATCATATCACTCTATAACTCCATTTCTTCTATGATAAGAATAGTCCTGTGATTTATTTTTAATCTAATTTGGGGACTCTGAATCATGTGTTAGAATATAAGACTGAATAAGTATAGGAATTATTTAAAGGATGTTTCGTGGAATATTGATGACAAATAACTTTCTCATTGTATTGTGTATATGTATATTTATTGTTGATTTAATAAATTTATTGTGAAATTTACTAATCTTCTTGCACATATTATTAAACTATATGTTGGGTGGATGGGGGCTCATTAAATATAAATAAAGACGGATTTTTATTACTCCTTTAGTAAGAAGTTTCGACCTGCAGAAATATTATGCGACAGTAAAACGTCTATCTTATTATTGTGAAAAAGAGTTTTACGACCCACTTATAATCCGCCAAGTGAGAGACATATTGGTCTTGTGGGAGAATTATTAATAACCATAAATTAAGATTATCGATCAATTGTAATTAGTTATGTTTTGTTAATTAATAAATAATATTCATAACCACTAACAAAGGGGTGCATGTCACAGTTATATAAATCAAGAGATAATGTAGTTAATTACATCCAAAGATAATCTGGTTAATTACATCCAAAGATAATCTGGTTAATTACATCCAAAGATAATCTGGTTAATTACATCCAAAGATAATCTGGTTAATTACATCCAAAGATAATCTGGTTAATTACATCCAAAGATAATCTGGTTAATTACATCCAAAGATAATTTGGTTAATTACATCCAAAGATAATCTTAATTACATCCAAAGATAATCTGGTTAATTACATCCAAAGATAATTTGGTTTCATATAAAGAAATGCTAGGGTTCACCGAAACATTGAACTTATCTCCGTACACCCAAACTGACACGATTTTTGGATAGCAAACTGGGGCAAACCAACAGCTGATACTTTTTAGTTGATCTAACCATATTTAACAGTCCATTTTCTCTCTCTGCTGCACTGAAAATCATTTTATCTAGGCCAGCTGTCGAGTCTTTTGTGTGCCCTCAGAAAAATTGACTTGATTGCATGTATATTTGTCAAATTTAAAGTACATTTTTATTTGTAGGAAGAAATATTACGCCCCTTCTATTGAAGGCCCTCAAGCACTGCAGGGATAGTAGTTATGCCCCTACTGAAGGCCCTCAAGCACTGCAGGGATAGTAGTTATGCCCCTGGCTCGAGCCCCTAGTATTCTGCAAGTAAGGCCGCGTCCTTACCTCAAAGCACACATTAAGTGCGAGGTTTACACACTTCCGTAGATTGCTATTTCAATCCCGAATTGCTTAACGTCAAAGTTTCACAATAATGCACCCCACCCCACTCATAATTTTTTTATAGGACGGTAAGTACTTTAATAGGTGTAGTGTACGCTCTGGGTGAAATCACATCACCTTATAACCACCCACCCACCCACTTTTATGACTTTCCATTGCGCAGTTCGAGAACTGACTACTACCATGAAAACACATACACACGCGCGCACATATATATTTTGCACACACACACACACACAAACACACACAGATATGCGCATACTTATATAGCATGTACACACACAAATACTTATATGGCATGTATACACACACACATAAATACTTATATAGCATAAATAGTTATACACATATGTATACTTAAATAGCATCTATACACACACATACTTATAAAGCATATATACACACTAACACGTATATAGAATGTATAAACACACAAATAGGCCTACTTGTATAGGCAATATAGCATGCATACAACCACACACACACACACCTTTCATAACATGCATACAACCACACACATACACACACACAACATACATAACATGCATACACACACAAATACTTATATATCATGTATACACACAGAGAGACTTATGTAGTATGCACTATCTTTCTATCTATATATCCCTTAGTCTTGTCGACCGTTGGGACACCACTGATGACCTGATAACCAGCTTCTTCCGTTCCATTCTGTTCTCCGCTAATCTTACCGTATTGCTCAGTACACACAAATACACGCAAATATTAATTTTATAATATACATAAACACACAAATATTTATGTAGTATGAATACATATGCACACATACATATTTATACAGCATGCATAAAAACACATAACAATACTTTTAAAATTGCATATAAAGACACAAATATATAAATACAAACATACGTCAAATTAACGCAAGGTAAACGCATACAATACATAGATATAAACAACACACTTAAATTACACTACATGCACACAAACACACGCACCTCACTCTCAACACGTTGAAAACACATAGGAATTGCAAATATCCTTCAACACACTTCGTACATATAGAGAAGTCTCTTAAGGTCACCGCCTTCCTCTCCTTGCAAGAACTGCATTTTTGTGTTCATCTTAATCGCCTGTGTTCTTGCACCATCAACGCAAAATCTGTGTCACAGTCGTTCAAGCGAACTCAGGGCCCACGCAACATGGTATTGAATGGAGCGCGAGGTCAAAGGTTAACCTTTGCATACTTGAATTCCATGCAGCCAGATGTAATCTCTCTTCACATACATCTGGGGCGCCATGACTTTAACTACATATAACATTCGTTGAGTGATAAATACACGCACATTCCGGGATTGTGAAATACATAAGGTCACGATTTGCAGGATAAAATTGGACTGTTCTTAGGGCACCCCTCTCTACTCGCTTGTGATTTACAGGATAAAATTGGACTGTACTTAGGGCGCCCCTCTCTACTCGCTTTGGATTTACAGGATAAAATTGGAATGTTCTTAGGGCACCCCTCTCTACTCGCTTGTGATTTACACAGTGTAATAATAATAGTAGTAGTTATTAGGATGATAACAATAATAATAATATTATTATATCACAGTCGAACATTATTTTATTATTATTAATTGTATTGTACTTAATTATAATAATATATAACAATGGACCATTTTCTATTTCTATTATACCGACTTTATTCTTAAGATAATAATAATTATTAATATTATTATATTACAAATGAGCATTACGTTTTCTATTAACTTTATTAAATCCTCCAGGCACTATTTTATTTCTATGAATAAGAAAGAAATAATGGAAATGTGATTTATTTGCAATTATTATTTTCTAATGAAGGAAAAGTGTAATAATTATTGTTTACTAATGAAGGAAAAGAGTAATAATTATTGTTTACTAATGAAGGAAAAGAGTAATAATTATTGTTTACTAATGAAGGAAAAGAGTAATAATTATTGTTTACTAATGAAGGAAAAGTGTAAGAATTATTGATTACTAATGAAGGAAAAGTATAATAATTATTCTTTCGTAAATGAAGCTATCAACAATCCCAAGTATTTAATTATTGATACGTACTGGACAGAATGGACTTTATTCACAATTAATATATAATCACACACTGCTCACAATTATTGATACACACAGAATAGAATGTATTTTATTAATAATTAATATATGTAACCTCAAAGTGCTTACAATTATTGGGATTGCACAAACACCCGACATCAGTCATAATTAATTAGAATTAAATATGTTAGTGATAAGACACTAAACATGCAAGACCTGACCACACAATTAACAGCTACTACTCTGAACACCAAACATCATTAAAACAATTCAACATTTACTACTCTGAACATCAAAAATCATTGCTCTACTCTGAACATCAAATTTAACTAGAGTACTTTAACACATCAGACTTCACTAGAGCACTTTAACACATCAAACTTCACTAGAGAAATTAACACACCAAACTTCACTAGAGCACTTTAACACACTAAACTTCATTTGAGCACATTAACACACCAAACTTCATTTGAGTTCTTTAACACACTACACTTCATTTGAGCACTTTAACACATCAAACTTCACTATAGAAATTAACACACCAAACTTCATTTGAGTTCTTTAACACACTACACTTCATTTGAGCACTTTAACACACCAAACTTCATTAGAGCACTTTAACACACCAAACTTCATTTGAGTTCTTTAACACACTACACTTCATTAGAGCACTTTAACACACCAAACTTCACTAGAGCACTTTAACACACCAAACTTCACTAGAGCACTTTAACACACCAAACTTCACTAGAGCACTTTAACACACCAAACTTCACTAGAGCACTTTAACACACCAAACTTCACTAGAGCACTTTAACACACCAAACTTCATTTGAGCACATTAACACACCAAACTTCATTAGAGCACTTTAACACACCAAACTTCATTAGAGCACTTTAACACACCAAATTTCACTAGAGCACTTTAACACACCAAACTTCATTAGAGCACATTAACACACCAAACTTCATTAGAGCACTTTAACACACCAAATTTCACTAGAGCACGCTAACACCTCTTTGAACACCATTATACAGGCGGATCCAAAAAACACAGGAACAAGTGTTTTGAAACACATCTATCGGCACACGCACTATTTACATAAAGAACACTCCATCCTCAAGTCAGAAAGGACGGCTGTACAAAAAGTACTGTCTTGCGCACTAAAAATCATTTATCACCCCTAAAAATCTTCTAGTACTCACTGGCTCCCTTACCTCTCTGCATACTCTACACAAAACTCTTATAAATTATAACACGCAGCAAACAAAATCAGAAAATATTTATCAGACTTAGAAGCTCAAGGTACACATACCAAACTAATAAGGATCCCCCAGTCACTCTAACATCACAGGAAATGAAGCAGCAGAATGGAGTTTGGAGTGGAGGGCTAAACATGGACTCCAAAAAGGGTAACAAATACAATCCCCAACACAATAAAACTGTATGCAAAAATATATAAAATCTTTAAGAAATACACCAGCACCAGCCAGTTGACACAATAAAACGGCATGCAAAAATATATAAAATCTTTTAAAAAAAACTCAACCCATTGACACAATAAAACTATATGCAAAAATATATCAAATCTGTAAGAAATACACAACTTCCTAATTGACACAATAAAACTGTGCGCAAAAATATTTAAAATCTCTAAGAAATGCATCACTTCCACACGCACCCCTAAACTATAGAACATTTCATGCAATAGAGCAATCTACAGATTAAGGTACAACTGCCCCCTCCCCCCCCCAACTAACTCGTTTCCTAATTAAATCATCTCACAACTAACTCATGCCGCTAACGGGCAAACAACAGTTTGACGACGTCATTGTAGATCAGATAGTTTCAACATCCACTGGTTTGTACTGTCTGTAAGTGAAATCTCGAGTCATGACATGGTAGATCTGGCATTAGAAATGGAACATAGCGGTGTTAATACAGGGACGTCAAGGATGTTCACAGAGGGACGTCAAGGATGTTCACAGAGGGACGTCAATGGTGTTATCAGAGGGACGTCAAGGGTGTTCAAAGCGGGACATCAAGGGTTTTAACAGAGGGACGTCAATGGTGTTCACAGAGGGACGTCAAGTATTGGTGATTAGGATGAGTGTTGAAAATGTACTCACTGAACCCTAATGTTTTATTTTCTATGTGGATGCTGTGTGCTTTAGGGGAGATCCTGCAAGACAGGAGAAAGTTGACACTGATAATTTCGACAGCAAAGATTAATTGTGGCTGGTTATTGAGAGGAAAGGAAAAAATAGTTGAATCTGACTATGAAAAGAAATTAAAGCTAATTATGATGTAACCATGGCTGAAAAGCATGAAAGGCGGAAAATTAGGATTGAACATTTTTGGTCTAATGGGAATGGTTGTCTCTAAAGTTTTCCACAGGGTATATTATATATTACTGAAATAGGCTAGCTCAAGTTAAGTAACCTAATTACGTAGGAAGCAAGAATTGTTAATATTCAAGGATTGTTTGACAGTTTTGTAAGAATAACAACCTCAAAGCTGTTTGTCAATGTTTACGCTGTAACCAAGACATTAGCTATTTAATTCATTCTACACTTCATTTTGTGAAGAGAGAGAAGTACAGCACACCGTCAAGATGAAAAAAAAAAATATATCCACTAATATTCAAATTATGCACGACCTACCACTCCACTGTGTTACATATACAATTCTTAAAATTAAATAGGACTACCCCCAATATCAATCATACAATCCAGACCTTGAAACATGATTGAATATATGCTCAATAGGAACTATATATACAGAGTGTATAGTTAAATATGATTGCATATATTCTGAACAGGACCTGTGTGTGTGTGTTTGTAAATAAGTATACTTAAATAAGACTGCATATATTTTAAACGTAAACTATATATATATATATCGTGTGTACAGTTAAATTAATATAAATGTGAACTATTTCTATATCGTGTGTACAGTTAAATTAATATAAACATTAACTATTTATATATCGTGTGTACAGTTAAATTAATATAAATGTGAACTATTTATATATCGTGTGTACAGTTAAATTAATATAAACATTAACTATTTATATATCGTTTTACATTTATGACATGGAACAATGCAGTAAAATATCGACACAACATCAATAACAATGCTAAGTGACGACCTTCTATGGGAAAAATTGAATCAAAACAACAATCTAAGTGCTGGAATTTATTTGTTTTGTCTCTAAAACACAATTCACAAAGAACATTTTAATGGAGCACCATTCAGGTGACCTCATGACCCAATAGGTGACATAAAGGGAGAAATCACCAAAAATATTCCATGGCATATTTATTGAAGGGAGGAAAGATCAATCGTGTACATTTCTGACCGGAAACACAACGCTCTAAGAAGAGTGTCATGGAATATGGTCATCGCGTCACCCAGTGTGGTTGGAGTTATCTTCCCGTCTTCAATCAGAGCCAAAATGGCAAGCTGCAAAAATAACAGAAGACAAGATAACATAATTACCTGTAGATGTTTTATAAGTTTAACAAATAAGGTCTCTCTAGAGATCTTAATTTTGCCGGCAAGATATGTTTCAAGAAAACCTGCAAACGTTTATAAAGCTATTCTGAACATGAAAGCGCATTTAGGCAAACACAATTATTTCTTATGCGCATTTAGGCAAACATTAAAAATGTAGATTGTCAGTTAATTAATGTAGTTTTTACGTTAAATTAATGCAGATTCAGTTTATTAATATAGATTAGCAGTTAATTAATTTATATTGTAAGTTAATTAATGAAGATAATCAGTTGTGAAAAATATTACGTAATAATTTACACATAAATATATTTTTGGCATCATTTTACTTCAGCTGTCATATTCTTTTGATCTACAATCTACACACACGAAATATACGTGTAAGAAAAAAATACCCTCTCATTCTAAGTACATTTTACACATATAAGAATGTATCTAGTATATTCATAGTGTCGTTACCTCTCATCCTAAAGTATAATCTATACACTCTCAAATACCTTACACATTTTAGTGTACAATCATGAGACAAAAGTACAGTCCACACACTCTAAGGTATACTATACAGAATCTCGTGTACACTTCTATACAATCTGTTCAAGATTAAAAGTACAGTCTACACACACTCTAACGTACACTATACAATTTGTAAAAGTACAATCTACACACACTTTAGGGTACACTATACAATCTGTAAAAGTACAATCTACACACATTTTAAGGTACACCATACTAACTATACAAGATTAAAAGTACAGTCTACATATACTCTACAATACTAAATCTAAGTATACATTATGTACGGTTTACACACTAGTCATGGAATTTTAATCTTTTACATTCTTACTCTTTTATTCTAC
This sequence comes from Sinotaia quadrata, assembly GCA_028829895.1. Lineage (NCBI taxonomy): Eukaryota > Metazoa > Mollusca > Gastropoda > Architaenioglossa > Viviparidae > Sinotaia > Sinotaia quadrata. The sequence continues at coordinate 58,383,398 of CM054179.1, forward strand.
GACAGACTGCAGTGCGACCATATCTCATCTTTATTATATAAAAACACTAATTATTATATAATAGGTAACTATATCAGTGTGCAAACATTTTGTGTGAAACCTCAAATGTGTTTATCTAGATAATGCATTCAATAAGTGGCAACACTTTATTTATAATTCTCACTCGTTGTGCAACACATCAGTGTCAATATCTTGATTATAATTAAAATGCACTATGAAACACATCAGTGTCAATATCTTGGTTATAATTAAAATGCACTATGAAACACATCAGCGTCAATATCTTGGTTATAATTCTCACTCATTATTAAATACATCAGTGTCAATATCTTGGTTATAATTCTCACTCATTATTAAACACATCAGTGCCAATATCTTGGTTATAATTCTCACTCATTATTAAATACATCAGTGTCAATATCTTGGTTATAATTCTCACTCATTATTAAACACATCAGTGCCAATATCTTGGTTATAATTCTCACTCATTATTAAATACATCAGTGGCAATATCTTGGTTATAATTCTCACTCATTATTAAACACATCAGTGCCAATATCTTGGTTATAATTCTCACTCATTATTAAACACATCAGTGCCAATATCTTGGTTATAATTCTCACTCATTATTAAACACATCAGTGCCAATATCTTGGATATAATTCTCACTCATTATTAAACACATCAGTGCCAATATCTTGGTTATAATTCTCACTCATTATTAAACACATCAGTGCCAATATCTTGGATATAATTCTCACTCATTATTAAACACGTCAGTGCCAATATCTTGGTTATAATTAGAATGCACTATGCAACACATCACTGTCAATATCTTGGTTATAATGAGAACGCATTATGCAACACATCAGCTTGAACATCTTAGATATGATTAGAACTCAGTAGGCAATATCGGTGCAAATGTTGTAGATATAGACAGAATGCATTAAGCAACACATCAGTGTCAATAGCTTAGATATGTTTAGAACACATTATGTTAATTAAACAACACGAACAACATTATATACAGTAGCACGGATCAAATATTTATGATAAATCTAATAAGACAACAGATTAATAAAGTATTATTTGTCTGAAAGCATTATTTGTCTTAGAACGTTCAAACAAAAATCATTGTTGTCAAGATAGAATCAATGAACAATTTCTTTCAATGTAAAATGTGTTCTGTATAAAGTATTATTTTAGTAGCATTAAATTAAAACGAGCAGACAAAAATTAAAGTAATAATTTTTGTATAAAGTATTATTTTTGTAGCGTGAAATTCAAATGATAGGACAAAAAGTATCGTTGTCACTTCAAAGTCAATGGACTTCAAAGTATTCAGTGTTCTGTATAAAGAGGAATTACTTGCGTGTCCATACGCGTCGCTGGGTCTTCTAGCTTGTTAGCCAGAGTTGTTCCCCTTTTCAAGTCAGCAACAAAGCAGTCCAGAGAGTGAATGATGAGTAAAAGACCCTTCAAATAAGCGAAAATCATAACTCTGTTTTTATTTTTAATTGCACATTATAGTGTCATATTCATTCCATAATTTAAAAATAAACATGATAACTACTATTTTTTAATTGCGCCTTATAGTATGATATTCTTTCAAAGTGATTATAAACATATTTAATGGAAATAGGTATCACAGATAACTTTTTAAACATGATAAAGAACCAACTGCGACAACTGAATATATAGTTTTGTAAGCGAGTGTCAATTGTTCAATAAAATGAATTCCTTAATTAGAAAAATCTTTTCAAAACTAACACATAAAACAAACAAATTACAAAATATATTAAAATTTTAAAAAAATAAAACCGCTAATAATTATTAATGTTAATACAAATTCTTTGACAGACTAAAATAAATCTTCAGTATAATATACATTCGTATTTGATGTATTTATGTCTCAACGCAAAACATCACCATTCGCAAACAGTGCACTTCACTATTTTGTTAAGACAGCCTATGGCTGGTACGTGACCTTCATTTACTCAGCTAATGGCTGGTACGTGACCTTCATTTACTCAGCTAAATAATGGCTGGTACATAATATTCGTCTAGTCAGCTAATTTCCATGAATCGAGATAAACTCGCCAAATATTCATACAAGGTAACATATCAATTTTTTAATACTTATCAACTGTATTTTATTAATAATGTGGTGTGATCTTGTATTTTCTTATTCTGATTGATATGAATTGTTGCTATTTTCTCCTGACGTTGTGGCCAGAGAATAGAATGAAATCAAATTAACACGTGTTCCGTAATTTGTAATAATTGATTGAGATGTATAATGATGTTGTGGTCAAAGAATAGAGTGAAATAAAGTTAACACGTGTTCCATAATTTGTAATAATTCACTGAGACGTATAATGTTGTTGTGGGATGCTACCTCATCTCCACTGAAGTAAATATTAATTTGATGATTGTAAAATGCATGTGAGCATTTAAAACATTTTGTTCGATGTAATAATCGTGACCCACATGTGCGTGGTGATATATTTTTATTCTAATTGCATTAGCATATGCGTGATTTAGACCATTCCTAATTTCATTGTAAAAATACCAAGTGAGGTCAAAATTGTAATAGGACGCGTATTGTCTGTTGCCACTATGTACGGATCGGCATAGGTGTAACGTTAAAATTAACAACCTTTAAATCCTCGTGCTGAGACAAACAGGGTCTCATAAACAAATGGTGAAAGGTTACGTTAAAATTAACAACCTTTAAATCCTTGTGCTAAGACAGACAGGGTCTCTAAACAAATGGTGAAATGTAACAGATGTCAAGTAATCTTTTTAATTGTATTTATCATATGCATATTTGATTGTTGATTTAATAAATTTATTGACCTTCTTACACATATTGATTAACCTTATGCTGGAGAAGAAAGCTGGAGGATGGGGCTTCGTTAAATATAGATTAAAGACTGATTTGTTATGAATGATTAATTAATTAATTAATCATATCATTAACTAGGTGGCGTTGGCATCACAAATTGAAATAGAATTAAAGTGACACACCCAAACACATGCACGCGCACGCACGCACGCACACATACACACACACACACACCACACCACACACACACAAAGAAAAAAATGAAAGAATTAAATGTTTAAAAGTACTGAAGCCTGTTGTTTCCCAATTCTGTAACCGGAGATGAACAATGAAAATTAGTGTAGCAAACCAGTGACCATGAATATCATTAATAAAATGGTAAACACGGATTGATATCCCTACGACTTTATTGCTAATATGTGGTGTGGCATGGTATGTAGCGTTTATTAAGTGGTGTAGCATGGTATGTAGTGTTTATTAAGTGGTGTAGCATGGTATGTAGCGTTTATTATGTGGTGTGGCATGGTATGTAGCGTTTATTATGTGGTGTAGCTTGGTATGTAGCGTTTATTATGTGGTGTGGCTTGGTAGGTAGCGTTTATTATGTGGTGTGGCTTGGTAGGTAGCATTTATTATGTGGTGAAGAGTATTCTGTGATCAGAAGAGATGGAGAGTGGTGGAGACTATTGTGTGATTAGGAGTGATGGAGAGTAGTGAAGAGTATTGTGTGATTAAGAGTGGTGGAGAGTATTGTGTGATTAGGAGTGATGGAGATAGTTGGAGACAAAGTTCCCTCTAATTTGTATCGTTGATAACTAGATTTTTTTGTGAACAAATTAGAAACACTGCTTCGTTTTTAAGATAACGATAGGGAAGGAAACACTGTGCGTCCTTGAGATTGGAGAAAGAGACCAGCGTGCACGTGACCAGCTTAAAAGGTTATTAGTGGAGTGCGTTGAGTGACTAGGAGTGATGGAGAGTGGGGAGTAGTTAGAAGTGGTAAATGCTAAGTAGTGATCGGTGTGAAGTGGTGACTTGATGGGAGTGTTGAAGACTGGTGAATGATTATTATGAGTGCTGAAAAGTAATTGAAAGTGATGAGAGGTTAGAAATGGTGGAATGATATAAATAATACATAGCGGGGAATGGTGACTGGTCAAGAGTGGGGAAAACTGATGAACGATTAGGGATAGTGGACAGTGGTGATTGGCTGCATTTGATGTGTGCTGGTGATAAGTGAGAGATATGGAATGTTGTGAATGGTTAGGAATGATGAATAGTGATGAGTGGCTAGGAGTGGAGTTTAGAAGTGATGAATTGTGGTGAGTAGCAAAGAGTGGTGAGAATTTAGGAGTGATGAAATCTGAAGAGTGGTGACGGTTGAATGATGAGCGGTGAAGAGTACTTGAGGTTTGCCGAAGAGTGTATGGTAAAGAATGATAATTATAATGAGTGGCGAATATTGGTGAAGAGTGATGAAAATTAGTGAAGAGTGATTAAAATTAGTGAAGAGTGATGAAGTGAATAATAGTGATTAAAATTAGTGAAGAGTGATGAAAATTAGTGAAGTGTGATGAAAATTAGTGAAGAGTAATGAAGATTAGTGAAGAGTGATGAAGATTAGTGAAGAGTGATGAAGATTAGTGAAGAGTGATGAAGATTAGTGAAGAGTGATGAAAATTAGTGAAGAGTGATGACGTGAAGAGTAGTGATTGAAGATTAGTGAATAATGATGAAGATTCGTGGAGTGATAAAGAGTAGTGATTTAGTAGTGATAATTAATAAAGAGTGATGAAGATTAGTGGTGAGTGATGAAGATTAGTGGTAAGCGCTGAAGATTAATGGTGACTGATGGAGATTAGTGGTGAGTGATGAAGATTAGTGGTGAGTGATGAAGATTAAAGGTGAATAACAAAGTCATGACTTTTAGACATTTAGCAGATGGACACTTCTAACGATAGTGATTTCCTTGTATAAAAACTTATCTCTGATAACACTATCTGTCCATCTGCTGACTTCTTGCATTGTTTAACAAAATAGTGCTACTGCACTTAAAGTTTTAGTTTATTTGTAACGTTCTCATTTTATGTACATCACAGGTAAAAAATAAGAAAATGCAAATTTCCATCATAATTAAACTTCCTTTCGTTATGGACCATTGTTGTGATAAGTTTTTATTTGCTTTAAAAAGAAAAGTTTTCGCACGGCTAGAAGATAGGAAAACGTTTATTAATTTTACTTATAATCAAATTCACTCCTACTGAAAGAAAATAGTGTTTTAGAATAGTTTCTTTGTTTTGTTTGTTTTATTCTATAAAATAAATAATGTTTACTCCGCTCAGAAGAAAGTATTTTCCGCAGAAAGATATTTTGACTACTTTTCGTGGTGCATACGTTAGATGATATGAATTTTAACTCAACGAGGTATTACAAGTATTAACTCAATGAGGTATTACAATATTAACTCAGTGAGGTATTACAAGTATTAACTCAGTGAGGTATTACAATATTAACTCAGTGAGGTATTACAAGTATTAACTCAGTGAGGTATTACAATATTAACTCAACGAGGTATTACAAGTATTAACTCAGTGAGGTATTACAAGTATTAACTCAATGAGGTATTACAATATTAACTCAGTGAGGTATTACAAGTATTAACTCAGTGAGGTATTACAATATTAACTCAGTGAGGTATTACAAGTATTAACTCAGTGAGGTATTACAATATTAACTCAACGAGGTATTACAAGTATTAACTCAGTGAGGTATTACAAGTATTAACTCAGTGAGGTATTACAATATTAACTCAGTGAGGTATTACAATATCACCTCAGCTCAACGAGGTATTACAAGTATTAACTCAGTGAGGTATTGCAGTATTAATTCAGTGAGGTATTACAAGTATTAACTCAGTGAGGTATTACAAGTACTAACTCGGTGAGTTATTACAAGTATTAACTCAGTGAAGTATTATAAGTATTACCTCAGTGATGTATTACAAGTACTAACTCAGTGACGTATTACATTATTAACTCAGTGAGGTATTACAATATTAACTCAGTGAAGTATTACAATATAGACTCAACGAGGTATTACAAGCTTTAACTCAGTGAGGTATTACAATATTAACTCAGTAAGGTATTACAAGTATTAACTCAGTGAGGTATTACAATATTAACTCAGTGAGGTATTACAAGTACTAACTCACTGAGTATTACATGAAGAACTATACTAACCACTTCATCGTGATACTGAACTCTGTAGTCCCCTACAACGTCTTCAACGTTCCCAACATGGTCTATGGAGAACTGGCCCTTTGACACAGAGAAGGAAAACGATATCCAGTTTTTTCAAGTATGTGGACTTAGGAATTAGACGTAAGGTCTGTCAGACAGTCAGACGCTTATGTGGACATAAGAATTAGACCTAAGGACTGTCGGACTGTCAGACAAGTATGTGGACTTAGGAATTAGACCTAAGGACTGCCAGACAAGTATGTGGACATAAAAATTAGACCTAAGGACTGTCAGACAAGAATGTGGACATAAAAATTAGACCTAAGGACTGTAAGACTGTCAGACAGGATTGGGCGAATGAGTAAAACAGGCAGATAGATAGGTGGATTAACAGAGAAATAGGAAATATTTTTACAAGCAAGTAAATATACAATCGATGTAAGAGAAAAATACATTTACACTCAAAGAATTGATATCTACAAAATATACTACACTTACATAAATATTTATAAATACATTTTATATCCGAAAAAAATTATCTAAAGTTAATACGAACATATATAAAATTGTCTGAAATAAACAATAATTAAATGAAAAATATCGTAATTCAGCACTTAGGAGCGGCATGTTTTAACAGATATATTTGACTGTTGCTAATAGCAGTTATAATGACAGCATAATTAATAACTTTTCATGGACTTTTCATTAAGTAGTCATAATTACTATTTTTACTAGATATATTGACTGTTCCTACTAGACATAATGACAGTACTCAGTAAGAGTTATGACTGTTCTTACAAGATGTAATTATTATTCTTGCTAGTTACAGTAACTAAATTAGTAGATTTAATAATTATTTTCTTTTGTAGGTACGATTGTTTTTAATGGGTGTCTCGAGAGTTCTTAGATGATGTAGAGACTGTTCTTAGAAGATATAATAATTATTACTGCAATGTTATAGTAACTAATTTTTAGATATAATAATTATTTTTAGTTGAAACAAAACAGTGACAATTTTTGTAAGTATAATGACTGTTCTTAGAAAACATAACGACAGTTGTTAAAAGATGTAACGACTGTTCTTAGAAGATGTAATGACTATTTTTAGAAGATGTAATGACAGTTGTTAAAAGATGTAACGACTGTTCTTAGAAGATTTAATGACTGTTGTAAATTTCCAGGACAGCTTGCAGGAGAATAAACTGTGTAACTAAACACGACCAAAGAGCTTTACTATGTTTGTCTTTTTAATCAGTGACAGAGTCATGTTTTGTCTGTTTAATCAATGACAGAGTCATGTTTTGTCTGTTTAATCAGTGACAGAATCATGTTTTGTTTTGTCTGTTTAATCAATGACAGAGTCATGTTTTGTCTGTTTAATCAATGACAGAGTCATGTTGTGTCTGTTTAATCAATGTTGTACAGAGACAGAGTCGTGTTTTACCTAAAGCTATCAGTCGGAATTTTACCACCTAATCAGTAACAAACTCGTGTTTTATCATTTAATCAATGACAGAATCGTATTTACCAAAAAATCAAAATCGTTTTTTACCATTTAATCAGTGACAAAGTCGTATTTTACCATTAGTCAGTGACAAAGTTATGTGTTCCATTTAATCAGTGACAGAGTCATGTTGTACCGAAAAATAAAAGTAGTTATTTTACCATTTAATCAGTGACAAGCTCGTGTGAAAATGTTGTTTTACCAAATAATCAGTGACAAAGCGATGCCTTACCAAATAATCAATGACAAAATCATATTTTACCGAATAATTGTTAAGGTAATAAACAAAAATTACCAGTATTCCGCAGACACACATATGAAGAACACCAATAATTGTTAAGGTAATAAACAAAAATTACCAATATTCCGCAGACACACATATAAAGAACACCAAAAAAGCACACGTTCTTCATGGCAGCCATTCCAAATTTTAGAAATGACGTCAGAAAACTGTTATCTTCGTCTGCTCAAGAGTTTATGTATTAAAAATACATGCAGATTGTTTATGTCGTCTACAAGTCTGTTTGAATCTCAGGGAGATGAGGTTATTATATGCCCTCAGGGCTTTAAATCTGTTGAGGTTATAGTAATAAAGGTTATCTATGCTTTATAAATTTAAATCTGTTGAGGTTATTAGATTCATATGTTAAGGTTTGCCAATTCTGAACACATTCATACATTGAGTTTTGCCAATTCTGAACACATTCATACGTTGAGGTTTGCCAGTTCTGAACACATTGATATATTGAGGTTTGCCAATATAAGTTATAATCAAATCATAAAGAATGCCCAAGAGTGATGAAATTAGAAACGAGTAAATAATCTATAATTAACATGACATGTGGCCATGCAAACTTTAATGACGTAGTTTGCTTTAAATAAACACAGGGTCCTTGGAAGTGCAGGAACAATAAATAAATAAATAAAATATAAAAAATAGCAATAATCACGCAGCTCACGCGTACGCCATAGCCATCGAATGACGCAGAAAACGAAGTTGATTCCAGTTTAGAAATGACAATATAGCACTGAATAGCGCCTAATGTAGTACTCACGCATACAGCCATCAAATGACGAAAATATAGCACTGAATAGCGCCTTATGCAGTACTCACTCATACAGCAAACCGCTTTATGTAGTACACATACATTAAACACAACAAACCACATTATGCAATACTTACAAACACACACAACACCGAATACTATTAGTACATACACAAACACAACAAACCGTCTTATGTAGTACTCACACACACACACACACACACACACACACACACACACACACACACACACACACAGAGTCACAATTGTAAATTAACATGTGCCATCATTGATGAAGGAAAACTATTTATACATCTAAAATTCTAATCTCGCTCTTTTTCATTCACACATTTCACGACGAAGTACACAATAAAATGTTGGTTAGTCAGTGAATTTTAGCAGTTTGTTTTAAAACCGACCACATCGGGCGATGCTAGTAGATTCAATTAGTTTTCAGAAATTAATCTCTTTGATCCGGGGTGCATCATGAATTCTGTTACAGGCAGTTACAGAAAGTTTCGTGGAAATGCGTGATAATGAGTTTATTCTTATCAAACTCCGCCAGTTTTCTGGTTCCCCCCCCCCCCTTTCAGTTAAAAATGGCACGTACTTGAATAATGCTGGTAACGAAATCACTTGCAATCTTTTCAAAACTGGTATTTCCAAATAGGCCACTTCCTTCATGCACAAAGATCGTCTCTGGCACTCAGGCTTTTGAGACTTCATACTCAATGTGGAACACAATTTCCAAATTCATGCACATTTATTATGTCTAAATAAGTTTCTTTTCTCAAACTTATTTGAATTACACTCCTTAAGATCTAGATATGCTTGTATTAATGTTTTTTAAAAAAAAAATTACTGGAGTTTTAAACATTACGAACTAGATCTGCGTGTACTCCTATAACTTAAAAATTTATTAGAGTTATAAAAATAATGTTAAGAAATTAGGGAAATAGCATTGTTCCTTGTAGCATTTATGAATCACGATAAAATAAAATAGAGGAAAGGTTAAAACAGTAAAGGAAAATTTACTATACGAGAGAATGTCAACAGTGCGAATGATCCTAACAGCAATAATAATAGGATAAAGACAACAAAGTCAAATAAAATAATATAACATTTTCAACTCAAATTAAATGAAATAATCCATCAATAAAAAATTAGATAAACCATTTCCTAGGTGTAACTTTTAGCTTGCCCTTAATTCTGCTCCATCCATCTTACCCAGTCCAGACTTACTCAGGCACGAAAGATGCATTAAAACATTCTTATTTGTACCATTGATTTTTTAGGTCTGCCTAGTCTTTTTACAGTAATATGCATAAAAAGATTTACCTAGTCTTTTTAGAGTAATATGCATAAAAAGATTTACCCAGTCTTTTTACAGTAATATACATTAAAAGATCTACCTAGTCTTATCACAATAATATACATCGAAAGGCCTACCTAGTCCCTTTTACAGTAATATACAGAAAGATCTACCTAGCCTTTCTACAGTAATAGACATTGAAATGTCTACCTAGTCTTTTTACAGTAATATACGTAAAAATGTTTACCTAGTCTTTTTACAGTAATATATATTGAAAGGTCTACCTAGTATTTTTACAGTAATGTTCATTAAAAGGTCTACCTAGTCTTGTTAGTGTAATGACCATTAAAGGTCTACCTAGTCATTTTTTTACATTAATTTACATTAATTGTCTACCTAGTCCCTTTTACAGTAATATACATTGAAAGATCTACCTAGCCTTTCTACAGTAATAGACATTGAAATGTCTACCTAGTCTTTTTACAGTAATATTCATAAAAAAAGGTTTACTTAGTATTTTTACAGAAATATACATTAAAAGGTCTACCTAGTTTTGTTATAGCAATAAACATTGAAAGGCCTACCTGATTTGTTAACAGTAATAATTATTTAAAAGTCTATCTAGTCTTGTTAGATTAATAAACATTAAAGAGCCAACCGTCAACAGTAATAAACAAGCCTACCAAGTCTTTTAGAGTAATAAACATATAAAGGCCTACCTAGTCTTCTTAGAGTAATAAACATATAAAGGCCTACCTAGTCTTTTTAGAGTAATAAACATATAAAGGCCTATCTAGTCTTCTTAGAGTAATAAACATGTAAAGGCCTATCTAGTCTTCTTAGAGTAATAAACATTGAAATGCCTATCTAGTCTTTTTAGAAATATTAAAAGGCCTACTTATTCTTGTTAAAGTAATAAACATTAAAAGGCCTACCTACTCTTGTTAGAGTAATAAACATTGAAAGGCCTACCTAGTTTTTTTTTAGAAATATAAGCATTAAAAGGCCTACTTAGTCTTGTTAAAGTATTAAACATTAAAAGGCCTACCTACTTTTGTTTGAGTAATTAACATAAAAAATTTCGAAATACACGATCGTTGTTTGGGTCTTGCATTGTTAAAAGTTTTAACCATAACCATCTAGAGAGTTTCGCCAATGTGACCCAGCCCTTTAAAATCACTAGAATTATAAACGTTTGTAATATACAGAACGACCGTGGCGATTTTATTTTTAATATATAAGTATTTTTTTAAATTTTGGTTATCTCGTTTTATCATTTATCATAAAACGTAAATAGCCCTTATAATGGACAGCATAATCAAATCTGACCTACAAACACTGTGACCTGACATGACGCACTATTCAAATTTAGGTCAAGCCGAACATTTGTTGGTAAAGAGATTGGCAATCAAGCACAACACCCAAGCATTGCGTGTCTTCAAGTAAAGTGCCATGGCTCTTGTAACTCCTATTGTCCAATGCATGTTCCAAATTAATAGTGTTTCAATATTATAAATCAGCCTTCCTCAAAACGTATACCCTGGAGAAACTCTTGAAATAATTTCCATGTCTCAGGAAACCCCTGATTACAAATTACTATATCTAAGATGTATATTTTTCTCCAATCACGATCTCTTTGGGGAACCCCTAGCGACCTCTCACGGACCTCGGTTGAGAAACTCCCTTGTAAATCATTATTTTCATCTCCCTTATTTTAAATTACTCTATAAATTCTCTATATTCTAAATCAATGTCTTTATGACATTACATAATTCTATTCATAAACTTTAAAAAATATTCATTATATCACATACTTCATCATAGCTTACAGTTAAAGCCTACTTGATATTACTTCAGTACATGAGGTGAAAACATATCTGCCCTATAGATTAGAAACCAAAAATACGTACGTTATTACATGAAGTTAAAACATACTTGCTTACAAATATTACTTCAGTACTTGAGTTTACAGCATACTTGCCACATAGATTAGAACACAAAGCATATATTAATGCATGAAGCTAAAACATTCTTACTACACATATTACTTTAGTAAATGAGGTTAAAACATAACTGCAACATAGATTAGAACACAGAACATTAATACATTAAGTTAAACAATACTTGTCACATAGACTTGAACACAGAATATACACATTAGTACTTGAAGTTAAAACATGCTTACTACATAGATTAGAACAAAAAACATACTTCTCCAGGTTACATTAGTACATGAAATTAAAACATACTTCTCCAGGTTACATTAGTACATGAAGTTAAAACATACTCACTTCTCCAGGTTACATTAGTACATGAAATTAAAACATACTTCTCCAGGTTACATTAGTACATGAAATTAAAACATACTTCTCCAGGTTACATTAGTATATGAAATTAAAGCATACTTCAGGTTACATTAGTACATGAAGCTAGCAGCAAATTCACGGCATCTACAGAACACATCAGTATATAAGTTTTAAAATATACTCATATACACAATATAATAGTTTACAAGTAAATAATGTACACATATTTACGTCAGTAAACAAGTTTTAAAAATATACTCATCTACAGAATACAATTAATATAAACGTTAAATAATAATCTCACCTACAAATTACATGAATACACAAACATACTACCACTCCTTATAAAATGCATCAGTACACAAAGTTAAAATATTTTAATATCTACAGATTACAGCAGTACATGAAGTTATAAGCATATTCACATCTACTTATTACAATCAGTATACGAAGTCAAAAACACACTTATAGCTCTAGATTGCGACCACACAAAATATATTCACCTCTCTAGACTGCATCACCACACAAAACATATTCACAGCTCTATATTGCGTCATCACACAAAACATATTCACAACTCTACATTGCATCACCACACAAAACATATTCACAGCTACAGATTGCGTCACCACACAAAACATATTCACGATATTTACATGTAATATCAGTGCAAGAAGGACAAACAAATTCCATTAATACTCAAAGACAATACATGTCACGAGTACTACAGATTCCATCAGCAATCAAAGGGGCAAAACACATCATGACACCAGTGATCACGTCAGGGGCAAAACACATCATGACACCAGTGATCACGTCAGGGGCAAAACACATCATGATACCAGTGATCACGTCAGGGGCAAAACACATCATGATACCAGTGATCACGTCAGGGGCAAAACACATCGTGACACCAGTGATCACGCCAGGGGCAAAACACATCATGATACCAGTGATCACGTCAGGGGCAAAACACATCGTGACACCAGATATCACGTCAAGGGCATACACATCGTGACACCAGTGATCACGTCAAGGGCATACACATTGACAACAGAGAAAATACATAAAATGATGTCTCTTATCACTTCAGCACACAAAGAACAAAGACAACTCTTGTTATATAAGTACACAAAGAACAAACATACCATGACAACTCTTGATATATAAGTACACAAAGAACAAACATACCATGACAACTCTTGATCACACCAGTACACAAAGAACAAACATACCATGACAACTCTTGATCACACCAGTACACAAAGAACAAATATACCATGACAACTCTTGATCACACCTGTACACAAAGAACAAACATACTATAAATGGGTAATATAGGTGAAGCAACATGCATATGAAGTAAAATTATAGTAGATATACAGTGTCTGTAAACATGCATTAAGAGTGTTTATTAAGATTATAATTAACATGGAATGGGTTCCAGCTATTTCAATCATAAAGATTCACTGAAATTCAATTACAATATTCAGTACAATGAAATGCAACAAAAACAATTGCAGTTCAGTTTATTTCAAAAACATTATAATACAGTATAATACACTTTAAAGTTTAAACTGAGATGTAAATACAGTACAATACAAATCACCACACAAAACATATTCACATCTACAGATTGCGTAACCACACAAAACATATTCACGACCAATTGCAAGAAATCCTAGACTAGAACACAAAGAAAGACATTCTTGTGGTGCATGGAGACTGGAATGCTAAAATAGGAGAGGATGCCGTTGACAACTGGAAAGGCACATGTGGACGCTACTGCAATACAGATACAAACGACAGAGAATTAAGGCTCCTGGAATTTGTGATGAATACGTTTGGTCCACACAAAGCATCCAGAAGTTAGACATGGCATAGCCCGAATGGAAAACACTATAACCAGAATGATTATATCTAGTGAAGAGACGTTTTCATACTAGTGTAAACACTGCCAAGAAAAGAAGCTTTCCAGGAGCAGACATTGGAAGTTACCATGACTTAGTAATGATGACCCTCTGACTATGTCTAACAAGTCAACAAGCAGGGCTCCACAATAATCAAGTTCAACCTTGACAAGCTAAAAGACCCAGAGGTATCAGAAGCCTTCCAAGCAAAGATAGGAGGAAAATCTGCACTCTACATAGATAAGAACGGGATTGTTTACAATTCATTGGATATCTGGGCAAATATTTTTAATGTTATACTATACTATTTGGAATCGTTGTGTAGAGAGCCTCTAGATCCAGGCAGGTGTTAAAGTAGTTATCAGTAAAAGAGTTTTAAAAATGTCTTGCTCTAGTTGTAAAGATTCTCTTGTCTCATCACAAGTGTACACATGCACATTTATCTATGTAGGTAACGGAAACTTTCAAACATTTTATTTTCTTCAATGTCACCTGGGGTGGATGATGAATAAAAGCCACCCCACCTCAGGACCATGACACTTACTGAACAAATTATTTCTTCATTGACAGAAATGCCCATCTGAAAACGGCTGGACTAGAGTTAACAAATTATTTTCTTAATTGATAGAAATGCCCACCTGAAAACGGCTGGACTAAAGTTAACAAATTATTTTCTTCATTGATAGAAATGCCCACATGAAAACGGCTGGACTAAAGTTAACAAATTATTTTCTTCATTGATAGAAATGCCCACCTGAAAACGGCTGGACTAAAGTTAACAGATTATTGAGGTAACAGACGTTTACTTCCATTCTTCAAACTTTAAACTTATATTAACTATAAAATAAAAACGTAAATAATAATAATAAAATAATAAACAATCAGAATTTAAATTATTAGAGTTGACGAATGAAAGTATTAAGAGAGAAATCTATATATTTAAAAAATGCAATATACACTTTAAAACTATAAAATACATTTGACTGTGAGACTTTTCAAATAACACTGCAAGGAGAGACTTTTAATTACATCTGCATTTTTTCTTCTCCATTATTGGAAAGCTTAGTGTTTGCAATTTATCGAAAACAACTACTTTTCATTTGGATGGAAATTCCACAGTTTCAATGTCTACAGATAACAGAACAATCAACAATTAGCGTAGCCATAACAACAGAAAGTGTTTTAAAGCAAAAAAGGGGACAATTGTAGATGTCTTTTAAATAAAAGTAATGTTTCAATCAAATGGGAAATTTTACAACATAGCAACAACACAAATTTGAAACACAAACATTCAGCATGTGTAAATGAATATACTACCTTTGTAAGAAACAAACATTCAGCATGTGTAAATCAATATACTATCTTTGTAAGAAAATCTTTGTCATTAAATGGAATAAACATCAACGTTAAACAGAACGTCAGTCGTTAAATAGAATGACTAACAGTCTCTGGAACTTGACGACACCCTTTGAAAGAAACAGTTTTAAAACTAATAATTTAACTTTCACACAAAAAGTTACTCTTTAAACATAAATCTTCCTTTAAAATATATCATTAAAATAAAGGTTTCCTTGAAAAGTAAAAAAAAAACCCCACCAAACAATTACTTGAATTTTTAAAACAATTAGCCTTTAGAACATTAGTCAGAGAAAGAAACAGTTAGCCCAAAGCAAAAAGTAAATATTGAAATCATGAGTTATCTGTGGAACTAAAACTGATCAACGTAAGACGTTAGCCTTTAGCGCAATTAAGTAACCTTTACAGTATAAAGATATGTCGATAAACAAATTGTAGCCTTTAAAACAAATTTATAGCCTATAAATTAAAACGTTACTCTTCGTAAAACGTAATCTTCAGAAGAAGAAAAGTAAGGATTGAAAAGGGAGCTTATACGATAAAACGTATACCTTGTATATTAATGAAATAAAATAAACCGTACACCTAAGTATTTAAAAGTAAACTTTACAAGTACCTTTTAAAACTAGATTTTACAGCTTTGTATATAAATGAATTAAAATAAACCGTAAACATAAGTCTTTAAAAGTAAACTGTAAATGTACCTTTTAAAACTAGATTTTACAGCTTCTATCTGAAAGAACAACAAATAATCAGTCTACTATTATTTCAAGGAAGATGTTAGTCAACGTTAGTCAACTAACAATTTTATAATAATAATAATAGATAGATAGATAGATAGACAAACAGATAGATAGATATATGTGTGTTTTTCTCTTGTATATATTTGTGTGTTTGTTTGTCTGCATATTTTGTGTCTATTTTTATTTATTCATTAGCTCGTCAGTTCCTATATTTATTTAGGTATTCATTCATTCGAGCGTTGAGTGTGTTGTGATGAAAGCTGTGAGCTCCGGTCCCTTTACACACTCCTGTCTACCTGGACGGGGCTGAAACGGATAATGGCTATGGTCAAAGAGGTGTTTAGAAAATTGACCTTAAAACTGGCCATCCTGCTGTTTTGTACGAATCTTGGCATCTTCATCTACCAAACGACTGAACAAAGGATAAGCATTGCGAGAATGAACGTTCATTTATCAGCAGGCACAAAGTTTTCAGAAGTTTCAGTCATTGAGATAGTTACATTTGTGAGAGCAGACTCTCCAGTTACTGAGATAATCCCTAATGTGAAGACAGACTCTCCAGTTACTGAGATAGTCCCCCGTGTGAAGACAGATTCTCCAGATACTGAGATAATCCTTGATGTGAAAGACTCTCCAGATACTGAGATAATCCCTGATGTGAAGGCAGACTCTCCAGATACTGAGATAATCCCTGATGTGAAGACAGACTCTCCAAATACTGAGATAATCCCTACTGTGAAGACAGACTCTCCAGATACTGAGATAATCCCTGATGTGAAGACAGACTCTCCAGATACTGAGATAATTCCCACCGAGAAAGCAGAAACTAAACCTATTGACACTTTTCCCGCAGTAAGAGTAGAAGATGTAGGTACATATATTTTCCCCGCTGATAAGCAACAATTTGAATCCGAGGGCAAGAAAAAATTGACGAATTTCACCAGACTGAAAGAAGCAGCACAATCTGTAAAAACTGTGCAGTTAAGTTCATCTTTTGGAAACACGAGAAGCTCTTTAGAGCATAGTAACAAGAGGGTTACCACCCAGCCTCCAATACTCGTTCTCTTCACTACTTGGGTGTCACGTGATTATAAGCGTCAGATCCATGACAATGTTTTGCGCACGTGGCGACTAAATCATCCATTTATCGTCCCTATGCTATTTTCCCAGGAGGTAAAAACAATTTATTTACATATTAACAGTCAGGATTAAAATCTAGCAAATAGCAGGGCACATAATGTCTTGTTTGATATATTTGACGAACTTGTCAACACAAACAAAATTACTAAAGAAAGTCCACTAGAGGCCATTACACTATTTACATTAAAAAAAACACGCTCCCACAAAACATTAGCAACAGCTTTTTCTACTTTTAAAAAGTGTCTGTTTCTTGTTTGTTTTGCTCTTCTTTCTCTTTTCAGACTTTCTTTAGGTCAATAATATCAGTTTCTAATGTCTTCAGTCAGATGAAGGAAGCGAGACTCATTCAAGAAATAACTATTATATTATGCGAATTCTCTTGTATAAATCACCAATATTCTCTGTGGTTATCAATAACTAATCTTTTCTGTTTCTTTGAAATAACTAACTAATGTTCTTGTAATCATATTATAAACATCTTGCATTTTGTGTGCTTTCTTTTCCATATAGGCCTACTAACTGATGTTTTCTGTGCTTTCTTGTCTAATAAATTGTGGGTGTTTTCTGTGCTATCTTGTCTGTGTAAATAACTGGTGTTTTCTGTGCTTTCTTTTCCATATAATAACTGATGTTTTCTGTGCTTTCTTGTCTATATGATAACTGGTGTTTTCAAAGCTTTCTTGTCTACATAATAAATGATGTTTTTTATGCTTTCTTGTCTATATAATAAGTGGTGTTCTTTGTATTTTCTTTTCTGTATAAATAAGTTGTTCTCTGTTTTCTTTTCCATACTTAACTATAGTTGTCCTATCGATTCTTTTGTCATTTACTAATACTTTTATTCTTTTGTCTATGCTTTCTTGCATGTTTATAGAGGCACTAGAGCACTGTAATATTTAGACTGTCATTTTCCTACAATTCTCCTAAGGTACTTCATCGAAATCAGGCAATCCCATTACATAGATTATCTGTCTAAAATAAATTAATATGTACTGTCAAATAATGAGTAATTTTAACTCTCTAGTAACGGAATATTAACGGTATCTAATACTGGGTGTAATATTAACTGTCTAATAATGAATAATATTTCCTGTGTCTAGTAATGAATACTATTAACTGTGCCAAATAATGCATAATATGAACTAGTCTAATGAGTAATATGAAGTGTATAATAATTAGCAATGTTAACTGTGTCTAATAATGAACAATATGGACTGTATCTAATACTCAATTTTATTAATTATGTCTAATAATGAAAAATATTATTTTTATAACTAAAATAAATGAATAACATGAAATAAATCTAAACTACGTGAATAATACTAAATATGTGCATAAAATAAATTAATTATATAAATATGTCAAGATATGTAAATAATATTGCCTCTATACCTAACGTAAATGAGCAATATTAAATAAGTAACTAAAAGAAATGAATAATATTAATTATGTAACAAAAGGAAATTAATAACATGCCATTTATCTAAAAGAAATGAATATTACACATGTACCTAAAATAAATTAATGACATAAATATGTACCTCATATAAATTAATAGTATTATAGAACAAAATTAATATAGTTCCTGTCTTGTACTTGTCGACTGATATAATTGAAATCACCTTTCAATAGAGGCCCGTTACTCTTAATATAAATAACATAAAATATCCCCCAAAGAAATAATATAATCCCAAAATATAAATACTTATAAATAACAGAAAATATCCACCCAATAAAAATAAATATAAAATGTCCCCCATCCCTAAATATACATATATAACACAAAATATTCCCAAAATAAAATAAATAGAAATAGCATAAAATATCCCCCAAAATAAAAATAAATATAAATAACATAAAATATCCCCAAAATAAATATAAATTACAAAATATATACCAAACTAAAAATAAATTTATATAATATAAAATATCTCCAAAATAAACATAAATATAAATAACATAAAATATATCCAAAAGTAAACATAAATAGAAATAACAAAATATATCCAGAAAACAAAAAATAAATATAAATAACATAAACTATATCCCCTAAATAAAATTAAATATAAATAACACAAAAATATCCCCTAATAAAAATAAATACAAGTAACAAAAATGTATCCCCTAAAATATAAATAAATAAAAATAACATGAAATATATCCCCCCAAAATAAATAAATAAATATAAATATCATGAAATATATCCCCCAAATAAATAAATATAAATCACATAAAATATATCCCCAAATAAAAATAAATAGCGTAAAATATATCCCCCAAATAAAAATAATTGCAAAATTGTTTGCAAATCTATGTCCTCAGCCGAATGAGCGAAACAGGGCCCGGTCGTATGGATGGTGGGGTCTTTCTCTGCCAGAAACCGCTTGCGGGGGGGTGCCAATCCTTCGAGAAATGTTTCGCGTGGCTCTAAAAATGTATCCGTTTGCCCTTCTGTACGGTTTCTCCAACGGAGACCTTCTCCTGGGGTCGGGCCTCCTGGACACAGTGCGAGATCTGGCAGGTGAACGCTTTCTGTCCGAGCGACCAGTTCTCTTGATCTTGCGGCGCTTTAACCTCGATTTCACTAACCGGTAACGTAAGACATTTTAATTTTTCTTGTTTTAATTGACATTAATCATGATTCCACTCTCATGTAATGTAAAGCATCTCTTGTTTTAAAATAGTGCAGCTTATTAAACTCGGGGCTATTCTTGGTAAGTAGAACATCGGCTTTTTTTCTTTTTCTTTTCTCTGCAAGAAGACTAGTAAAGAATGTCCTGACTATTAGTGTGTTCAAAGATAAAAACAGAATGCCCTATCATTTGGGGAAATGGTGAGAACTTTCTCCTTAACACAACACAGGTTCCCTCGCTCCCTCAACGACATGGTGAGAACTTTCTCCTTAACACAACACAGGTTCCCTCGCTCCCTCAACGACATGGTGAGAACTTTCTCCTTAACACAACACAGGTTCCCTCGCTCCCTCAACGACATGGTGAGAACTTTCTCCTTAACACAACACGGGTTCCCTCGCTTCCTTAATGACATGCTAGAGTTACTGGAGTAAACCTACGTCCTTTCTTTCAATTTGTTGTCAGGAAACTATTGTATTTCTGTATGCAGACATGAAGCAAATATGTATAAGACTAAGAAATGTTCATATATAATTATAGAATGGAAAGTTGCATTGTTGTATTTCTGTATGCAGACATGAAGCAAATATGTATAAGACTAAGATATGTTCATAATTATAGAATACAAAGTTGACTTGGTGTGAAGTAAGTTGAAAATAAGAGAAAAACTAAACTTTGTATTCGACACTGAACAATCATTAACAAATATTAAAACGACTACACATATATTATATACATGTGTGAGTGCGACTGCGTGTGTGAGTGAGCGTATCTGTCTGCCAACCTGTCTGTCTATCTTCTTGTCTGTCTATCTGTAGAGAAAAAGAACACTAAACAAGAAAAATATTTAAAACAAACAAAGTTATTCAATCAATCTGTCAATTAATTATTCAATTTAACAAACAGTCAATAAATTAATGAATCTATGAATCAACCAGTCAGTAAATCGGGCAATCGGTCAACAAACTACATCCACTTGACCATTTCAGTGTCCTTCGCTCTGTCCGTTTTTATTTCTTTTATCCCATTGCTTGAATTTCTTTACGTTTTTTCTTCCGGCTTTCTTTATGTCATTGTATCCCCTTATAACTCAATTTATATTTGTCCTGCCAATTGGTAAAGTAAATATTTTAGCTATTTCTCACCTGCTTACTAGATTCCTGTCTTAGAGTAAGAAGACCTTGAGTAGCATTGAGATAATATAACATTTGAATTTAGCTCTAATCTATTCACTAAAGAAATTTGTTGTGATTTTTTTCATGCACAGATCAGACGTGCACGATCTGCGGGATGTTGAAGAAATGCGTGCGCAAGCCAACGAAGTCACCGACGGGTCTTCAGACGCATTTTTTACAAACCATTTGTTTCCATGGCACTATATTCCAAACATAGTTCCAGGTCGCTTAGGTGTAGCTATGTGGTTGGTCGCAGCTGCACGTTCTCTTAATATCACCGTCATTGATATCACTCCAACGGTTACAGCTGTGCATATGACGTCACAAGCTGGAAACTTAGAGGCACACAGACATGCACAAAAGATGTGTAACCGGAAGTTGTTGAATGTTTTGAAGGTAGAACCTCCTTCGTGGAAATGTGGCAGCATTTTATGTGCACCTTGGATATCAGTTCCACCTTTAAGCGAATCCAATAAAATCAGGGTTCTTCCCAAGCAGGTTGCAAATATAAGTACATCTAGTTCATGTGACAACTGTACCATAGATTTGAAGTCACTCTACCGTTAGATCCAAGTAAGGTGAAAATATAAGTACATCTAGTTCATATGACAACTGTACCATTGGGGTTTGTTTTGTTTATTTTGCGTTATGTCCAAGCAAGAAAGCAAGTATAAATCATCTAGATCACATGATAATCATGTCCATAGATATTGAACCAGTTGTAACGTAAGGTTAAAGATAAACACAACACAGAATAATCATGCCCACAGTCAGGGAAACACTTGTAACGTAAGGTTAAAGATAAACACAACACAGGATAATCATGCCCAAAGTTATAGAACCAGTTGTAACGTAAGGTTAAAGATAAACACAACACAAGATAATCATGCCCACAGTTATGGAAACAGTTGTAACGTAAGGTTAAAGATAAACACAACACATGATAATCATGCCCACAGTTATGGCACCAGTTGTAACTTAAGGTTAAAGATAAACACAACACAGGATAATCATGCCCACAGTTATGGAAACAGTTGTAACGTAAGGTTAAAGATAAACACAACACATGATAATCATGCCCACAGTTATGGCACCAGTTGTAACGTAAGGTTAAAGATAAACACAACACATGATAATCATGCCCACAGTTATGGCACCAGTTGTAACGTTGCAACGTAAGGTTAAAGATAAACGCAATACATGATAATTATGCCGTAGTAACAGTACCAGTGGTAACGTAAAAATAGACACATCTAGACCATGTGATAATCGCGCCTTAGTTGCGGTACCGGTTGTAACGAAAGGACAGAATAAAGATAAACACAGCTAGATCATGTGGTAATCGTACATAGTTATGGTACCGGTTGTAATGTAAGGTCAGTGTAAAGATAAACACAGCTAGATCATGTGGTAATCGTATATAGTTATGGTACCGGTTGTAATGTAAGGTCAGTGTAAAGATAAACACAGCTAGATCATGTGGTAATCATGCGTAGTTACGGTACCGGTTGTAATGTAAGGTCAGTGTACTTCTAGATCATGTGGTAATCATGCAGTAGTTATGGTACCGGTTGTAATGTAAGGTCAGTGTACTTCTAGATCATGTGGTAATCATGCGTAGTTACGGTACCGGTTGTAATGTAAGGTCAGTGTACTTCTAGATCATGTGGTAATCATGCAGTAGTTTTGAATATGTGGCGGAGTAAATTTGCCTATCCTTATTTCAAGACATAATTGTATATAAATTGTTAAATTGTCGAAGTGACCGACCTTAGACACTCCTTATGATGGTATTTTTGTAAATGTCAGAGTTGGAGTAAACAACTTGAGTCGAGAATATGCTAGAAATTGCTGATGCAATCCAAACCAGTTCCAACTAGATTAGTAGTTTTTATTATCGAATGGTTAAGATTTATGAGAATGAGACAGCCAATGGGCTGAGATAAAAACTTTTCCTTCTGTAGAGAATTATATTGTCTAATCACTTGAATTTGGTGTGGCAAGAAGTCTGGACATGAAAGGCAGCTCTTAGCTTAAAGGTGAGTTAACGACTGATTGAGAGTGAATGGACTTAAAAATATTTCTTGCATTTTTGCTATTGATATGTTGTACATGTCTTTATGTACAAATGCATTATGAGAGTAGACCATTATTTTTACCAATGAATGAACAAAGCTGCTCACATGTACTCTTCTAAATATGTGACATTGGTTTGATATGCTGTATTTAGATAATTCTATTCTCTGATCACTTTGAATTGAAGTGGCAAGAAGTCCAGTCATGAAAGGCGTCCATTAGCTTAATGGTGAGCTAACTGACTGTTTGGGAGAGAATAGACTTAAAAATATTACGTGAATTTTGCTATTGATATCTTCTACTTGCATTTTACGTAGAGATTTATTATGTGAGGTGACTTGTATCTGAGGTATCAGTGTGAGATTGTGGGGACTATAATAAAGGTGATTATATATCTCGAGCTATGTCTATAGTAGGCAATACCTCCTGTGGTTTGTGCGAGAGGGAAAGGTTATGTTGTGGTTGGGTTCGTGGCCTTGCAAGGTGTGTGTGTGGGAATGTGTTTTGGTCTTAATTGTTTCTTTTGCTAATTTGGTGGCTTCATTAAATTTCGTTTTATCGTCTGGTCGTCGTGTGCGTTTGTATTTTCTCAATGTTTTTTTCCTGTTTTTGGTGGCCGTGGAGCACTCCGCACTCCACCAGGGGGTACCTGGATTTTGTTTTCTTTTAGTTCTTGGGGGCAGAGAGGATTTCTTGATGTTGTTGCCACAAGCAGACACCTGAAGTATATTTGTACAATAGCAGGCTCAACTCCCAACTAATCAGAAGACAAGGTTTTAAACAGCATTGTAACTGGGCCTCAATCAACAGTATATACACCTTCCTAACCAATCAGAAGACATAATTTTAAACAGCATGTCATTGGACCTCATTTCATAGCAGACTTTTGATAAACACGATACTAAAGCATTTATTACAAAGTAAATCATTAAAAATGTTAACAAACCACACACACACACACACTAAAAAATGAAATAAAATATACTTTGACAAACACATTGAATACAGATGGTCCTTCACAAGAACTCAATTTGACAAATAGTCCACAAAAATTATCACAAATTTCATGTGCACAATAAAGCAATCTATTAAAAACAAAAGTCATACAAAAAATTTTATGGAGACATATATATATATAAACTTGTCACCAGCCCCCTTCTCTCCGAAGAAAGGAGGGTGGTGGCTAGTTGATGCCACGTAGGACTTACATAGATACTATTACAAATCCACAAACAGAATACCAAGATGGTTATTTGGCTCGAATTTAATTCTGCATGTAGGTTACGTATTGCCAACATGTTTGCATGTGTGATTGCATACGGGTAAGGGTGAAGTGTAGACAGTACAGATGACACAACGTGTAACAACAACCACAACCAATCTTTCAAAACCATAGACAGGAAAAATCTCAATGTCAGAGTATAAATTCAAATTTATTGATCTATGGTTTTCCTCTCACACGTTGATTAGTCAGCCATCCACAACTCACACCCGTGGGGTAGGGGGAAAGAAAAGAAAGAATGATAAATGATGAAATAAAATAAAAGAAAATATAAAATTCAAGATTCATCATGCAGTACTACTTCTAAAATAGCCTAAGCACTTTTCAACATAAAATACAGTCACTATTTATTGCCATTCAATAGTTCAACAATAAACAATGTCATTCGACTTGCAAGTCCTTTTCAAAATAATCACATCAGCATTTTCTTATACCCATTTTAAAATGACTCTTCACTGTTCAACGTAGATTTAGGTTTAAGGTTTATCTGCTCTGAGATTCCTACACTAGTTAATATTTTTCTACTCACATAGTTATTGTCACTTTCTCCTCGTGCTGGGGGGTTTGATGACGTTGTGGTTCGCTTCCTGGAACCCAAATGCAGCCGTCCTCGCTGCTACTACTCCGCTTCCCTTACGTTTCTCATTTCTTCTCTTAACGTTACTTAACGGTCAACCTTGCTGTTTTTTCTGTGACATACCACGCATTATCGCGACTGCTTCTGCAATATATCCCAGTGCTGTGACATTAGACGTCCATCAGATAGAAATACATCTGCATGGAAAATAATCGATTGCCCCCAGTCTTTGAAGAACCCGAGATGACTGTCCGTACGACTGGTCCACCTTGATCTGTGACGGCGCGCCTTCAAAATACAGCCGGGTAGACTTCTGGCACTCTATTGCAGTGTCCAAGCGTTCTCTAGCTGATTGCTTCTCAGCCTGTAGAGACCTTGGTACAAAAGCAGGGAGAAATTTTAGAGGGTCTTCTTACCCCTCTACCAAACACTACATTCCTGGTGTCTTTTCTCATCTGTTCTGCCTCCATTGTCCCCTTTTATGCGCAAAGTCCTTGTACATCATTTTCACTGAGCTGATTAAAACACCCCCTCCAGCACTGCACATATGTGCTGACGAATATTCTGACAGTCTACTTCCATTTAGTGCCAAGTATCGAATTTCAAATCTGACACCTTTGAGTGACATATCAATTTGTCTGCTAAATAACTATCTAATCCAGAGCAAAGCAGTCCAGAATTTTTGTCATCAGCCGCTTTTAATCCTAGTTGACAAACAATTTCTAGTCTGATCTCAAGTAATCTAATCTCAAGAATATAAATTTTTTCCAGTTTGACTGTATATACCAAATCACTATTAATCAACAGTTATGCTTGCATTCCATACTGTATACACCAGATCTCAAGCAATCAACAGTTATGCTTGCATTCCATATTGTATACACCAGATCTCAAGCAAAATTAGTATTTACACTTGTATTCCAGTTTTACTGTTTAGACCAGGTACAAGCAATCAATTTACACCTGTTTTCCAGTTTTACTGTTTAGACCAGGTCTTAAGCAATCATCAGTTGCACTTGTATTCCAGCAACATATTGTATAGACCATATTTACTAAGTTACACTTGAGTCCCATTTATATACTGTATAGACCATATTTACTAAGTTACACTTGAGTCCCATTTATATACTGTATAGACTATAGACCATATTTACTAAGTTACACTAGAGTCCCATTTATATATTGTATAGACCATATTTACTAAGTTACACTTGAGTCCCATTTATATATTGGATAGACCATATTTATTAAGTTACACTTGAGTCCCATTTATATACAATGTATTTATATACTGTATAAACTATATCTTCATGCAACCAACAGATATACTTGCATTCCAGTTATATACTGTATAGACCTTATCTCATGAAACCAACAGTTTCACTTAGATTAAAATATTCATATAAAATTTCTTTATATTCAGATGAAAATAATATTCATAATTGTACTTCTTTTTATTTTCTACAATTCTACTGTTTAATTAATAATTTATAAAAAGAATTTAAAAAGAAATTCAATCATTTATGACTAGAAATAAATCCAGTGAAATTTCAACATTTTAGATAAAAAATATTATAAAAGAACGTCAACGTCCATTGCTTTTTTTAAAATTCATTTTATTTTAATTTCAAAACAATTATTTTATTCTTTCGTAATGCTTATACAAGAAAAATCTATAGTATACTATAATTTGAATTCCTATAGCAAAGGTAATTAATTATTAATTCATTCTGTAATTTACCATCAAAATTTAAAAGATCACAGAAAGTCTCAAGTTACAAATGTGTTCCAAATTTTCATTCATTAAGTCATTCAGTACCTGAAGCACAATATCTCAAATATTTAATGAAAGTAATAACTGCAATCGCAACACTTCATTTATTGGTTATTATGATTAATTTATTTGGCAATAAAATGTTTACACTGTGTAACTCTGGTCTTGCTTTTTAATATTTATCAAGTGTCAGACTTATTCTTTTCTCCTTTTTAAAATTTGGTGTATCCTGCAAATTATAAGCAAAATGCATAGTTTTCAGCAGGAGATATACAATGAAGTCTGCAAGCACAGTGAGGAAGATTCATGGAACAAACCTAAATGTGGTAAAAAAACAGTTGTAAAGATATTCATAAGTCAGAGACTAGGAACTTGGAGAATCATTCTTTCGAAAGAAAGATAATTTTGTCAGCATTTTTAATGTACAATAGAATATTGAAAATGTTCAAGAAATTTCAACAGCAACCATTTAAAAAAAAAAAAAATATTGTAACTTATAAACAGTCAACAGAATTGTGAACATTGTTGTACTAGTTCCATTAACTTCTTTTGCTCCACAGGAATTGCATGAAAACTGATAAGATGTTCTTGTTCTTGGCTTTTTGTTGATCCCTGTGGAGCCTTTTGAGAGAGGGTAGTTTGTCAGGTGTGCTGCTGCTTTTTGTTTTTTCTTTACTATGACTATTTCTTGTTGTGGGTCCTCTTTCTCTTTTTTTGGAGTATGGTGTATTGCATGCTCTGTGGTTGAAGTGTGAGGTTTTGATTTTGTAATCTTTTAACAAAATAGTTTCTATGAAATTATTGTGCCTATATTTGTGAGGTATAGCTTTGAGATTGTTGGGTGATTTTCTTTATTTGTTTATATATATTATTTTTTTTTTAAATTTACAAGAGGTGGTATGTTTGAATGAGGTATGTTATGAGTGCTTGGTGCATGTGATTTTGGTGAGGTTTTGGTGGGTATAGAAGTGATTGGGTGGTGGATGGCAGATGCAGTAGGTTTGTTGTTTCCCTGATGATTTTTCTTTCTTCTATTTATTATTTAAAATTTATTAATTATTACATTGTATCAGAGTGTTCAATATTGTTGTCTGTCCTACAGTGAGTGCATGATTTTGGTTAAAGACTTGGTTTATGCATGAATCTCATAGAGTTGAATCTTTATATATTGCTCTGTTATAGGTAATGTTCAGTAACGGGGTGAAGTGGGCACCTTTCTTTTGTATAGAACTTGATTTGTGCATGAATTTCTGCTGTATGTATTGGTGTGTTTAGTGGCATTCCATATTTTGCTTCATTGTCTGCAGTTTCATTTCCTATTATGTTTATGTGGCTGGGGATCCATAGTAGTGTTTTTATGTCTTTTTTCTTCCAGTGTCGCTATGTTTTGATATTTGGTTGGTGATTTGTGTTCTTGTAGTTTGAAAGGGGTTTTCTAGGTTTTTGTAGTGATGTTAGTGAATCTATGAGCATGAGTATTTGTGTCTGTGTTAGTGGAGTGTTTATTGCTAATGCCAGTGCTTTGTTTTTAATTGCTGTTAGTTCTGCTGTTAGGATTGAGTGTTTGGGGTTCAGTTTGTATGTTTGTGTGCAAGTGTGTGTGTGTGTGTGTGTGTTGCTGCTCCTATTTCTGTTTAGCTTTTGGATCCATCTGTATATATGTGGTAGTGATTGGGACAGTTTTTTTGCTTATGTGTTCTAGTGCTTTTTGTTTGGCTAAGGGTGGGTTATTGTATTTTCTGGGGTGTTTGAGTAAGGTTAGGTCAATGTTTTGGGGACTGATTGTTCAGGGGGGTCTGAGGTTTTGTGTTTGGGTCTTCTGTGTTGAGTGAGTTCAGTTTGTGTTTGTGAACATTGTCATATAATAACTTTCACAGTTTGTGATTAATTTAAGCAGACTTAGGAATTGTATTACAACAAAAGAAATCTCAACACAAGCCTTTAAAATTGTCTCTTTTAGTGAGAAATGTCAATGAAGGTTTAACTTAATTGTAATGCATAAACACTTTTAACATTTTTCTAAACAATGCATTTTTAATGGGACAAACAAACCACGAAGATTTTTGACTACTCTTTCTTTTCTTTTGGATCTTCACGGTAGTGCAGATAAACAAAACTCAACAATACAACACCAGCCATCATGGAAAATGCAGATGTGTAGTATGGATAAGCAGAAGGAATGAAACGCTCATACTGGGTATGCTGTAGTGGCCATACAGACACCTATAACAAAAATGTAAATATACATCCTTTCTTCTACTATCAAATTGTGGCTAAAATTCACTAGATTTTTATTCAATATTAATTTAAAATTTCAACTCTTCCCAAAACACAGATATAATAAAACACCACAAAAACAGCAATTTATTTATACATAACAAAAATTATACAGGGCAAAATGAAGATTTACAACATTATTCATTTAATGTTTAATGTGAACAAGAATGATGAGAGAAAATGTTTCTAGAAGCATTGCATTTTAAGTAGGAAAGAAAATAGAAATTTCAGTGGGAAAGAATAACATTAATTATTGACACAAGATTGGTTTGTGCTAAATAACATTTTTTCATTTATATATATATATATATACACTGGTGCCTTGATATAATGCGGTTCTTGGGGTCCAAAAAATTTGACCCCATTGTATGGGAGGCTGCATGGGGATCCTTTCTGTCACATATAGAGAACCCATGCCACATTGCAGTTAACTTACAGTTCATCCTTCTTCACAACATGTACTTCACAACAATATGTAAACACAACACTGTTGAACTAAATTAGAAAATCATGTATATAAAGATTTTTTGCTTAATAATATATAAAAAAAAAAAGTGATTATTGTTAAGCTGTGTTTACAAAGTGGCAAGTACATGTAATATGAAGAGACTTAACAGTAAAAACAAACAGGCTGTCCATGTGAGGCACCAGTGTTCTGATAATGTTTTCAACAATTTTCAGTGTGCAAAAACCAGACCAAAAAAAGTTCAAATGTGAAAAATCAGAATACAAACCTGTGTAGTGCTAAAAAGATGAGTATACCCCACTCGATTGTAATCTACCCTGAACTGGAACACTCCATATACATCTGGTAGCAAGAAGCTTGTATAGAACAATCCTTCTATAATGTCAGCAACAAACAAAAAAACCCAAACAATAAAGATCATGTATTAAAACCTTAAAACAGCTAAATATTAATTCAAAACTCACCTCAAATATAGCCACATTTTAAAATTTTAGGTATACACTATTTATTCATATCATTCATACATGTAATGTTAAGAACATTATGCAGCTAAATGAACACAATAACTAAACCTATGGGGTAAATATTGTATTGAAATATAAAAATACCAATTGTTATTTAATTTGTACTGAGGTGATTGTACCTTATCATAAAATGTTCACTTGCTAAAATATAAATGGCAGTGCAACTTATGAAAATCTTGTTAATAAAAAAGCAGTGACAAAATATAAAACTGTGAATGAACAGCACTCTAACCTTTCCGTTTTAGTGTAGTGCGCACAAAAGGATCAATTCTTACAAACTCCAGCTGCACATCCTCCCCTTCAAAGGGACGCCAGTCTCCATTCACAAGTTCTTCAATCTGAATGGAGTAGTCCTAAGAAGACAAAAAAATTAGCTTTAAACCACTTTTCTTATCATAAAACCTGATGAACAAAGGATATATCCACAGTTCTGAATACAAATGAGTCAATTAAGTTATATAACAAATCTGATTCTATTACTTCCACTCCAAAGAAAATATCTGTTTGAAGCACACTGTAAACCCGAACATATTAATAAATGAAGTCCATAAGTGGGTAATCACAAACTTGTATTACCATTTTCAAATCTGAAATGTGAGTGCCTTGCACAATGAAACATTGTGCCAGATTTCTTATATTGCAATATGGAATATTGAATATTATTCTATAAAAATAAAAGCAACAAAACTGCAGACCAAATCAAAAAATTATGTTTCTTGTCATAATAAAATGACTAATTTTCCAACTTGCATAATAATCAGACAATTGCAACATTTATTATAAATAAATTTTCATCATTTTATGACAGATAAGAGTACTTTTAATGAAAATAATTGTTATATGATTCTCAGTTTGTTTTGTACTTCAGAATATGTCTAATCAAAAGTTTGTACCTCCAATACTTCTCTCTCATTTAGTTGGTTATATCACTATATTGCATACAAAAATCAAACTCATGCATGAATGCAATATTGACAAAGATAACACTCTGTCAGTCTATGTAAACTTATGTTATCCACACATAAAATGTAATATTATATGCATCTGATATGGACAAGACACAGGCGTGAAAAGATTTTGCACATTTCAACATTTCATATAATTTTATAGACATCAATTTTTAAAGTAATTTTTACTATTTCAAATTAAGAACACATATTTATTAACCAAATATCTAATAACTGAAAGTTTCAAGAATTTATTGAAATAATTTTGAAAAGGTATAGTGGTTTCTTTTAGTATATGTTGCTCATTGTAACACTGCAACAAAAACAAAAAATCCAATAAATACAGGTTACTAACTTCAGTCAAGCTATGAAAGGTTTTCGCTGCTCTCTAATACTCTATGGATGTGCCATGGAAGATCTGTGGCATAGTTTCCCCACCCCACATGTACAACACATGCATTACAGTATTACTAAACTATCTATGAAAAAAAACAATTATGGACTATTCCTCAGCAATCAGTTCTCTGCAATTTGAGTGACCTATAATTGAAATCTCTTCCCATTGCTTTTCTTCCAATAAAAAAATATACTTTGTACTAAAGTGAAGGTAAATAAGGAATTGCTTTATATTTCAATGATTCTGATTGTAATTGGGTCTAGAAATAACAGATTGTAATACCATCACAAATGCTATCAGTCTCGTATTTTATTCGGGGCCTTGTCCCACTAATATTTATACATAATTATCAATTTGGTGCACTTAATTAAAAGATTAATTACACTGTAAACTACTATGATCAGTCTAGTATATTCACATTATATTGAAAAGGATTGTCTGAAAACTAACATTTTTCATAAACAAACATCTAGTTATAAACTATTAGAGAGAGTCAATATATTTTATTATTCCAATGCTATATAATTATTTCATTACATTTATAGGTTTTATACAAAAAAATTACAATCTGACAGTAAAATGTAGCAAATTATATCAATATGCTGGTATACCATTTTTTAAAAATCATATATATATATCAACCTGCTAGTAGTATACTTTTTTGAAAAAGATATTGGATTGCCATTGAAAAAGTATACTATTCTCTATCTGACAAATTATGAATGAATTTAGAGCATATTATAGGCCTTCCAATAAATAACTATATGATAGCTTTGCACAGTTATTATTAATAGCTTAACTATTAATTTTTTAGAATCTCGTAAAGCTAAGCAATTCTGGGAAGTGACTGTCCGAAATAGTTATGATTTTAATGAGTTAATGGGCGAAAGGAGTGAAGAAAAATTTTTATGGTCCCAAAACGGATGGAGGTGTTGAAAGTATAATCTTGTGAATATGGGATGCTGGGATAGCAGGTGTTGAAAATATAATTATGTGAAAGTGGGAGTCCTTCAAGAGCAAAAGGGCTTAATGTGGGTAGGAGACAAACATTTTTGGCAGAAGAGAAAAGTCACTCTGTGATGTTAAAAAAATTATGTAACCCCATCCCCATGCATGATACTCTGTAATCCTTCACATATTTAAAGAGGAAAAATAAAATTATGTATTTGTCAAAAACATAAAAATGATGACTAATTAGAGCCAAATAAATGAGAGTGAATAGGGAACTGAGCTTCTTGATTATCTTCCTTACAATGCTTTCATTAACGACATAAGCAGCTGCTGGCTCTTTCTCTCCTGTGCGGTGATGGCTGACTTTGCCAACTCGCAGAACACCTTTTTGGTGAAACACCCACTGAGCTAGATTTTGGGCTAGCTCCTGGTTTCCTGACTGACTAAACCTGCAAGCAAACAGTTGCTTTTAGCTGTAGAATTCCAAGGCATAATACAATTTCAGTGAAATAGATAAACCCTTTAGATAAATTTTAAAATCAATTTTAGTGTTACTGAACTCTAAATTCTTTTAACCTAATTTTCTTTATTGCTTCCAATTCTTTTTGATGACAAGCATGTAAACTGTTATATGCATATACATATGAATTATTTCTCTAAATAAATTTATTTGTAAATACAGTTAAACCTCGCTATAATTGGAGTCCATAAAATTAGATCACGTTAATAGCGGAGGTCATGTTTAATGTGGTGTTTTACAATATGTATAAATGAATATACGAAATTTCGGGAGCCATGCCACGGCCCTGTTATGTCCGAATTCACATTATCGCAGGGAGCATTATAGCGGGGTTCCCTTAAAGCAAATTAACGAACAACATCAATCAAAACAATGGATATAAATATGCACAAATTCCAAACGTATTTAAGAGAAAACATCAAAGGCAAAATTTTGAAAAATAATATCCTAACCTTTCTCCCCTGATCGCATTCTGAATTGGAGACTGGAAAAATTCATCAGAGAAGAAGTCTAAAGAGCCAACAAAGACAACACGGGCATTGTTACGTGCCTGCAATGCTGCTATCAGGAGTGTATTTGTGCCGACTGCATGCGGAAACTGAAAAAAAGCACATTTTAGAATTATACACAAACATTGTCTTGTCAAACTTTTACTTTCTTGTAAGATGTCTTCATCAGAAAATGGGATATTTATTTTCTTTCTCCATAAAATGAAAAAAACTAACAGCACTTCAAAAGTGTAGGATGGATTATTTTTACTAGTAGCAAGAGCAGAGCATGGTCACACATTTACAATATTTTGTGTTAAGTGCAGGGTTATTAGCAGCAGTCTTGATAACCAAATGCAGGACTTTTTTCAAGTAATTTTCAGCACAACAATTATACATCAGCACACAAAATCTTTTAAAAGATTTGTTACATTTAATTTTGCATAAATCCCATGCAAGGAGACTTAATTCATTTTAAAAGCATCAGTGATGTTATAAAACAAAATAAAAAAGCAAACATGAAATATGTCATATGAATATACAGAAATAATTACAATAAAAGGCTTTGTCAATTTTAGTGCTTAAGACCAACAGTACTATTGCCTAAAAATGTAATAAAAACAAACAAATAATTTGAATGTACAGAAGAAATGTTAATTGATTTTAACTTCTAAAAGTAAATTATAAAGGCACATCAGTATTTAAACTGTTCTGACTCTATTATTGTAGGATCGTGTGTTACTCCTTTTGCATGCAATTTCAATGCACTTGTATCTACGGACACCACACTAAATCTTTGAAGACAGAGATTACAACATGTCAATCATGTGGGCATTTCATGAATTATTCTAATTTAAACTGTCAAGTCATGATGTTTTAAATTTTATCTTGCTCATTATATTCTCAAGTAATCATGCTCTGATACTAAGAGTTTCCTAAGAACTCCAACAAACTACCATTTTGTAATATTTCAGGAGAAATATATTATTTATCTATATTTACGAGCATTCCTCAAAAATTAATGATAATCTCAAGAAAGAACAATTTTTTTAAAAAAGTATAATTGTTGTATTTCAAATTGAAGGTTTAATTATAAATGAAAATATATACAAATGTGTTGATAAACATGAAGTCATGGTTCAAATCAACTAACAACTGACTTGGAGAAAATTTCAGGTCAACTCTGAACTACAAATCATTCCAAAATACATATATTATCCTCTTTTATCAATATAAAAAGTGCCTGTACAGCAATGGTACTTACTATGTATTTTGGCAACTATTAAAGACTTTTTTTGAATACCAGTGCTTTAGAAAGCAACTTTAATTCCATAAAACATATTTTTCATTAATAAAATTTATAAATCCTGAACAGGAAGATAACAAACAATACATATATTGACCTTAAAAATAAACAAATAAAATAATTTGAAAATTTAAGCAATTTGTGGAAGAGTCTGGCCTTACAATAATGACATACATGTAACAATATTTTTACTGATGGAACAAAAAAATTTAGTTCTAAGAGCCCACTTGAAAATGATCTTGGTCTATTTGTATTTGAGCTCAATTTCATAACAATATCAAATTTCCAATAAATTGTAATATTTATTATGTCTACTGTTTCTAGGTAATGTCCAAGTTTAAAACACCCTAGTTGAACAGCAATGCTTTAAATGATTAATACTATAAAATGTGTGTAAAAAGCATACATTTTTTTATATTTGGGAAAATATGCTAATCACAACTACAAGAGTGAGGTTATTTATGGTGACTATAAGTGCAGTTCTATCAAAGAGAAGATTTACCTAATGCCACATATCATGTCCTGTGTAGTCATTAAATTTTACACCTCACAATCATTAGTTATTGTTTTTAAATTAAATAATATACTTTTCATTAATGGACATTGAGGTCCTTGCCTTATTTTGATGTTTCCAGTTTGGCTTTAATTTTACCACTATGCATACTTAAGTTTCTTGTTTAGCCAATGTGATTTTGTTTATTAACTGGTGATCTGTATATAAATGTAGGTTTTCGATCAACCATCAAATTAAATCAACATTAGTTTCAAATAT
Organism: Sinotaia quadrata; assembly: GCA_028829895.1. Lineage (NCBI taxonomy): Eukaryota > Metazoa > Mollusca > Gastropoda > Architaenioglossa > Viviparidae > Sinotaia > Sinotaia quadrata. The sequence goes on from CM054179.1 coordinate 58,418,967, forward strand.
GAAATATTAACTAATATTACACGATCATACAGTAATTTGTGCACTAAATAAACCAGCATCACACTACAAAAATGCTCTTGAAAGTCTTTGAACAGAAAGATACACTCACCTCCTCGATTTTCTCATTTGGATTGTGGGAGTATGAGGTAGATGATGCATGCAAAATATTTAGCACCAATGGATTCTCTGGATCACTCACCATCCTGAGGAGAAATGAGAAATTTAAATGGCCAATTTTATTTGGTAATTCCAAATTTTAATACTGCAAGGTTTTCTTAATACAACTTTAATACCATAAAAATATTTGCCTCTATTCATAAAAACAAATCCATGAATACAAGTACCTTAAGAGATGTAAAATAATATTCAAAATGAAATAAAAATTTTACCCGATTCCTCGATAAAGATAGGGTGAATTCCCTTTCTTGCCTACAATAAGGGGCGCATCAATAAGATGGGCAGGATCGGCAACAATTAGAGTGTGCTGAAACAAAACAACTCTTGTCATTAGACAGGTAAAAACATTAAATTAAATATTAAATGAAAGAATATCTGAATAATAAAAGAATAATTTAAAATATGATCAGTATATATCTCATGAATTCTGATATAGCATGATCATCATAAGGCTCATTTTTTTTGCAGATCATGCTAAAAGTAAAAATCTGTGAAGACAATCAGAACTAACAATTCTGTCACAATTGTTCATTTCATGCAATAGAGGTGCACTGTGTTGATAAGATGGGGAAAGATTTTGTTAATAAAGCTATCTCCTGAATTATTGTTTTTTAATGTTTTTTTGTATTTATCAAGATACAATTGCTAAAGCATGAGAATTTAATTTTTTTCTGAGATTTTTATATTTTAGCATTCTTTGTATTTTCAGTAAGGGCATTTTCTCTAAGAAAAGATGTTTTTTTTATTAATAATCGTAAAAATAAAATTGTTTATGAAATCTGATATTAAATGTATATATAATTCACACAAAAAATTGACAAAAACACATTTCTGCTTACTACCATTCTTTTATGTAAACACTGGAACATGGCAAACAGAAACAAAAAGCAATACCTCTCATTTATCATTAACCCTTATGTCGTCATGAAACCTTAGAAGGCCTCAAAACAACTCGTTTTTGAACGTCATGAAACCTTTACAGGACAACACGTTTGCTCACTTTTTGAAATCGATAGCATCTTTAAAAAATTACTAATCAGAGTGAAGGAAAACTGTTGTCTGCTTCAGCAACCACTTACTATGCCAATTCTATATTTAGATTCTATAATTAGGATGCTCATGTGACCAAATTCCTGCCGTTTGTCACACAACCCACAAGGGAGCATAGACATTTTCATCCACATGGCATATTTTGACGATAATGTGGATATTTCCGACAGTGAATTCGGTCTAACAGCTGGATCTGAATTTGATCCAAATCTTGATAACAGTAGTTTTTCATCAGAGGAGGATTTCGAACCAGCCCCTACTCAACTTTTTTATACAGGAGGGGACAACGCCAGCGAAACTACCACTAGTAGTAATACCAGGAAAACCGGTCATCTTGATGACGACGCGTGGTGCGTACCTAGTGACGCTATTTGACTGGAAAACCATGTGCATATAGGTAGTAGTGGAGTAAAAATGCAGTTTCCAGAAAATGCTACAGTACTTATTTTTCAGGCATTTGTGCCAGAGAATTTTGTGCAAAGGATTGTCGTGTAAACAAATATTTATGCATCACAGCAACTTTTGCAAGCCAACCTTGCTGCTGAAAGTCGTTTCAAGCAATGGCGTGATACACAGGTTTGTGAAATATATCAATTTTGGGCACTGATTTTTTTATGGGAATTTGTAGACTACCTACATTGAAACATTATTTTAGTAAAGATGAAGCTTTGGGCCAAATTTTATTTCGTAAAGTAATGTCTGGCAGATGATTTTCTTTGTTCCTAAATTGCCTACATTTTTGTGACAACGCTGTCTCCGATCCTGCCGACCATATCAACAGATTTGTGCTTCACTAACTGTGACTGGTGTGTTATCTACATCTACAATTTTATTATATATAAATAATCTTACCGAGCAAGTGGCTGGCATTGTTTACTTCTTCATTTTTCAGTTTTTGGAATTTTCAAAAAAAAAATTATTCTTGAAATGGACACTTGTGCAACTAGTATTTCTTCACTTCACTTTACAACATTGATGAAATTCGCAAGTTCAACAAAAAGTTAAGAAAACATTTTATTTATTATTTATTTCAAATTTTAAATCAATTAAAAATAATAATTTATTATTTATTTTGTTTGTCTAGAATAATTTTCAATTAACATTTTGAAAATCCATGTAAAATGACCATCACTTTTCATTTTTTAGTATACTAAAACATATTAAAAAATAGTTGGGCAGCAAAAGTGCCTGACATGCTGACGTCGCACGAGTTTTTCACAGCCGCCAGCGAACAAGGTTAATAGTTTTACTGCTCCCTGGGCCTGTCATTTGTGATTTTCTTCCTTCAATATAGAGTCCTTTGATAGCGTAAAATATATTGTGGACTAATTTATAAAAGTCAGCATGCTTTCCATGTGTTCTCTCTGCCCAGCTAGAGAAGACAAGTGTATGAAAGTAGAGCTTAGTACACAACATTCTTGTTTAGTCCACAACACTGCAAACTATAATCTTTTTATTTTACTTTTCATGTCAGAGTTGACTGTATTTTAATGAATTAAATATGCAAAATTACTACATTTGTATTCAAAACACTGGGATTGTGAAGTAATAACCTAACAACATTAAGCGGTGAAATATATCATTACAAACAATAATTATTTTTTTTGCTTGTACGATAAGTCAATATTCTGTGTTTACAAAACATGCATACATTACAAATGAAACAATATTTATTTATATTACCATTTTGTTGGTCTCAATAAATGCAAATTGGTTCTGAATGATAATATTTGTTACTTTGCATGAACTGTCTTTTCTGTTTGAACTGTTTATGTAAAAGCATTTCATGGGGAAATTATGCAGCAAATAATTTTTTTTTTTTAAAGACACTTGTGGGCTTCAAATTTTTCACCAAATGTAAAGCTAGATAAATAGTAAATGAGATGCATTACAACAAAAATAAAGTTTTAATTCTAGCCATATCATAAAGAAAATGATCACCAATTCACATTCATAGAAAAACACATCTACTCGACAGAAAATTATTTCTTTTTCATTTGTTTTTAATCTAGCGCATATTTCAAATTAGTGATTTAAAACGCTTTCTTTCTTTTATTCAATAAAATGTGACTTGATAGAGGTTCTGAAGTATCTTTCTTCACCTGTTTCAGATGGCTGATATATTTTTTTATCTGCTCGAACAGTAGAAATTAACTAATTAAGTAATTAAGTAGACTATCAGTTCATAAGTAAATGACTGCATCAGCAGTATTTTTGATACTATTAGTATGCATATATTACCTTTCCTTGATCAGAAACATCATAATTCAGGTGGTCAATCACTGCAGTTTTTTCTTCATCAAACTCCACTCCACACTCTGTGGCTAACTCACGCAAAGGATCACCTGAAACATGAGGATAGTTTGCTTTTCAAACCATGAATCTTGCCACCTACCAACCCACTATAAACACTCTTAAATTATGCTTATTATCAAAGGTTTAGGACATGTGACAAGTAAATAAAAATGCCATGATAGATTTGGATGACTTTTATTTCACAAAAATAATAACACAAAACTGATCATCAAAGATGTAGTTAAATTGATATTTTAATAACTGCTGATAAACATACCTTCACTTTAAAAAAACAAATAAAAAAACCCCAACCATTATATGACCTTAATTAAGCATTTAAAAATGTAAAATAAATTTTCCCTCAATTACAAGATGAGCATATCTAAAATTAATATTTCCTAATGCAGCCAGAATACAAGAAAGGCTCACACCAATTAAGAGTTTATCCAGTAACATATCTTGTTAGTGATGTCCCTTTTTAAGATAGGAAATAAAATTAGAAGAAGTCAGGAAGGCCTAAGTGCATGCACATCTGGTTAAGTATTCAGACAAAAAACATTTTATGTGGAAAAATTCTTAACCATAAGGTGAATAACAAACAAGTAGGTATTTCCCTGATCAAAGATACATAAATACAATGTATAAAAATAAAATCTTCACTCACCAATATCAGAATTGCCTGCCACTAAGACATTTCCACCGCCATCAATGAAACTGGTAATTGCAGATACATCAACAGAACCTCCAAATTCTGTAAAAGTGAACTTTTAAATTTGTAAGTGGATTGGGTTAAGCAATTTTTTTTCAATCATAGTCTTCAGTCACATTTAAGAACTTTTCCATACTAATTTTGGCTTTGGTCTTCATGCTTTCACAAATAAACTGGTATCCATATAATATATCGTTTAAAGAAGTAAGAGTATATTAAATATATTAGCTATTTCTCTCCTTAATTATTCTACATAAAATATTTAACAAAATATTTTTTTAATGTAAAGAACATGTAAAATAAAAATAAAAACATTAATAGCAATAATAAATGAAAACCTTAAGACTAATAAATGAAAACCTTAAGACTATCTGATGAATATTCATAAGTGAAAACAAATACAAGTAAAAAGATCTAGTAATAAAATAATATCACATTTTCACAATAATAACATCTCATTCTCTGAATATATATTGGTACATTATTCCCTTAAAACTTGAGGTCCTGCAGCCAATGGTTCCCAAATTTAGTCTAGGCAGGAAGTGTTCACCATAAATTAAATAAGTAAGGGTTCCCAAACTTTCTTGTTTCATGCTAATGTCAGTCTCATGATAGCTAACTCTATCAGGATATTTTTCAAGGCACCCAAAGTAAAAACACCTACCAATTGCATTTATGTTAGGGCAGTTAGGTTATAATTTGAAATATATGTTATAGCACCCTCTTGAGTTAGAAGCAGCACACACCTATGCTGTGGCTATGTTGACTGATTTTAATGTTTTATTTTTTACTCCCTGCCTCACAATAGAAAGGAAAACAAATTTATATGATTTTTATAAAAAATTATATGATAAATTAACTTTATCATATGCATTATAAATCATGTAAATAGCTTTATATATTATAAATCATGTAAGTAACATATGAACTCCCTCATGGATTCAGAAAAGGGATATTTAGTTATATAAAAGTAAAACAATTTCATGTGTGTGTGTGTGTATATTGCTTTAATGTGTTATCGCTGCTAAGAAAACCTTGGTAAGGTAAGTTTGTTGGATTATTTATAACAATGAAAATTATAAAATGGCTAGGTGTGTCCATGTAACAAAAAGAGGTTCCATTTTTCAAAAGTTTTTTAAAAACGAATGTATTACAAATAAATAAACACATATTCATGCAACTATCTTATATTATCTCTCACCACAATTCTGAATATAAACATATTTCAATGCTTTACTTTTAAGAAAACAAATTTCAAATGGTACACTTTCCCAGAGAATGAGCTATTTACTAATATATATATATATATATATATATATATGTATGTATGTAGCACTATTTAAAACAATGTGCTGCAAACCTATAAAATTGTCTTCAGCTGGGATACATATACTGATATGGTAAAAAAAAAAGGAGGAGAAGGAGAATATTTTCAAAAATATCAAATACTTTTCAAGGATTAAACTAGTACTTTTCAAGTCAGCTCATTTTTCAAGGTCAATGCAGACCCCGAGTGAACAAAATTACACAGCAAGCCATTGCTGCATTAGAACCAACACTAAACAAAGGCACTAAACTTATTTGCTGGAATAAGATATATATAAATAATATAATAATTCGTACATGGAAAAAGATTAAATCAAGTTTGCTATAATGAAAAATAAAAAAATAAAGTAACATTTGTCTCTGATAAAGAATGATATGTACTGATGTAGAGCACACTCATTGCAGGACAGTGAACTGCAAATACCTTCAACAGATGGTGAAAAAATTATGAGATTTTCATAAAGGAACTCCCCATACTTGACAAGGGCAAGGCTGGCATCATCAGCAGTCTTGAAAGTCAGATCAAAACCTGTATCTAAACCAGAAATCAACATTTAATACTGTAAAATATTTTAAGCCAAAATAATCTTGTCATATTAAGAATTCTTATGATAATTAAAATTTCAGATAGAAATAAAAGTAAAATATAAAATAACTGCAAATTTAAGTAAACATTAATTATTTTATTAAACAAAAAGAATAAATATATATTTTTAGAGCGATGTTTATTTATTTTAGAATTACTATGTTTATTTTTTGTGTGAACTTTTACAGTAAAACAAGAGTGGCTGTCATTTAGTAATAGCATGAGTTGTGATAGTTTATAATCATAATTCATATACACACAGAGTGAAGTCATATCATACACACAATTAACTTAAGCAAAATCAACTAAATGTTATGCATAAAACAAAAACTGTAAAGGGGATAGAAACAAATAATTTAAACCACTCCATCTGCATGATACTCAATGAAATTGTGCCGTGTTGAGCATGAGATGAGAAATGTGATTGTGAATCTGTTTTCCTTCAGTCAGACTTAGTACTGCATACCTTTCAGTTTCAGTGCTGGATGTGATAGTTTCATAAATTAATTTTTTACTAGATTTGCCTTTTTGCCTTTTGAACCTAATTGAAATTCCATCTGTCAATCTGTGACTCCAATGATGTACTCATGTAGATGTGTGACTGTGAGTGTGTGTGTGTGCATGCTCAGTACCATAACAAGGGCCAGGTGAATGAGGCACATGCCTCGGGCACACAAATCTGAGAGGGTGAAGAAAAGGAAAGATAGGTTTTCAAAGATGTTTATTTTATGAAAATTATTTGACAGAAGGGCACAATTTTATATTTTTGCCTTGGGTGCAAAACTAGCTAGGCTAGTTATGGCTCTGATGATATATATGGATCTCAACTTATGTTGTCATTTGAAATGAAGTTTGTCATATTTTTAAGCCTCTATTTATTTATTTATTAAATTCTTCAAATTCACTGTAAACTATATCACTTTATCAGAAAAAGTGAAATAGCTACTAGCTAGGCCTATTTAATATTTATTGGGTGCCTTAAGTTAGATATCAGTATATGCAAGTATAACCATGTAAATTGTATCTCTTATAAATAAATTACTCGTGTTTACCTTTACATCTCTGCTTCTTTAGTATTTTCCTTTGGTTTGTCTATGTTCATCAAACTTTTGAGTGTACTCGTTTGTGTCGAAAAAGCATCCGCAGCTGTGTATTTGACAGTGTGCTTAAAATACTAATGTATGCAATGGTGTTCTAGTATTTCTAATAGAGGAAGATCTTTGTCATGCTGCGGCGCAAAAGCTAAACTTATAAATTAATATAACGTAATATTTACTAATGAACAAATCTAGTACTAACACTAGACATACATAGTAATAAACTAATATTAATAAACTTTACCGATTGTCAGCAATACAACTTTACAAGGTCTTATTTAGCTATACTCCTATTTCAATCGTAAATTTTGTCGGTAAATTATAACCAATGAACAGAAAAAGTCCACTCTGATTAGAACTCTTCTTACAATTAAATTTCAGCTTCAATGATCTACACGTGTGTGCAACGTGTCAGTAAATGACATGATAAAACCGGTATGGAAATGAAGGCGGATATCAACATTGAAATATTGTAAAATAAGTAAGTAGTAACTCACCTCGAAGACCTTTAAAAAATATAGAGTGGGATTCTCTAATGGACCAGTTATCAACTAGCACCAGAGTGCGCTTTTCTGAAAAAGCTACACTGCATGCTACAAGCATAACTAGTACACCTATGCTAATTCGACGCCACGCCATCTTGGTAAATGTACAATTTACAATGCAATAATCCAAGCGCATGCGTAGTTCATTCACTTTGGTACGCATCTCAGCGCATGCGTAGTTCATTTCGGCACACTAAGCCATACTATCACTCTTCTCATAGAGATCTATTATAGTATATACGAAGTAAGACACCCGACAACAAATGTCTAGACCAGCCTGGAGGGACCCTTGAAATAATTTTCAGGTGCACAAAAATTACTTATCTACGATGGGTTTTTTTCTCCTCGATTTCTCGGGAAACCTTTCGCGAAACCCACGTGTGCACCACAGTAAACAAAGTACTCGTCCATGAACAAATATACAACATAACTCGTATTCATGTTAGCAAGGATAATACCGTTCAATCCTGCTCAATACTGTGCCAAAGTACACAACGCTTAAAACTTAAAAAAACAAAATAAAAAAATCTAGGATATAGAACAATTAATCACAACAGATACATTTGTTACCTTCCAAACAGCATGAAACAATAATACAGAATGTGCTACTAGGTTCTTATACCTAGCAGACACAAACACATTAGAAAATATATATATATAAACAACCACATATCAATAACTGTACCCTTTAAATTTTCAAAATGCGTTCTCGCAACCCATGAAAAAAAAATCCAATTTTTATTTACTATTAAGAACGAAAATTGTACTTATAACGTCATCACCCCTATCCTGACCACCAAAGCTGACAACTTATAAGAAGAACTGAAGAAGAAAGGTTGTCTCTACGAAAAGAAGCGAAATTAAAAGGGAAAAAATAGTGTTTGTGTTTGAATTTTTTTATTTAAAAAAAAAATTATCATGAATTACTGTAATGACACCCTACGTATCCTGTGGATCCTTGTACACTCTATCAACATACTATAATCGAGCACAATAGGTTGATTAAAAAAGTAATTAAGTAGAATTAGTTGAAGCATTTTAAATGAGTAAAAACAAAAATAATTATAAAGGATAATAAAATAGAACAAATTAATTAGCAATTAGTGGTGGTTTACTTAAATGCGGTGGAAAGCAAAGTTCTAAATACAGGTAGATGTAAGTAATCAGATTTCCCCCTTTTTTCCTATATGGTCTGCTTTTTATACGCCACATTAAATCATTTTACGTAATGGAAATAACCAACTTTTGACGTGGGTAAAAAGTTAAAGTTGATCTTTGTAATTTCCCAAAATAACTAACAGGTGGTTGAGCTAAACAACTAGAATTCTATGTCTGAAAATGACCCATATTCTAATTTCCAATCATTCTCCACCCCAACTAATTAATTGTTGAACTACATATATTCGCTTCAATTGCAAGAATCACAAATCTAATAAGGTAAATATACTGTATTCTATATAATGGTTTTACAAATGTTGAATATATATATCGATGCAGCAAAAAATGAAAACAAGTCTTATCGTTCGTTTGTTACCACCTTGATTTGCTGGCAGAGAAATAGGTCAACATCTCTATGGAATGTGTTCAATGGAAAATAAAACACGTTAGAAATAATTTCAACAAATGACGGGGGAAAAAAACAACGTATGCACTATATGCGACACACAAACAGACTTTTTCACTTGAATGCAAATATGTACTATGAAATCGAAAACGAAACAGAAATTAAATGACAATTCTGCAATTATTCAATGAGCTAAAGATTACTCCGCAAACATGGCAAAAGTATTCAAGTAATAACATAAAAAATATACGCAGATGAAATCCAAAGTTTTAAATGGTTGCTCATATGAATTCCTATCAAATGGATACACGTGTTTTAAGATCGAATTTACTTCGATGTAGTTTGTGATTAATATGTGGACGAAATGTTTGTTTGTGATTGACTCGTTAACGGAAGGCTTGTTTGTGATTGATTTATTTTATTAATGATCCTCCAATAGGCACCACTCGTCTCTCTCACTTGGCGGATATGCGGGCACTGTAAACGTTTTCTCTCTTAGTGTTAGTGTTAGCTACTGGCTTATTTCAGAATAGCAAAGAGATGATATATTTAACTTTTTTGTTGTTGCCTCAGCTCATAACTACACACTGACTTAGTTAACTTGTTCAGTTTCTACCTATAATAGTTTAGTATTGTGCATTGTGTCACAAAACCCCACCAAAGTCTTGGCGGTTTTGTAATTTTGTCAACACTACTACGTAGGATTATTTAGCTGTTCGTCACAAATCCACATGCACACATCATGGGTCTGGCTCTTTTATTTAACTGTTCGTCACAAATCCACATGCACACATCATGGGTCTGGCTCTTTTATTTAGCTGTTCGTCACAAATCCACATGCACACATCATGGGTCTGGCTCTTTTATTTAACTGTTCGTCACAAATCCACATGCATACATCATGGGTCTGGCTCTTTTATTTATGCATGCAAGGGTTACGTATACTGACGTGCTTGTATGCGAGATTGCATATGGAATGGAACATGTAGACAAATACAGGACAACACCGCACTTGCTCTTCCAAAACAAAAAGCAGACGAGATACTATTTTTGAAGATTAAGATGATTCAGTTTTTATTGCACTATGGGTTCTCTTTCGTGTGGTGACATTCATCCACCCTGCAAATCATTCATTCATAAACATGTTTTCTGGGGGTGGGGGTAATGTCCTTAAGTGATGAGTGGTGGTGTAAACAATGTTTTAAAAGAGCAATAAATTTAAACACATAATAATGAGATAACCTCTGCTATCAACAATGATACTACTGGCATAAAATTTACTTTTAAAAAGTGTCAATGAAAGTTCCAGGCTACTGAGCCTTTCTACAAGTACATAAAATAAATAGCAGTTTAGATTCTTAATCAGTCTTATTAATTATGTGCATTGAGGTTTCTCTGTCCGAGTCCTTAATGTGTGAGAATCCCGTTGAAGAAGAAAATCTCACAATGCACACAGTTCACACAATTCTTCCTATACTAGCTCCCTGCATGGTTTCTGCCACACACTTCACATAAAGCTTTCTACATTTCTTATCACCTCAGGCACGTAAATCTAGTTACCTCAGTGCACTTCAA